>JAOPHQ010005697.1:0-312500 GCA_030340625.1 Merluccius polli
TTCACCTGTAGTAGTTAGAGTATTGCATATATGATCTACTACAGTGAACAGAATGGGGAAAAGTCATTTTATTGATTTTTAGTGAACATTTGTCATGACTACATTCACACTGAAACATGTAATTGGCAGACGGTCCCAACCGAATGTCAAGCCAATATCCAATAACAAACCAACTTTACCGCAGTTCCTAAACGCTGAGTTGATCTACTCTGAAATAGAAAACTCTGGGTTTTCGGTTCCAGAACAGCGGATTTGAGTTAATTTAATCAACTCAGAGGAGTTCCACCTAGCTCCACAACTATAAAAAGCCAGCATCAATGGAGCCCCGATTCGACGAGTCACCATGGCAACGGGGAAGAGGAGGTCTACGTTTTTCCATCAACCTCGAATTGGAAATCCTAATGCGCTCATATGGCGAGTTTCAACACGTTTTTAGAAAGAAGTGCAACACTGCTGCGTAAGTTTAAATGTAGTCATTTGCAATCACAATAATATTACAGGGGAAAACTGCTTGAATGGTAACTATTCATTTATTTCATTTAGTTGCAATCCCGCGGGGGAGAAGCGCACTTGGCAGCAGCTTAAGATGACATATAAAAACATTGTTCAAACAGATAAGACCTCGGCATGATCATTTTGATCATGTTTTACACTGTAATGTAAATATTAAGTGGCTATTTGACTGTATACAGTTGCCTTGCTCAAGTGCTCTGCATCTCCGACATTGTACAAAAAACATCCATTTGCAAAGAAACGCAGTGCAACACACAATATCTGCTGGGATGTGAGAGCATGACTACGGTTGGTAATGTTGCAAATGTAAGGACGGATTAGGTTGTGTAGCCTATGTAAATGATGGACTGTGACGTGAAACGGTACCGCTGAAAAAGATAATTGTCTGGAAATGATAATTGTCTGGAAAGGCTACATCTATGCGCGGTCTGATAACCCTCTCCCGACGAATATTTAATTATCTGCGCAGTAGCCTAATGCTGCACCGTCATCCACGGGATCGTTGTCAAAAGCAGTGCTCGAAGTGGGCCGGTACACCGAATTCTGCGACCCACCGAAATATGTGACCCCAGGGGGCGCTGTTGCACATTTTCTGCAACATGCACGAGTTTGAAGCGTAGACAGGCGTGAAGTCGTTCACGTGCGGAAACATGCACGAGCTTAAAGGGTATCGTCATCGAGCACTCGGAATGGGTATATTCGTTTTGTGACACCGGGCAATACTTTCTTTCTTGATAGCGTCTTACTGACTGTAGCGTCTTTGATGGACCGTACTAAACGCCCTATCCATACTATGGGTCTGTGAAATGCTAATGAAATCAAATGTATTTATTAAGCGCATTTAATACGGTGTGTAATTATTTATTTATGTTTTTGTTATAATGCCCACCGTTTTCATTGTTATGACCACCGTTATTATTTTTTTAATGCCGTTTATGAAATAAACAAGCACCGCAGGTCACAATCAACGATGCCACAATCAATCACAGCTGTAAATGCGGGGAAAATGAGTCAAACCCCAACCAAATTTTTTCAGGTCATTTGTCGTCCTCATATCTGTATGTGCACACAATTATTCATGTCTGCGATCATCACAGAGCCCACAAGCAGCAGGTCGCAATCCACGATGGGTCATCCATGACAGCAGACCGTCGAATTCTGCGACCCCACTGTAAATGCGGGGAAAGAAGAAGCTGAACGTTGGGAAGGCCCATGCAAGTGAATGGAGCAGTCTACAGCATTGAGAAGAGCCGTGTAATAATCCTTAATAATTCAACTTGAGTTTTTTTTGTTTTGTTTTTTTTACAAAAGTGGGTACAAAATGAATCTTGACGAAAACTGGTGGCGTCCCCAGCGGAATCAACGCCGCCTATGACGTTGGATGTGTCTGATTGGTTCCGATTTGAATTCTGACATAAACATAAACAGACTGACAACCGTTATCAGAAAGTTAACGTAGGCCTACACTTTTTGAGCAGCAGTTTCAAGAGCGCATTATTTGTAGAATAGGCTATATTATGGAGAAACAAATGTTTGAGGAATTGAGGGAGTAATTGTGTGCACATACAGATATGAGGACGACAAATGACCTGAAAACATTTTCATTCATTTTTCATTTTCCCCGCATTTACAGTGGGGTCGCAGAATTCGACGGTCTGCTGCATTGTGTATGGAGTCAGAATAGTGTCATAATTCAAACCTGAAAAAAAAGGTTTCAAAGGCTTGTAAGTCTGTGTTTGAAAACTCAACACCTTGTAAAAAAGGTTTTGCACCACTGAAAAAAGAGATTATAGCCTGAAAAAAAAAAGTCAAACATCTGCAAACATGATTTTGTGTTCTATTTTATCTTCTTCATCATTTTCACCAACACATTTTCAAAGCTAAAATGTTTTCACAAACACATTTTCAAAGTTTAAAAATGTTCACCAGCGCATTTGCAGAGTTTCAAATCTGACACTGTTCTAACAGTGTATTACTTTGTTTCCCGGTTTCGAAACCTTGTAAATGGGATTCTGCAAACAGCTGTTCAAACATTGAGAAATACGTTTTGAAAGGTTGAATATTTATTTTTAAAAACTTGTAAAGGTGTAAATGTACACCATTGCAATGTATTTTTTCAGAACTTAATTTTCAGCACTGACTTTTCAGAGATTTGACCACACGGGCGCAAGCTTGCGAGTCACGTGATTATTGACACTGTTCTGACGCCGTTCGTTTTGAAACTCCTTTAGCGTCAAAGGTCTGAAAACGTGGTTCTGAAAAAAAGGGAAAAAAAACCTTCCTGGGGGCGGGACCATCTTGCTCTAAACCTATTGGTTGCTCTCTGCTGAGGCACAGTCCAATCACATGCGCCGTTGACCGGGCTGTGCGGGATTGACAGTGCTCTGCCGATGACAAGAATAACAAGCGACTTGCGTGGTTGATTTTGTGTCTATTTTCTGGAACCATGGCTGGTAGACAGGCGAGCAATTTTATTCTGTATTGTTTGCGTTCTAACCACCCGCGAGCCTCCTGCGGCTCGCCAAGCTGTAATTTGCAACACGTTCTCATCCCAACTCGTAATATAGCCTACCGACGGTTTGTCACGCCCCTAGACGTGATACTGACGCAAAATGTACCCTCCCGCGTCTGTGTGAAACGATCTGTGTGAAACAATCTCATAAACCTGTTCGCGGTGGTAAGAGACGAGCAGAGTCTACAGCGTCCGCTCGCAGAGCAGAGTCTACAGCGTCCGCAGTCTACTGTGAAACAATTCACTCCATAAAGGGTTATGGTTAGGGTTATGGTTAGCGTAATCTATCACCGTGACCGGGTTATTATTGGAGTGAATGGACTCTGTAGACTCTGCTGGTCTCTTACCACCGCGAACGGGTTCATGAGAACCCCCAGATCGTTTCACGATCTGGTAGAGTCTTTGCCAGCTTCAAAGCAATGAATAACCTACATCAGCGGGTGCTGTGTATGGATCACAAGTTCCGAGTATGTTTATCTTCTCTTCATATCTAATTTTAACATTTTGTGACAAATGGTCTAAATAGTTGATTTATTTAAGTATCGGAAATCTGCAAGGCTGCAATTCCCCTGGTTGGCCGTTGTTCGTCGCCATTTTGCCAGCGTTTGTTGCCCTCCAGGTATCCATGGTAGTCACGTGACCGCAAAGTATGACTATTATTTATGCCATGCGAGCCACAAATTAGTCTACAGCGTCCATTCACTCCAATAATAACCCGGTCACGGTGATAGATTACGCTAACCATAACCCTAACCCTAATCCTTTATGGAGTGAATTGTTTCACAGTAGACTGCGGACGCTGTAGACTCTGCTCTGCGAGCGGACGCTGTAGACTCTGCTCGTCTCTTACCACCGCGAACGGGTTTATGAGATTGTTTCACACAGATCGTTTCACACAGACGCGGGAGGGTACATTTTGCGTGACTCCATAGTCTAGGGGCGTGACAAACCGTCGGTATATTACGAGTTGCGATGAGAACGTGTTGCAAATTACAGCTTGGCGAGCCGCAGGAGGCTCGCGGGTGGTTAGAACGCAAACAATACAGAATAAAATTGCTCGCCTGTCTACCAGCCATGGTTCCAGAAAATAGACAACAAAATCAACCACGCAAGTCGCTTGTTATTCTTGTCATCGGCAGAGCACTGTCAATCCCGCATAGCCCGGTCAACGGCGCATGTGATTGGACTGTGCCTCAGCAGAGAGCAACCAATAGGTTTAGAGCAAGATGGTCCCGCCCCCAGGAAGGTTTTTTTTTCCCTTTTTTTCAGAACCACGTTTTCAGACCTTTGACGCTAAAGGAGTTTCAAAACGAACGGCGTCAGAACAGTGTCAATAATCACGTGACTCGCAAGCTTGCGCCCGTGTGGTCAAATCTCTGAAAAGTCAGTGCTGAAAATTAAGTTCTGAAAAAATACATTGCAATGGTGTACATTTACACCTTTACAAGTTTTTAAAAATAAATATTCAACCTTTCAAAACGTATTTCTCAATGTTTGAACAGCTGTTTGCAGAATCCCATTTACAAGGTTTCGAAACCGGGAAACAAAGTAATACACTGTTAGAACAGTGTCAGATTTGAAACTCTGCAAATGCGCTGGTGAACATTTTTAAACTTTGAAAATGTGTTTGTGAAAACATTTTAGCTTTGAAAATGTGTTGGTGAAAATGATGAAGAAGATAAAATAGAACACAAAATCATGTTTGCAGATGTTTGACTTTTTTTTTTCAGGCTATAATCTCTTTTTTCAGTGGTGCAAAACCTTTTTTACAAGGTGTTGAGTTTTCAAACACAGACTTACAAGCCTTTGAAACCTTTTTTTTCAGGTTTGAATTATGACACTATTCTGACTCCATAATTGTGACCCATCGTGGATTGCGACCTGCTGCTTGTGGGCTCTGTGATGATCGCAGACATGAATAATTGTGGCATTAGTTCATATTTATTTCATAAACGGCATTAAAAAAATAATAACGGTGGTCATAACAATGAAAACGGTGGGCATTATAACAAAAACATAAATAAATAATTGCACACCGTATTAAATGCGCTTAATAAATACATTTGATTTCATTAGCATTTCACAGACCCATAGTATGGATAGGGCGTTTAGTACGGTCCATCACCGTTGCTTCTTTCCCCATAAGACGCTATCAAGAAAGAAAGTATTGCCCGGTGTTTCCGCACGTGAACGACTTCACGCCTGTCTACGCTTCAAACTCGTGCATGTTGCAGAAAATGTGCAACAGCGCCCCCTGGGGTCACATATTTCGGTGGGTCGCAGAATTCGGTCTAACACCGGCGCTTCTACATTTTACCCTTTAGCGTACCGGCACTTTTTCTTGCGTACCGGCACTTGTCACAGGCTGCCGGTACTGTACTTTGCCCTAACCAGGGGCGGATCTACCGGAGTGGCGCCCCCCCCCCCCGTCGGTCGTAGGTCCGGGGTGGGTTAATATCGCGCACCCCCCCCCCCCCCCCCCCCCCCCGTCGCTTATATGTGAATACTGTGCGTTCACACCGAAAGCGCACAAAGAGGAATCCGCCTTGTCCACTCCACCTAAGTCGCTTTTGCCCCCCTTCAGAATGTTCGTTCTTGCTTTTTGTTTTTAATTTAAAGGGCCAGCGCGCCACACGCGCTAAACACCACCACGCAACTACTGCTGTAGCACAGCCCAGTTACCGACATCGTTGATCACGGAAAGTTACTTGATGGAAAGTTACTTGATGAAGTCATTAAAAACAGAATTACTCCGATTGGC
Organism: Merluccius polli; assembly: GCA_030340625.1. Taxonomy (NCBI): domain Eukaryota; kingdom Metazoa; phylum Chordata; class Actinopteri; order Gadiformes; family Merlucciidae; genus Merluccius; species Merluccius polli. The sequence continues at coordinate 5,787 of JAOPHQ010005697.1, forward strand.
TGGAGAGTGTAGGTTAAAAAGTGTTTATTTACACCATCTTTGATTTACACCTAGGAAAGACGTTGACGCTATGAAGACGCTATGGCCACGTTGCTTGGCAACGCCTGCATACGGGAGATATTAAATAGTCTGCTCGACTTGTAAAAATAAAAAAACCCTCACGATTTCAACTCTAAAACACATTAAAGTATTATTAATTGATTACATATTTCATTCTTTCGTAAGTGACCATGGTACTTCGCGGAAGCAACCCTCCTCCGCTTCGCGTCGGACGGTTCACGCCTCCGCGTCGTCCATTCATTTCTGTTAATGGACACCTCGTCGGGTTACTCCCCAATCATATTTACGGAAATGATCATCCCAAATAAACACCGATTTTGCCAAATGTAATGTTGTCAAATCATAGAGGACATCATAGAGGTGTTCTGCTACGGCAGCAATCAGCATTTCCAGCGACACCTTGGAACGAATGTTTGGTAGGAACTAAAGTTACGCGGGTTGTTTTCTGGGACAGATCTGACCGAGGGACGACGGCAGAACGAGATATCCCCATTGGCTATCGATGGATTTTCCACCTTTCCCTCCTAGTCGCGTCATAGCTCATTTACATAAAGTTGGAGGATTTTTAACTTTTTTTATCCTCCTAAGTCGCCTAGTCCACCTATTCCTCTTTTCCCTCTTTGTCCGCCTGGCGCCCAATACACAATGAATGACTTCCGGGATCATTTTCCTCTTTGTGCGCTTTTGGTGTGAACGCACAGGGAGTACATTTTTTCCACTTCGAGCGCTGGTCAAAAGGACATGCCATGTTCGTGAAAAAAGTCGCCTCCTACTGTGCCTAATGGACTTCTGAAATAGCCTACTGACTCTGACTGACTTTTTAAATGATTTTTGACAGACGGCTACGCCAAAACTCGCCTACTGACTGAATGAATGAGGAAATCAAATGGCGTGTGTGGCTGAAAGAGGGCGGAGACGGATTGAAACTCGATGTTCATTGAGAAAAACCTGGTCCCGACCAGGTTAGTAGCTGTGTCCCAATTCAGGGGTTGCATGCTTCGAAGTACGCATTCGAAGGCCGATTACGTCACAACGCGGCGCGAAGGCTGTCCCAATTCGAAGGCTCCTCCAAATGCGTACTTCAAATGCGTACTTCTTTTCCCTCTTTTTGGAGGATGCACCGCAACTATCCTTCGCGGCCTCGCATATCCCAAAATCCTTTGCGCGCCGCTGTTCAGTGCCGGGAAAGTTACAATGGCGACACCAAGCGGCGATGAATTTATATTTAAATGTAATAAGTATTGAATTTATATTTAATTACTTTTACTTACTACGACTTATATTTTTTACTAATTACTTATATTTTATTACTTTTATTATCCCTGCTTTATTTCCAGACTGTAAAACTGCAAACTCTAGTTAAATTATTGGATTGAATAAAGAGCTACGTTTATGATTATCACTATTATATGTTATACTTCATTATTATCATTATTATGATCATTTTTTGCTTTATTAGAACCCTTCCGTCTGTTTTTCAACTGACGACAAACTGACAGGCAACGGCTACGTTACTACCAAAGATAATAGAGTGGAGCAAGATGGATCACTGGCTGCGAAATACGTTGACACCAATGAGGTACGCTCTCGAACTCTATGGGCGCCATTTTAGTAAGCTCAAGTGTTACCGGAACCCGGAAGTCCGACAGGAGTGCTGCAGGCAGCAGGCGGAGGCTGGCGTTCACCGTCGTGGGAAAATGCCCTGTATCTTTTAAATACAAATGTGTCCACAGTCATGGTGACTAGATATGTTTGTCCCTATAAAACTATAATAAAAAGTGGCTATAATAATAAAAAGCTTCGTGTGGATCGCGACCAAGACGAAAGCATTGGTATTTCTTTTTTAGTTCATCCGTGAACTTAAATTTACGTTTCGGCTTAGCTGCAGAGATGCCGCCGGTACATGCGCTCTCTTTGATAAACAAGGAAGCTGCTCGCCCACTGAGGTGCAGACTGACCAATTAAAAGCTCACAGAAAAGGCTATCGACCAATGACGGCACTCTACAGTCAGACCGTATGCAGGTAACTCCCCCTACTCACTGCCACTCAAAGCAAAGCCATCTGGCTGTTTGAGGGGACTCGTGGGATGGAATTGTGTCTGAAGTGCAACGATGAGGTTGGCTCACAGCATAGGCACATCTAGTGGTCGATAAGAATATGGTTGAGTTTTGTTTAATCCTATGTGGCCTTATTGGCTTGAATCGAGCCTAGAATGTTGAGGTGGCTTACTAAAATGGCATCCATTCAGGCTGAGAACGTACTTCACCGCCCTGACGCTACTGATCCATCTTGCTCCGCTCTATTATCTTTGGTTACTACCGACTGACGGCTGGTGACGCAACCAGGAAATGCTTCGAAGGCTAGACCGTCTCATTTAACAGGTTGATGCGCCTTCGAAGGTCCCTCAGAAGTACGCAGCCTTCGAAGGCCGCGAAGGCTGCGTACTTCGAAGCATGCAGCCCCTGAATTAGGACACAGCTAGTCTGTTACTACGGTAACTGACCGAGGGCGTAAGTTATATCTCTCTGTGAAACAGGCTAGAGTTACCCCTCTTTCTCTGGTTTGAGTTACCTCCCTTTGTGAAACGGAAAACTCAGCGTTTCCCTCATTTCAGGGTTAATAAACCCAGGGTTTTCACTAAACCTGCTCACAGCGGCTGAGTTTTCCGTTTCACAAAGGGAGGTAACTCAAACCAGAGAAAGAGGGGTAACTCTAGCCTGTTTCACAGAGAGGTAACTTACGCTCTCGGGCAGTTACCGTAGTAACAGACTCTATGAAACTAACCTGGTCGGGACCAGGTTTTTCTCAATAGAGCGTAACAGTGACCGCCCCCTTTTTAACAGCTCCGGTGCCGGAAGTAAATTTCCCATGCATTTATCTCGTCCACTTTTCGTAGAATCCTTATAAAAAGAGTATGAAGCCTTTAACCAAGCCAATCGTTCGTTATGGTAGTCGTGACCATATTATGTTTGATTCGGGATGAGTAGTTCCTCACTCGGTCAACAAAATAATGTACATAGTCTTGTACCTTTGCCTTTTCTTCCGTTTTCCAAATTCTTTTTATGCCCGAATCAAACATAATATGGTCACGACTACCATAACGAACGATTGGCTTGATTAAAGGCTTATACTCTTTTTATAAGGATTCTACGAAAAGTGGACGAGATAAATGCATGGGAAATTTACTTCCGGCACCGGAGCTGTTAAAAAGGGGGCGGTCACTGGACGCTCTATGAACGTCGAGTTTCAATCTGTCTCCGCCCTCTTTCAGCCACACACGCCATTTGATTTCCTTTTTCATTCATTCAGAGTCAGTAGGCTATATCCGAAGTCCATGCCGCAGTAGGAGGCGACTTTTGTTACGAACATGGCATGTCCGTTTGAGAACGATCCCGTGGAGGAAGGTGCGGCATTACTGCACGGAGAATTACATCTTCGTCCGGAGAGGGTTATCAGACCGCGCATAGATGTTTTAGCTTTTCCAGAACATTTTCTTTTTGAGTGGTACCGTTTCACTTCACAGTCCATCATTTACATACATAATCTAATCCGTCCCTACATTTCCAACATTACCAACCGTAGTCATGCTCTCACATCCCAGCAGATATTGTGTGTTGCACTGCGTTTCTTTGCAAATGGAAGTTTTTTATACAATGTCGGAGATGCAGAGCACTTGAGCAAGGCAACCGTATGCAGGGCGGTCAGAAAAGTGTGCCTCGCCCTGAAACGGCTTTTACCCATATTTATCGTTTTCCCTGGACATAAACCTGTCAGAGCCATCAAGGAGGAGTTCCACAGGATTGCAGGTGAATGATGTAGGGATGTGTGAAATTAATTTTAAATTATATTCTGTTGATGACATTGTGTTGCAACCTCAGACTGTGATTAGTAATATTCATTTCCTTTAGGATTTCCCAGTGTGATTGGCTGCATTGATGGAACACACATCCCCATCACGGCTCCCTCACATAATGAAGCCGATTATGTTAACAGGAAGTCCATTCACAGCATTTTGTGCAGGTACATGTAGATTGACTACTGTTGCAAAATGTTAAAGACTGCATCATAGTTCCAACATCTGTCATTCTCTGCACTGTCAAGATCATATGTGATGCTGCACACACCATTTCGAATGTGGAGGCCAAGTGGCCTGGGTCTGTGCACGACGCCAGGATTTATCGAGAGTCTAACCTCTATATTCCACCAGAATGTTAAGAAATGTGAATGGGAAGAGAACTATCAGTAACATATGAAGATATTACCTCTATAGGCCTTACTGGATCCCCCTCTGTAAAGGCAGCAGACACTGTTTCCTCTTCATCCTAGATGAGTGATATGTTTCAGTATACTTAAACTACCCTTTGGTAAAATCTTTGGAGTATTGCCTACTTACAGTTACAAGGTCTGTTGTGGCGTGAGGGGGCTCCTCCACCAGGCAGATAGCACCATCAGAATCTGTTGGGACAAAAGAAAAAAAGACATAAAAGACAAATAAATATTTGTATGAATAGGCTAAAAAAAGATATATATAGGCCTATTACATTTTATAAAGGTATTGGGGGTGCACTCCGAGGAGGAGCTCCCTCTAGGGATTCCCTCAGCCACTGCCCTTCCAGTATTGTGGCTTAGGGCCAGCTCCTCTGCCACCGTTAGAGGTGGCGGTGCTGGGCCACCACCCGTTTTACGGGAGTCTGCCTTCTTTCTGTTGGCTGAGTAGAAGTCTGTGTTAGTTTAAATAGGTTTAATTATTTAACAGAACATGATATAGATGAGAAGACATTTACGTGTGTGAAAACAGCATTATGTTGGGGATAAAACAACTGCACAGTCAAATAGCCACTTATTATTTACTTTACAATGTAAAACATGATCAAAATTAGGTACCTGCATGCCGAGGTCTTACCTGTTTGAACAATGTTTTTATATTTCATCTTTAGCTGCTGCCAAGTCCGCTTCTCCCCCGCGGGATTGCACCTAAATGAAATAAATGAATAGGCTACCATTCAAGCAGTTTTCCCCTGTAATATTATTGTGATTGCAAAGGACTACATTTAAACTTACGCATTCACCCGAGAAGCAATGATCTCCCACGCTGTCTCCCTCTCCTTGTCAGCTGCAGCGGTGTTGGATTTTTTCCGAAAAACGTGCTGAAATTCTCCGTACGCGTGCATTAGCATTTCCAACTCTACGTTATTAAAAAACGTAGCCCTCCTCTTCCCCGTTGCCATGGTGACTCGTCGAATCGGGGCTCCATTGATGCTGGCTTTTTATAGTTGTGGTGCACGCACTTAACCCTAGGTGAAACTACACCGAGTTGATTAAATTAACTCAAAACCGCTGTTCTGGAACCGAAAACCCAGAGTTTTCTATTTCAGAGAAGATCAACTCAGCGTTTAGGATTAGACTCAGAGGTTGTTAAACCTGCTTTGTGAAACGGACCCCTGGTTAGTTTCATTGAAAGAAGTAGGCTAACATTTACAATAGAAAGTTTAAAATAGCAATTAAACACCACAAAATAAAAGCATGAAATAAGAGCAATATGAATAAAATGCAATAAAAGAGCTGTTCCTTCCTTATAGAGGCTCCCTAGGAAGTATTAAGGAATTATTTGAATGGTGATTTATGTAGATAGTGTTATGATATTTTTCTCTGTTGTCTATTTAGATGGAGTCATCTATCTTTTCTCCAACCCTGGAAGCTTACGGGCGTCCGGGAAACAAAGTGACCGAGACAGTGGGTACTGTGTGAAATCACAATGCTTCTGATTTATTCAAGTTGTTGGCACATATTTATACAGTATTCAGACGTCTTCAGCACCCCCAAAACAACAGTGTCTGAGTATTTGAAGAAGTAGAACAATGTAGAGTAGAACAATGTCAAGTAATGGGTGAAGCAGGTACAAGCCCTACACAAGAGGTACGTTTATACAGTAGTTCACATTTAGTGTGGGGGAAGAGACATTACACCTTGGGCTGGAGAAACCTTACAGGCGTCTGAAGGATAACAAAAGGTGGTTGCTCTGCCCTTGCGCATGTAGTCTAAACATAAATAATTGGCACACAGTGAAGTCAGGGTGTCCGCGCATCCTTAAAAAGTCTTAAATTCATGTTTCTAAATTTAAGGCCTTAAAAAGTCTTAAATTCGTTAAAAATGTCACATGCTGGTCGTAAATACTGTAACTCAAGGTCTTAAATTTGTCGGGGCAGGACTATTTATTTATTTATTTTTCTCGCGGGACTTTTCGGGAAGGACATGTAGAGAGGCTTCTTTCTTGCTAGCTGCATATATAAACGGTTATCAATGAGGTTATGAATGAGTCTCATTGAGTGACACACATGCTATGCTTGGGTTGTAATACAGCGGGATCCCCCCCACCATCACGTGTTTTAGGTCTTAAATTTCATTCAAGGTGGTCTTAAAAAGTCTTAAATTTGACTTGCTGAAACCTGCATAATACCAAGTTCATCATGACATTAATATACCATACACAAATCCTAATAGTTGCCCTCTTTTATTCTTTGTGAATAATAGTTGTGAATAATACTTTTTCGTATAAGCCTTAGCGCCGAAGATTATCGTTTCAAGATATGCAGCGTCATAGCAAAATTTGAACATTTTACAATTCCCCCACAATTGCCCTCTTTGGTAACCATGCCTCCAAGAACAGGGATTGCACTTCCTCTAGTTTAAGACCTGAGGGAGACTAAAAAGGAATGAAAACAAACACCTATTTCAAACTAATGAGCATTTACCAGTACAGTACATATGCTATGTCGCATAAGAAATTGTCCCTACCTGGGGCCTTATACATGTACCGTAAAACAACTTAAAACATAGGAGTAGGTGCCTTTTTGATTTAAGAATCTAAAGGAGGATCCCTAAAATGAACATACTGGCATCGCTTCTTCAGTATAAATAAACTTAAAACAATATTTTTTAAATATCTTTCAACACTAATACTGATTGTAGACCCCAGCCGTGTATGTGTCAGTCATGTAATCATCATTCACCCAGACTGGAGGACCTCCCAATTTGTTGTCCTATTGGTCTACTTTCCAAGCATCCCATATCTCATTGTCATCGTTACCCCATGATGGTACTGGGGACAGATCGGAAACTGGGGTAAACTGTGGAATCCCCAGTTTCACTGCGGTGATGTTTATGACTCAATCGGTCGCCTGTTTCCAACAGATTTTACACAAACACACTAGGATGATATCCATTATGACAAAACAATATTAGTAGCATACCCCCCCTAGCATCCACTTAATCAGGCTGCTCGCTGATTTCATGTCTTGTGAGAAGTGTCAGTGTTGCTATATGCTATGATATCTGAGGATTCTGTCTCGTTATACATAGAGAGATTAGCATCCTGTGTACTTACGTGTATGTACATACTTTAGTTTTACTTTAGCTGTTCCACGGTGCCCTTTTGAGGCGGGTGGCATGGATCCATTGGTCGGTCAATGGATCAATGGTTCGGACAGCCATCCTTGTGACCGCAATGATCTCAGCTGGTTAGCTGTATTAGGCCTTCCAGAGAGAGAGAGAGAGAGAGAGACCTTCACTCACAGAATCATTTCTTTAGCTAGTATTTTCACATTTGCATCTTCTTTTGCACATGCAAGCGCTTTCTCCCACTTAGAGAACTGATCTACTATGACAAGCATATATTTGTTAGGTCGTTTAGGGGGCATGTGTGTAAAATATATTTGTAGTGACTGAAATGAGTAGCATATACGACCCCCTTTTGGCCGACATGAGACATACCATTAAAATGTCGGACAAGTAATGGAAAAGTGCCAGCTGGTAATGCTTACTGGGATAGTAAGACATTTTTAGGCCAATATTCTGTCAGCTGGTGTTGCCTGTGAAACTATATTTATCTGAAAACATATATATTTATATATTTTAGAGTTCTCTTGTGCAGTCCATTCAGCTGCTATATCAGCTAAGTCGTTACCTTGTGCCTGTATCTCTCCTGAGGTGCTGTGCCCTTTAACCTTAACTACAGCCAATCTAGTAGAAAGGGAAATTGGAGCCAGTAAATCTGAAACCAAAATGTGATGTAATATGGGTTTACCATCAGCCGCTTTCAAACCACGCTGTTACCAAAGTTTACCAAGTCATGTTCTACCAAAAACATAACACAAGTCCTTATACACCTTGAGGGTTTAAAAGCTGACATGCACTATGTGGCAGTTTACCCCTGCCACACGCCACCTCAGTGGCTTTTGCTGGGGCCCTCCGACACAGGACACAGGTTGAGGTTGCGTTTGAAGAGGCATTTATTGGAGATGGCAAGATGGTATTTGTTACTGAGCTTTCCCTGGTTTTGGTCAGATTTCGCAAAACCTGTTTACGTGGACAACGACCGGCAATACCCCAACCATATTCCTGTATACATGATAAACGTGTGTATTCCGAAAGCGCCCTCTAGCCAGATGAAATACGCACGCTTGCTTTCACGCGCTTATCCCAAACCTCTGGCTGCTGCTGAAGATGCCGCTCATTTTAGCCTTTGTGTATACATTTATTTTAGCAATATAACACCGAATGCTATTGCAAACAATTGTGCTACTTTGCATATTACACTATTATTAGCATATTACACCCACAGACTGTGGATGAAAGTTCGCAGCCAAGATTGGTGGGAGAGGGTTGTGATGATGGAATTTGATGATGGGGAGTGGAAAGAAAACTCCTGAATGTCGCAAAGGTCATTCTACAAGTTATGTAACATAATGGAAACCATAATAACGCCTTGCAATCCTACAGTCTGCGCCCCAGTGCCCCTTGCTATGCCGGTTGCCATCGTTCTATACAAACTAGGGAGCTGTGGCGAGTATTGTGTTGTCGTAAACCAGTTCGGTAAGTAAGCAGCTTTCAGAGATTTACAATGCTGCCTGACTTGTTCAATGGTCCTGGCAAAGCCAGCGTCCATCAATTTATCAGCAACAGATTTAAATAAATCACTATAATCACTTCCGTCAAGGTGTTTCATAATGTTCATGTCTTTCATACAAGATAAAATAAATTCAGTCTCCCCATCTCCCCAAAAATGTGAGCTTTGCCCACTGTGCGCCATGTTGACCTGTAACCTTTCCTGTGATACCTTTTAAAATTATGCATGCTCAGAATGTGTCTAAAGAGTAGTAACCGGGGTAAGGTGTATACAGGTTAATAGTGGCGTAACCCAGCTATCTTATTTGGGTTTTTCATAACTGGAATAAGGGCTTAATCGGGTAATGCTTATAGGGGTAAGTTGTTTACATGAGTCACAGTGCTACCAGAATACTTCAATACCCGGGGTATTGTTTGCATGTAAACGTAGTCAGTGGCTCACTCCTGAGTGTGTGTGGTGATAGCTGGTTTATCCTGGGTGCCATGATTGCTCATGCACCACAGGTGTGCAGCCCCACCAAGCCCAGAGTCCAATCAGTCTGACTCGGGCCAGGTGAGGCTGTAAACCAGCTATCAACAACACACACTGGCCCAATCCCAAACCAGTCCCTACGCACTACCACTTCACTACCGAGTGTCACTCCAAATCAAGTTACACTCCCAGCTGTGGAGGGCACTTCTCATCAAGGGGGAGGGTATAAGCATAGACATAATATACGTAGACGCCTCATGATGTGCTGGAACATAGACATCTTATACATAGACGGAGCATTGGCTGCTGTGGCGCGAGAAATTCGGCGGCCATCTTGGAGTGGTGATGGGGGAGGGGAGCAGCAGAGATTGACAGTTGACACGTATGGCCAGGAGAAGAAAACAAGGATGCCGAGCTGCTGTTCAGCTATTCCTGCTCAAATGAGCGGACGGTCGAAAATAGAAATCACAGGATTACTTCTCACAAGTAAGATTTAACATTACCGTACTATTGGTTGTATTTTGTGAAAATACGGTATTACATGCCAAAACATGTGTCCTTTATCATAGCTACACGTATGACAAAAAAAACGTGTGAAAATCAGTGAGGTGTGATTAATTAAATGCGCTGACAGTTCATTGCTCCTGCCAAACGAATGACACTGAGTGGAGCGGATCACCACTCCAAGATGGCGGCTCCGAATCTCGTCAGCGCCAGTAGGCAGTAGCATTCGATGCTCCGTCTATGTATAAGATGTCTATGTGCTGGAACGTAATCCAGCGTCGCCGCCATATTGGTTGGGTCTCCTCACTCTAGTCTAGCATCGGAGTCAACGGAGAGCAAGCTATGCCAGTATTTTGTGTAGCTTACGGTTGCAATAACCGGCAGTATTGACACCAGATCGTGTGGGATTACCTTTCACAAGTAAGATTGAACAATAATTTAGTTTAGTTTAGTTTAGTTTTTTTACTTTATTTTAGCATCCTGTATCATAACTAACTCTCTGCCGTTTGTAACAAACCAAAAATCCGGTAAAAATTCGGGGAGTTATGATTATTGTAGTTGGATATACACCTTCCTCAGTAGAAATAAATGCACTGGGGGCGCACTGGGGGCGCACTGGGGACCCATCCAAGATGGCGGCCGCGCTGATACGTCAGCTCCAACAGGCAGCGTCAGTCTATGAGGCGTCTACCATGGGCGAGCGGTCATAATAAGCTATAAATGCAGTGCATGCCCAAGCCCTTCAATAAAAATAATTGAAAATATTAATCTGGCAGTGTGTTCAATTATACAATACCTTAGTTCTACTGTTTTGGTCTTAAATCCGTGCCTAATCTGTCCCGTTTTGCTTGCGAAAAGCTGGAAAGCTGACAGCTTGTTTCGCGCATGCGCACTGTGACACCGAGTAGTACAGTTACTGCTAGAGGCCTTAGTTTACTGTAGATGAGCATTTTGAATGGCAAAAAAGCTGTCAATGAAGCAGCTTATCTGCCAACGCGCATGCGCAAACCTGACTTGTTTGAATTTTTTCCGTGGTGCTGAAATCCTCCTCTCTTTTCTTCGCTCCGCTTGAGCGCGGCTGAACCTGGCTTGAGGCCACTTCATGGGCGAAAGCCAGTTCGGAATACTGTAAATTCCAACATGTTGTTGGTAACTTTGTAGGCATGTGATTGTGTCATTTGATTGACCACGCTGGTTACGTTGTGTGGGCGCATCAAGCGTCATGTCAGTGCTGAATATTTCTGCTTTCATTTAGCCTACATATACACTGTAAATTCCAACACAAATTCCAGGTTGTTGGTAACATGGGGCAAGTGTGAGTGTGAGAGTGTCAAAATCGAGTTGATATAGTAGTTAAAAACCATATTATATATTTTTATTAATAAATAAATACCCCCCTTACGGGCGCGCATGGTATTGACACTTCAGCATGACCACAGTAAAAGGTCACCGCTCGCCACTGGCGTCTACGTATATTATGTCTATGGGTATAAGTACATTGGTCCGCTTTGGAACGCCCTCGCCTTTCTCTGGCGGAAACAGGAAATGGTCATCTGTTCAATTAACATCTTTTGGCTGCAACGACTTGTGTTACGCTCCATCACCTGCTGGAGGATGGAAGTGCGAGATCTGCCAGAAGGTGCAGACGGTTAAGGTCCAGTTCCTTAATGATGAACCTGTTACCAAAAATATGTCAGAAAGGATATTGTAATTAAATAAATATTGATCTAAATATAATCGTATACACAGCATTGACAAACACGTAGGAGTATGGGCAATGGCATGGCACACTTGGCATAGTAATACAGGGTCCCCGCAGGGTAGTAAAAGGTAGTAATTTTTTTTTTCAAAATTAAGGCCCTTGAAAGGTAGTAAAAGGTAGTAAATGTAATTTCACTTGGTAGTAAAAAAAAAAGTCACCACATCCATATATGAGTTTCCATATAATATTTGTTCTGAAAAAAAAGAAAAAGAAAAACTCTAGCTTAAAATTAAAGTATACGATGCGCAACATACTTCCGCATTCTGCTAAACAAGTCTCATCACATCCGGTTCAGGTCCGCTGTACCGCGCTCGCAGTATTTTATTTATTAATCCGCACTTCCAGACCGTCACCGGGGCTTCTGAGTAATATGTCCGAGGAGAGCAGCCCTCTCCCGGACTCACGCTAGCTTTTATCGCTGTTTTTTTAAAAATTGTATTTATTAATCCACACTTCCAGGCCGTCACCGGGGCTTCAGAGTAATGTGTGTCCGAAGACAGTAGCCCTCTCCCGGACACAGACGCTAGCTTTAACCGCTGTTTATTTTTATTTATTTATTTTTTTAATCCGCACTTCCAGACCGTCACCGGGACTTCAGAGTAATGTGTCCGAGGAGAGCAGCCCTCTCCCGGACACAAGCTAGCTTTTAACCGCTGTTTAAAAAAAAAAGAAGTATTTATTAATCCGCACTTCCAGACCGTCACCGGGGCTTCAGAGTAATGTGTCCGAGGAGAGCAGCCCTCTCCCGGACTCACTCGATTGCTTTTACCGCTGTTTTTTTTTTTTTTTTTTCATCCATCTTTTCTTCTCACTAACATTCAGATGTTAAAACCAAATAAAACGCAGTACATAGGAAAAAACAATGGGACAATTTGGAACACAAATTGTGAAGAGGTGTTGCTCCAAATCTTTATCCATATGGACTGCATGTGGTGAGCTTATACAGGACTGTGGGTCAATTTACACCAAATTGGCACTTGAATCAATCTGTAATCATTTTTAACTCTACTCAATACTCCCCAACCCCCAGCCCCCCGGCCGCGTCGTGTTGGTAGTAAAAAATATTTTGGTGGTAGTAAAAAAGGTAGTAAAAGGTAGTAAATTCATCTTTATGATTCCTGCAGATACCCTGTAATAATAATAAATTCTATAACAGTAAAATAAAAAAATAAAAACTCACTTCCACGTTTCTTTGACTGCATTTCTTTTTTTTGGAACATTTTTTCATTTGCAATTCTTCGTCAATCAAATGCCTGTTTGATCCTGTGGAAATAACCACATGGAACTCACATTTGCAGTTGTGTGGCATTCCCTCCGGACACAAATTGGTGCTGCTGAGAGAAGTGTGGGTTGTAAGCCTGCATCGATGCAGACTCGCTATTGAAGGGTTTTATAGTCCACTTACACTCCGCAAACGGAGGGGGAGTGGATAGGGCGAGGGGATAGGGGCTGGTTTGGGATTGGAGAGAGCCACTGTAATGGCAGCATGTTACATCTGCTCAGCAAATACCATCTTGCCATCTCCAAAATGCCTCTTCAAACGCAACCTCAACCTGTGTCGGAGGGCCCCAGCAAAAGCCACTGAGGTGGCTTTTGACGTGGGGCTTCTCCGACCAGGAAAGGACATGGAAGGGCTGCCCAAAACCGCTCTGGACTCACCAGCTGTGGTCACGGACAGCCACCTCAGCACTGGCCCTCCTGAACGGCAGCTACGGCCAGCAAAGGAGCGGGGAGGCCATGCAGCAACCGCCATGGGCAACCGTCTGCGCCAGAGACACCTCCGCCAGCTGCAGCAGAAGCCTCAGGCCTCTGGTCTCCAGGATGGAGGGGGAGGGTGGGGTTGGCGTGTGACACTGGGGAAGTGTAGAGGCAGTGGGGTTTGGGGGTTGTTTGTATTTTTATTTTAGGTATGGCAACACTGTAAAGAGTCCTTGTTTTGTGTCGGTATGGTAACCCTGTTGAGAGTCCAGTTTGTAGGTGTTTTTTTTTCTCTTTGCTTGGATGGGGGAGGGGGGGAGTAGGCTCATTTCAGTGTTGGGGGGTATGTGGAGTGTGTGTTGTTGATGGCTGGTTTACAGCTTCACCTGGCCCGAGTCAGACTTATTAGACTCTGGGGCTGCAAACCTGTGATGCATGAGCAATCATGGCACCCAGGATAAACTATCAACATGCATGTTACATCTGCTGAGCAAATACCATCTTGCCATCCCAATAAATGCATTCTACAACATCTATCTGTGTTTTGTGTCCGAGGGCCCCAGCAAAAGCTACTAAGGTGGCGTGTGGCAGGATAAACTGCCACACCCTCGTTAAAGCCACCACTTCCCCTGTCTGAGCTGACGTGTCTGAGACCTATCCCTCCTCCATCTCTCACCCCAAACGGCTTTTCCTGTGATGGTTTCATCTTCCCGTCACTTTATGATCAAGTGAGTCAGTGCTCAGTAACCTGGTCAAGAAATTGTGACTGTGCCTGCCTTAGGTTGTCCCATGGTTTCTTACCAGTTTGGGATCTTATCCATCATAGGCTAACCAGCCTTCCATACTGGCCTGTTGCAGGATGCCGTGTATGGGGATAAATCCCGTCTGATTCTTATGTCCAGTCCATAGGATAGGTGGCTGTGGAGGAATAGAGACATATCTGTGACAGCTACCAGTGTTGGTCATCTTACTTAAAAAAAGTAATTAGTTACAGTTACAAATTACTCCTCCCAAAAAGTAATTGAGTTAGTAATTTAGTTACCTAATTGTAAGAGTAATTAGTTACTCAGCAAAGTAACTGTGGCGTTATTTTTCATGTTCTATACGCTACTACATTCGATAACATCTTTAACGTCAAAGGTGTTTATATTAACTGATTGAAGAATGAAAACACTATATACAGTATTTTAGAACATTTGGTATTTATTTGAACTCAATATATTGCAGCCTGTTAAGCCATAGAGCAGGGGTCCCCGTTCGCGCGCGGGGGGGTGCGCGCGCGATATTAACCCACCCCGGACCTACGACCGACGGGGGGGGGGTGCGCGCGATATTAACCCACCCCGTAGGTCCGCGGTGGGTTACGTTCGCGCGGGGGGGGCGGGGGGGGGGGGGGGGGGGGGGGGGGGGGGGCGTAGTTTGGGGACGCCTGCCATAGAGAGAGAGATCTCAATGGCTCTGTGCAGCAGATGTGTGGCCAAAACACGGAGATCCGCCTCGGATCTACGGCCGCCGGGGGGCGCGCGCGTTCGTAACACTCCTCAGACCTACGGCCGATGGGGGGGGGGGGGGGGGGGGTGCGGACCTACGGCCGACGTGGGGGAGGGGGGCGCGCGCGATTGTAACACTCCGGCCGACGGGGGGGGGGGGGGGGGGGGGGGTTGCGCGGAATAGTAACACACCGGAGGACAAATACGCGTCCGGCTTGATGCTGCGCCGGACGCCGGACAGGGCTTTGAAAAACCGGATGGCCACCCTAAGTAACGTGCCACTTCACATTCTCAGTAACGGTAACGGCGTTGCAACGGTAAAAAGTAATTAATTAGATTACTCGTTACTGAAAAAAGTAACGCCGTTAGTAATGCCGTTATAATCTAACGCCGTTATTACCAACACTGACAGCTACCCATGCAGTCATGTGTGGGCGTAATGGAGACACCACATGGCGTTGACTGTAGATCTGTAGAAGCTAAAAATAGGTGTTCAGCAAAGCATTAGGGGTTGTCGTTTGCAAGGTAAACCCATTACTTCCTGATGTCAATCTGATGAATAATCTAAAAGTACATTAGATCCCTTCCCAACAGATTGCTGAATTACTTTTCAATGATTAATTTAACCAGGTTAAACCAGGTCCTCAAAAGGATGTCAACAACATACAATGTGAACTACGTTGTTACTGAATAAAGTTTACCTTGTAACTTTCATTCAGAGATAAATAGTCATGAGAAGAAGTCGGAGAAGTGGCATAAAACATGCACTTGGGTTTATGTTTTATGATGATACAATATGGTCAGTATTGTTCTAAAATGTATTAATAATGCCAGACATGCAAATTCAAATTGCTATACTGGTTGATAAAGAAGTGTTAGAGTTAAGATAGATAGATAGATAAAAACTTGATTTATCCCTAGGGGAAATTCAGGACAAAAACACTGGATTCCTTTAAGGTACTGTGAAATAACTTAAAAATAATTAAAATGGAAATTGAAAAGTGGGAATTGAATAAAATAATTAGAGTAAATGTCTTTTGTTAGACCTCATGCAGTCACAGCAGTGAAATAGCATGCACTGTGTTAGCTAGCACAAGTACGCTGTAAAGTTATTTGTAAGTTGGCCACTAGGGGTAGACTATTCTTTTCTTTTTAACAAATAAACCCACACACATGGAAATAACAAATAGCTAGCTATCTATTTCAACCAAAAAATTGATATATTAAAAAGAGAGCGAGATATGGCGTTGTCTGGCCATGACAACAGGGGCAGGACTGATACCATGCAGGCCACCCTCCCTCATGGGGACACACCTACCTATAGACCTGGGCCGACCCAGGGCAAAGTTAGTGGAGGTTAATCGAGCAATATTCTAAATATTCAGTATTAGTAGGAGTACTTGCCAAATCTACCAGACAATGTTGAGTTCTTGTTATACAGCTGTTTAAACTTACATTAAACACATTAAGTAAATGTTTTGTTGACACTTTTTAAATGTTGACACTTTTTAAAGTAAGGTCTAAGGTATTGAAGTATTGCTGAGGTGTCTTCCTTGTTTTATGAGATCTGTGGAGACATGTCCATCCAGCCAATAACTGCCTATGATTCAAACTTACAAAATCCCTAGGATTTTCACCACTCCTTCTACGTACATACATGTTCTAACATGTAATGAAGATTCTCAAAGCCCAAGGAGTCAAGACGTAACATTCAATCCTTTATTCAGGGGCTCACGGATACCCCAAATCACCAGCGCAGTCCCTTCAGGGTGACTGCCTTCAGCATCAACTCACACTTTCTTTCTTTTCCCACATACAACAGTATTTAAAATACACATGGCAAGAGTGGAGTTAGTTGGTCTGTGGGGGATTTGTTGATTGACTCATACATGAAAGGGAGTTTGATTGATGCCAAGCCCATCAATTCTATTGTATCCTGAACAACTCATCAAGAACAGTGGGGGGTTTGAGACGACGGTCTGGCAAGGAGGCGGTAAGAACAGAATGAAGGTGAACCCACATTAAAAGTTAAAAGGCACAGACCAGTTGGACCAGTTGGTCTGTGTGGGATCTGTTGTCTGATTGATACAACAAAGGAGGCCAGCCATTTAATGATAACTTGCTGATTTCAACACCTCAATTGCTTCCAGAGAGGACACATCACAGTAGTGTATACTTTGAGTGGGGCATAGTTCTGAGGTATATGATATTTTAAAGTATACCAATAAATCCATTCTTCTACATTCCTCCGTTTGAGACTTCCAGTCTCACCAATCACCATTTAATATATCATTACAATAAAACACCCGCCCTATATCAGAAAATGTACACCATCAAAATATAAATACTTAAGTGGGGCCTAGTTTTAAGGCATATGATAAGTATACCAATAAATCCATTCTTCTACACATGCATCTTTTGTCATTTGTCTATCAGTTTTAGTTTAGTTAATAAATATTATGTTAATTTCAGTCCCCTTACCCTTAGGACATTTATAATTTTGAGATTCGTGTATTCAGTGAGTTAGTATTGCAGCAGTTAATACAGATGTTCATAAAAGATAGATGACTCACTTGTTTAATTGATTTAAACACACTACATCAAATTATATGTTCTAGTTTCTTTCCGTTCCCTCAATATTGCTCAGTAGAATGTTAGTGATCCTCAGTCAATAAGTCAGATTTTTCTTCACTCCATCATTAGGCAATGATAAGTGACCATCATCATTAGGCAATGATAAGTCGGATTTATTTACACTCCATCATTAGGCAATGATAAGTGACCGTCATCATTAGGCAATGAGTAGGATTTATTTACACTCCATCATTAGGCAATAATAAGAGACAGTTTTACACTTCATCATTAGGCGACTGAATTTATAGTCTATCATTAGGCAATGATAAAAGTCAGTCGGATTTACAGTCTATCATTAGGCAATGATTAAAGTCAGTATGCTGAGATCCTCCTATTGAACATTGTTCGTTTTAGAATTGTGACTCCTGTGCTCCATACACCGCACAACCCCAGGAATGTTTTTTCAGTCTAAATCCTCAGATGTCAGTGTACCATACACCACAAGACCCCAGACACCTGGATTAACCCTATTTACATCTGGTTTAACCCTATTTACAACAGTTACATCAACATCTAATTTCGGAGCAAGGCAGTCAATTCCTCTGAAGTAGAGGGAATAATGACTTACCTCAGTCCGGTATCCCACTTCTGACATCAATTGTTATGATCTTTTCTCTGTTGTCTATTGGGATGAGGTCATCTATCTTTTCTTGAACCCTGGAAGCTTACGGACGTCCGGGAAACAAAGTGAGCCGAGACACCTCCGCCAGCCGAGGCAGCAGCCCCAGGCCTCTGGTCTCCAGGATGGAGGGGGAGGGTGGGGTTGGCCTGTGACACTGGGGTCTGTGGGTTATTTTTATTTTAGGTATGGCAACCCTGTAAAGAGTCCAGGTTTCGTGTAGGTATGGCAACCCTGGTAACCCTGAGTCCAGTAGTTTTTTTTGCGACAGAATCCTCCTGTCCAGCTGGAAGGCTCTCTCCAGCCAACTGGTCAGTGTCTGGATTGAATGAGACACAAAACCAATCCAACGGAGTCATTCTTTTAGTCATTCATTGAGTCATTCCTAAGATGTCCATTCCAAGATAATGGAAGTGGTTGTATCTAGTGATACATGTTTCCGAAACTAACCTTTAGAGACATGGAAGACTGACAGTAGGTGAACACTTTTGATGAAAGATTCAAAGGTGAGAGGAGGTTTTGGGCACAGATTTCAGGCCGCTTTGTTGCAAGTCTCTTCTGAACTTGCTCTCATTCAGGGTGTCTTGGATTTGAGTGGTTGGTTTTCTTCCTGAAGAAGCACATACAAAATGGAAGATGTCATTATACCAAGTGTTTGTCATGAGTAAAAGACCAAAGAAGTAACTTCATATTGCAGGAGATATCTATGAATATATATATGGGAATATACTGTACAATGACAATCTGAATGATAACCTTACATTAATTTGCACTGACATAATATATCATTATATCACTCAATCTCTTACTCTTGGTTACTTAAGTTACTTTGGGCCATTTAAATATAGTTCACATTAAACAAAACTCCAGACAATGCTTTAGTTAACAAAGTTATATATTTTTTAAGTATGCTATATTTAAAATTGCCAAAAGCTCACTTAAGTCAAACAACATTACCATTATTTTATATAAGTTTCCCATGGTTTTCATGATAGTGTAACGTTCACAGTTACTCGGACACGGAGATCGCTTTAACTGATTTATTAGTGTAACACAACCGTCGTTATTACGGCTACGACCACGCCGTAAACTGTCGCTCTCACAACGCAAAACCCGCGACACACACACAACACACAGACAAACAACTGTAACTTTCCAGAAACCCAGGCATCCCCGCCCCCCGGTTATACACAGAAACAACATAATGCACATTATACAAGAACTACATCATCAACAAACACATCCAGGACGTTACACTACCCCCCCACCACAAAGTTCCTCGTCCCCGAGGGAACAAACAAAGTCTGCAAGACGCCGGGGTGGCCTCCTTAACCTTTGTGGGCGTGAGACAGGGGATAATGGGCTTAACACAGGGTTACCTCCATCTTGTACTTGCTGAGGGGGTTGATAGGGGTGTGTGGGTGGTACAGGAGCGTGGAGTGGGGAACGTGGGGTTCCTGAGACTTGGGGTGAAGCACTGCCCTGATAGGGTGCCAGTCTGTCTCTGTGCAGTGCTACCTTCCTTCCTCTTGGCGGCAGCTGCACCCGATACACCACCTCCCCCATCCGCTCCAACACCCTGCAAGGCCCCACCCACTGGCTGTCAAGCTTTGGACAATGGCCCTTCTTTCTCTGTGGGTTGTGCACCCACACCAGCTCTCCAGGCTGGAAATGCCTTCCCCGGGCCCTCACATCATAATTGCGCTTTTGCCGTGCATTCGCACTTTCCTGTTGCAACTGGGCAAATGCATGAGCCGAATCAAGCCGGTCCTGGAGCCTTCTAGCATACTCAGGGCCTGGAGGGACAGCAGGGGAGTCTGGGGGCCGCCCGAAGGCCAGCTCGGCCGGCGTGCGGAGTTCTCTCCCAAGCATTAGGAGAGCTGGGGTACATGCCGTTGACTCCTGGACCGCTGACCGACACGCCATGAGCACAAGCGGAAGATGCTCATCCCAGTCTCGCTGATGCTTCGATGTTAATATAGCCAGCTGCTGACCCAGTGTGCGGTGGAGTCTCTCCACAAGACCGTCACTTTGAGGCCGTAATGGGGTGGTACGTGTCTTCTTTATGCCAAGACGACTGCACATGGCGGCAAACACCCGGGACTCGAAATTCCTCCCCTGATCACTGTGCAGCGTGTCAGGCATTCCAAACCGGCTGAATATGCCCCCCAGCAGGACACCTGCTACAGTCTCTGACTCCTGGTCTGGGAGGGCATAGGCCTCTGGCCACTTTGTAAAATAGTCAATGGCAGAGAGGATGTAGATGTTACCATTATCTGTTCGGGGAAGTGGGCCCACAATATCGACAGCCACCCTCTCCATGTGGGCCCCTACTAGATGTTGCTGCAGGTGGGCATGTGACCGACCTGGTGGGCCTTTCCGCGCTGTGCACAAGTCACACCGCCGGCAGAAGTCTTCAACGTCCCTCCGAAAACGTCCCCAATAGCAGCTCTGACGGAGACGGCGGAGCGTCTTGGTCACCCCGAAGTGGCCTGACCCCGGAGCTCCATGCACGGCCTGCAGCACAGCTGTCCTCAGGCCCCTGGGGACCACCAGCTGCCAACGCTCCTCCCCTGTAGCAGGCTCTTTCCACGCCCTCTGCAGAATGCCATCACTCAGGCGCAGCGTGTCGAACTTCGACCACAGCCCCTTGGTGGCCTGTGAGAGTCTTGCCACCTCTTCCCATGGTGGCCTCTGCCGTGACTCCACCCACTGGCGCACAGGCTGCAAGTCGAGGTCGACCTCCTGCTGATGCCTCCATTCCCCGGCACTCACCGTCTGCAGCTCCCGACAGACAACCACTTCAGCCTGCCGCACTACCTGCTGCTGCTGCTGCTCTTCACACAGTTCATGTTCACGACTGTCCCTTCGTTCACAATAGCTGCACCCGTCCATAGCACATGGGCGACGGGAAAGGGCGTCTGCATTGCTGTGTTGTGCCCCTGCCCGGTGCACCACCGTGAATACATAGGCCTGGAGCTCCTCCAACCACCTGGCGACCTGCCCCTCCGGCTCCCTGAATGACATCAGCCACTGGAGAGCTGAATGGTCGGTTCTCACAGTGAAAGTCAGCCCGCACAGGTAATATTTGAAATGGCGCACAGAAAGCACCACTGCCAGGAGCTCATGTCGGGTTACACAGTAGTGCCTTTCAGCCTTGTTAAACACCCGGCTGAAATAGGCCACCACCCTCTCTCCGTCAGCACCCACCTGCGACAGCACTCCTCCGACGCCAACCCCACTGGCATCAGTGTCCAACACAAATGGGAGAGAGGGGTCAGCAGGGGCTAGCACAGGGGCATTGCTGAGGGCCCGGCGCAGCTGGACGAACGCCTCCAGGCATGCTTCTGTCCAGACAAACTCTCTGTCTTTCTGCAACAACTGGAACAGGGGGGCAGCTATGCACGAGAAACCCCGTACAAATCTTCGGTAGTACGAGGCGAGGCCCAAAAAACTCTTCACCTCCTTTTGCGTTGATGGGACGGGCCAGTCTACCACCGCCTGCACTTTGTCCCATACAGTGCTAATTCCCTCCTGTCCCACTCTGTGTCCCAGAAAAGTCACCTGGCGCTGCATGAAATGACACTTATCTGGGTGGAGCTTCAGCCCAGCGGCCCTGATTCCCTCCAGCACGCGGCGTAACGACATCAGGGCGGCATCAAAGGAGGGTCCATGTGCCAAAATGTCGTCCAAATAAACCAGGCACTCCCGGCGTGGTATGCCAGCCAGCACCCGGTCCATTAGTCTGGCAAAAGTAGCCGGAGCATTGCACAAGCCAAAGCTGAGGACTTTGAACTGCCAGAGCCCACGTCCAGTGCAAAAGGCAGTCTTTGGTCGGGCAGATGGGGAGAGTGGCACCTGGTAATAGCCAGACCGGAGGTCCAGCGAGGAAAACAAGGCGGAGCCTGAGACTAAGTCCAGAGACTCGTCCACACGGGGCAGTGGATATGAGTCTTTCCTCGTTACCCCGTTCAGCAGTCTGTAATCAGAGCAGAGGCGCCACTCACCATTCTTTTTGGGGACCATGACCACCGCGGCCGCCCAGGGGCTGTCTGAGGGTTCGATGATGTCTGCCTGGAGCATGTTCCAGACAGCTTTGTCACATGCCTCTTGCCGCGCTAGTGGAAGCCTGCGAGGCCGACACTTTATGGGATAGGCGTCGCCAGTGTCAATCTCGTGCTCCACTAGCTGCGTTCGCCCGACCTCATCCTCATTCAGTGCAAAACTGTCCTTAAATTCCAACAAAAGCACCCACAACAGCTCCCGCTGTCGTGAGTCCAGGCCATCACAGTTCTCCATCCAGATTTTCCGTATAGCAGGCTGCGTCGCCCCCTCCTCCGCCTGGGGCAGCAGGGCCGGGGTGGAGTGGCCCCTGCTGATGGAGGCTGGCGCTGCCGGCAAGGGTGCAATGGTGTTGGGGCCTGTCACCTCTGCCCCCACCTGATGCTCTGCCGTAACAACTTCTCGTGCTGGCAAAGCGGCTGGAGCAGTGGACAGAGGCATTGTGGCCGCCAACGTAATGGCAGGACCATCCTGGAATCTCAGCGTGCCTCCTCCCAGGTCCAGCTGGCAGCCTGTAGCCTTAAGAAAATCCAGTCCCAGTATGCACGGGTCCTGCACCCCTGCCACCCACACTGGGTGGCGGACAGCCCTGCCCCCCACAGTCAGAGTCATCATGCCCTTGCCTCGCATTGGTGCCAGTCCGCCCGTGACTGTGCGCAGCTGCACAGTGGTGGGCTCTAACTGAGTCCAGCCTGGCACCACATCAGGTCTTACGAGTGTAACTGTGGATCCCGTATCCACAAGGGCAGAGCAGGGGACCCCCTCTACAGTCACCGGGACGTGGCAAAAGTCCCCAACACATGTCCGTCCCACCACTACCACTAGCTCCGGGGAAATGTTGTCGTCTGCTTCTGGGGAAAGTGGAGCCTGGCTTCCCAGTCTGTGCTGCTGGGCCCCTCCTGCAGATGACGAAGAGGGGGCTGAGGCTGGGGTCTGCACAGTCCCTCCTATGCAGACCCTGGGCCGTTTCCCGGGCCCGTGGAAGCTTTTGGGCACTGCCTGAGGAGGTGTCCTGGTTGGCCACACCCCCAACACAGCCTGGGTGATGTGCGTGGGGTACGGGTTGTTTGGAGAGTCATAGCCCGTATCAGTTCGGTTATCTCCGACGCCCACGCTGGCTTCTCCAGGCCTGCGCTGATGCCCACCGCCACTCTAGTTGTAGGCATGCCCTCACTGCGGCTACTTCCAGCTGACACGCCCCACACAATCTCCCTCTCCACTGCCAACTCCAAACACAGATTGAGGGTGCTCAAGCTGCACATGCACACGCAGCTCAGTGGGTGACAGAGCTCTGATGAACTGGTCTCTCGCCAACTCACTCTGAACATCAGGTGGCATGTGCGCATATGCCCGCCTAGTGAGGCTCTCTATGTCATTGGCCAAGACCCGCAGGGGCTCCCCTGGAAGCCTGCATCGGCTGCTGAGTTCATTTTTTAGTAAATCAGGCCGCACACACTGTCCAAAACGCCTCTTCAGTGCCCCCACCAAAGCCCCATAATCATGCCTGTCCTCTGGGCTAATAAGCAAAAGGCATTTTAATGCATCGTCCGTGAGGCACATAGCAAGCTGTAGGGCTTTCTCTCCCTCCGTCCATTCCCCCGCGTGAGCAAGCAACTCAAACTGTGCATGGAAAGCCTCCCAATCTGACGTACCCCCATACTTGGGTGTTTTCAATGGGGACGCGGTGTAACGGGCGCCGCCGCGATCATTGTGGTCCCGAGGCTCCGCGCGGGATTTCGAAATTGCCCCTGCAGCCATGCCAGCATTAGCAGCCATCCTCACAGCCGAATCCCTGACGTGAGATCTTGCCTGCTCCACCCTCCGAAGCTCCTCGGGCCATCCGCCATCTGCCCCCTCCTCCTTAACATCCACATTCGAAAAATATTTCTCCATTCTACAAATTACATCCAAGAAAACACGCCTTCCGAGCGTAATTGCTTTACTTCTGACACCAGTTGTAACGTTCAGTTACTCGGACACGGAGATCGCTTTAACTGATTTATTAGTGTAACACAACCGTCGTTATTACGGCTACGACCACGCCGAAAACTGTCGCTCTCACAACGCAAAACCCGCGACACACACACAACACACAGACAACCAACTGTAACTTTCCAGAAACCCAGGCATCCCCGCCCCCCGGTTATACACAGAAACAACATAATGCACATTATACAAGAACTACATCATCAACAAACACATCCAGGACGTTACAATAGGTTGATATGTACACTTTAGCTGTCATAATGTCGCTGTATAGCGGCTTACATTACCTTCTGGTTCCTTAAGAACATCATCACAGCTGGATATAAAGGTCTTGATACCATTTTCAAGTGTTCATTATCTTGCTTGAGTTTTTCAATCTCTGAAAGCAATGTTATGTTGGCCTGCTCAAGATCCATTGATGCCATCCCAAATGCGTCCTTACTTATCAGGGATCAAACACATATCCAGTTACTGAGATCTGTAGATCTGAGGCTTAATAGATCTAATTGAACAACATATACAGAGCATGAATAGCACCACTCACTTTGTGATGTCACAAAGTGTCCAGAGATTCCAGACTTTTGCGTGAATTCTACTTGGGACATATGTTTAGAAATCATTACTTAAGTGTTTGAATATTATCATGATATCATGATAAAATTAATCTTAATTTTTGATTCATTTGATAGTGGGGCAGTCAGTATATTTGTATGGTAGTTTAGATATGACAGCCAGTATATTTGTATGTTTTAAATATGACAACCAGTATATTTGTATGGTAGTAAATATGACAGCCAGGTATATTTGCATGATAGTAAATGTGACAGCTGGTATATTTGTATGGTAGTTTAATTATGTAAACTACCAGGTGCAGTATAGGTGCTTTCTCTTTCTCTCTCTTTACAACTCTCAAATCTTAGCTACCATTACCCTGACTGCAGGGACCTGCTGGAGGCATGGAGAATTGGGGCTGGTAGTACCACATCCAGGTGTGGGGATGCCATGGGAAAACATTGCAGGCCCATAAGCATCAGGTCGGGGGAATGGGAGAGCACCACCCACACCAGGGGTACCCCCAAACAGGCTGAGTGCCATGTTGCCACCAGGCATAGGCACCCTAACAGAGCTGCCCTAAGGCTTGGTTTGCTGGGGCCAGCCCATCGTCAGAAGTGTATAACTTGTCCTGGGAAATCTCTGCCTGAGCAAAGACTTATAAAATTCACTATGTGGGAGACACATAAAGTAGAGGACACACCATGGTGATTGTAAATCAAACTACACAATGTAATTTGAAATGTAAAATGTAAATGGTAAACTACACAACTAGGATAGGCAGTGAAAGCAGAGCAAAGCTCGTGAATTTTAAAATCAGTTAACGCCTTACAAAGGTGTTGGGGTTGATGATTTCTAAAATTAGGGTTAATGGACATGTGGTTACAGGAAGCCCAAACAACACTAATTGCATAAAAGTAATACGTCACATAGGACCTACAAAAAAGACGTACCAATCTTACAGCAGTCGTGATGTTACAGTGCAGCTTTGCATTGAAAAACCAGAGTTCATGTAGAGTTTCTACATGCATGAAATTAGTTTTGACAACAATCACAACGTTGTCATTGGAGTTGAATTGAGTATCAATACGGTTTATTCACGTTCACAAGCAGGACACGTCTAGCCTGGCAAGCCAGACCCACATCAGAAAGATGTAGGGTCTGGTGCAGCTCCATTGGCAGTGTGGGCGGGATAAACGGTTGTCTTTCAAGTTCCCTCTGCACGCAATAGGATAGCGCTACAACCAATCAGCGCAACGAAGAAGGTGACGTAGTCAGAGTGACGGCTCTGACTACGTAATTAATCAAAACTCCGAATACATATTTCTTTTCGAGGAAAGACTTCAGTGCCGTTCTTTGTTCTTTTCTCAAATAAAATGTTAACTTCAAGTCTTGAAGAGTCGCGGCCAAAGCCGAGTCGAAAGACAACCGTTCGCCAGCAGCAGCAGCCATTGTTTACCTCTAACACGGAACCGTCGCAACTCTGTCGTCATGGTAGCCCGGCTTTCGACTCCGCCCCTCACGCTGTGATTGGTCTGACATACTTTGTGTTTCCAGCACCAAAAAGCCGACGGAGCCGTGCTAGACCTAGCCTGGCTCCGCCCTCCGACGTACTTCCGCTCAATTTTCATTTCCCTTCAGTACTCAGTCTGGGTTTTCGGCATATTCGCGGGTTTTCTCCCGGTAAAGTTTTACCTGTCCAATCAGCGAACAGGAGGCGCGGCCTGAGAACAGTGACGTAGAGGTCGTGCGCGAATTTCAGTTATTGAGCGTAAGTACGGAGGCGGGCGGAGGCTAATGCTAATGCTCACTGCATCTGCCGTTTGTATACTGCGCGCAACGTGGTTTCTGGCGCATGAAATACGTCACGACCAAACGTTAGCGATTGGTTATGGCAGATTCGGAGTGGCACTGGGCAGATCCAATAGTTTTAAACTTCAACAGAGCACCCGCCTTCAGTTAGTTAACAATTGTCAATGGTGAGTGGCCAGACTCTCTGTACAAATGAAATGTAGTAAGAGAGGCTGGTGACCAGGCTATGCTAGACCTACCTGGCTGCCAAATAAATTTGCTGCCGCTAGGGGGTGTCTAGATTTCTAGGCTAGGACACGTCGTCTCTGCGTTTAAATCATGAGCGTAGTAGCCAACCGTTGCTGTTTATTTCCTGATATTAAAGTCCGTCAAGCAGGCGCACATGGCTCTCAAGAGCCCCCTTGCGGAAACAAATAGCCTTTCGTTTTGATGTATCAACAAAAGCATACCTACATCAATGATGCTGGCAGGTTGTTGCCAGTGGTCTGACTAAGCAAAAAGCCTTAATTGCACTGCATTTTAAGACAAATTCATAACAGGACTTGAATGTCATTGACATAGCCTACCATCTCAAGTGGCAAGATTGAAATTTCAATGACATTGAAGGGATGTTGAGATAGGCTATAGTTTAAATACATTTACGTAGGCCTACCATCTATCATTAAACGTATATCTATTTATCATTAAACGTATAAGTCTATTTATCATTAAACGTACAGGGCTATTTATCATTAAACCTATAGGTCTATTTTCATTAAACCTATAGGTATATTTATCATTAAACCTATAGGTCTATTTATCATTAAAAACCTATCGGTATATTTATCATTAAACATATAGGTCTATTTATCATTAAACCTATAGGTCTATTAACTGGTGCATCTGAGATGACGCACAATGACAAGGACCTAGGCCTATCTATTTTAGTTTCACAACAGATCGGATTGATGTTACACTTGAGCATCTTGTGACAAATAAAAAAAAAATCCTATTACGAAACAATGTGGGCGCATTAAATAATTCCTATTGCTTTAGTGGCAAGAGTGCTGTTTGAGAAAATAATACTGGCCCAAATTCCTTAGGTCATATGGAGTAGCTTGATTTGTATAGCCCTCTCTGAGTTCATGTAACATGTATGTGTTGTTTTGTAAAGTTGAATAAATAAATGGAAAGCAATGGTCAATAGTCATTGTCTAAGCTTTAACTGGACTCAATATAGCAACTTAAGTCCCTACCAGTTGTCACACAGTTTGGAGTTCATATTTTCCCCACCTGTTCTAGCAGCTGCTTCTTGTGGCTTAAACCAGTTTATAGTCTCATTATAAGAGACGATTTCTTCAGGAGCCATAGTCGTTTTTAAATAGGATTGACAATAGACCCAACACAGCTGACCCTTTTGTCAATCCGATCCTATCTTTCACCAGCCTTGATAAAGACTATAGAAAGAGTATAACAGAAGCCAAACAAGTAAATACAAATATTTTAAATATTTTTTATTGGATGAAACAATTCGTGTGTCATGTTAGTTCAAATGCAAAATAATGGATACTCTTGCATTGAGACAATAATGTCTTAAAATTCTTTTTTTTTGCAGGTACAGGCATACAATTTCTTTCCATATACCATCTTTTACGAAACAAATATAAAAAAAAGCCAACATGGTCAAAAATAATATTTTAAAGATACAACAAAAGAATAACTAGGGGAATAAGGAATTTGGGATTTATTGCTACCGTCATCCCCATTTTTGTTCATCAATTACATAAACATTAGGGGTGATTGACCCTCACCTGTCAACAATCATAAGAGCTGGAGTATCACTTGTGGACATTTTACAGTTATGACAGGCTACGACAAAACACATTCAAGGTTTGTTTTTTCGTTAATGTAAAGCTTAATAAATACATAAATATCAAATTGTAAAGGCACATTAGTGTCGCTGACTTCAAAGATTCACATTTCAATCACCACTATGCCCTGTTCAGTAGAATAAAGGGGGTGAGTGATTTCAAACATCAGCTTAGCCCTTTGTCCCCTCACTGATGCCCAGTGAAGCCACCTGATGAGAATAGTCATTATAAACTGAAGCATTACAATCTGTCTTGCTGCAAACAATACATTTGTAAAAAATAACATGTACAATACGAACACTGACCATAGCATCATTATAATTGCATAGCTTAGCCAAATAAAAGTGGTTTAAAACTATCGAATACTGAAAGCTGTATTGTGATACATTCTTACAGTGGGGTTTTCTTTTTGTACAGATGGTTTTCATAATTGTGGGAGGATAAAAAAAAAAGAAATCCCTTGACGTAAGACTCAAATGCACCTCTGAATGCCATACATAATCCTTACAAATTTTAATGCAACATTAAATCTAAATTCCTCAATGGTTGTTGTCTTCTCTAAAGGTTATTTTACTTAAATAAACATTTCTTAAATATTTTACCAAATTTAACAAATAATAAATATTCACACAATATCAGCAAAATACTCCTAGGTCTATTCGTATTTGAATAACAAGAAACAGTAGCTCCTGGTGTCTGGTGATTTTCCTCAGGCTCTTTGGTTAACAACACTGCTGGTGGCTGGCGGCCATGACTCCCCACAGCTGCCCCCACCCCCTGCTCTCTGCTCCGATTGCACTGTCCCGGGGCAAGGGAGGGGTGGGGGGGGGGGTAAAGTGCCACCTGATCCTTACTGCATGCGATCTGTCTGTGGCTGGTACTGGCCGAACGCAGCCGCTGCAGCGGCGGCTGCAGCAGCCCCAGGGGTGGCTGCGGCTGCCAGCGGCTGCTGCATGGCATAACCGTAGCCTGCCGCGGCCATGTAGCCGGCCGGCGCCGGAGAGGCCGCGTACGGGTACTGGTCATAGGCGGCGGCTGCAGCAGCGGCCGTGGCGGCAGCAGAGTACTGCGCGTAGGCCGCTCCGGTGTAGTCCAGGTAGGGGGAGCTGGCGGCTGCGGCGGCCGTTGCCGTGGCAGCAGACTGCTGCACATGAGGGATCACCATGCTGGGCTGCATGAAGGCCTGCGGGTAGACGTAGTGCGCCGGGATCCTGTTGCGACACAAACGGAACAGAGGCAGAGCGTCACGTGAGAGCGTTGACTTGTAGAGGGGAGAAAACTGCAAGCGCCACAAATATTACAACCCACTCTGTAAAATTCAATGACACAGCAAATCCATTCATTAACACTGGAAAAAAACTACTGTAAAATAACAAAAGCAGTAAAACCACAAGGAAAAACAAGTGCAGCTTTAAAGTTTGGGTCAAAAAGCATTTGAGTCGGCCCAGCGCTGCACCCAGTAACACCCGACAGTGGATTTGTCACTTATATATTTGAGCTTATCGCACCACAACACATCAAGAGAGGATGTCAACTGATCTTATTCCAGTCCACATTCTATCACACCAACACCACACATACAGGCATGCCAACGCGTGTTAATAGGTCCAAAAAAAGTGTACAAAAAAAACTAATAAGAAGAGGCTCAGCATTAAAATGCCAAGTGTTGGTGAAATGGAGCAGGCCGATCAATGCAAATCAATGTACTTGGTGCTTTAGGTTCTGCATGAGACCCAATTTGCTAATTTATCTATTGGGAGAAGTGAAAACATGTCAGAAATGCAATGTATCACTGTTTCATATTTCATCCAAGTATGTGAATAACAGAACTTTGTCAGAAGACAAAACTAAAATAAATTAATAATTATTACTTAATACAAGCTTGAGTATATCTAGGTAGAGCTTGACCTGCTTGGTATCTACATAGTCACCTTCAGTAAATATGTCGAGCAACAGTGTTAAATCTGTCCAAAGATGTTTGCTTGTGTTTCCCCCCACCCCACCTCCTCTTCTACTTACAGACATACACACTCTCCCCCTCCCTCCCCCCTAACACACATAAACATACACACGCCAACTTGACTGACAAGGAAGGCTGGGGGGCATGCTATTTTCTGCTCCCCTTGTCATCTCAAAAGGGACAAGCTGATCTTCTCTCCTTCAGCAACACATGGCATGGCACTCTGCAACTGAAATGGCCGCCTGTTGCACCACAATCCCTAGTGTACTTTGTTACGTTTAATTTATCATTGGTCATTATAGAGCAATGGACAGACTAGTTTCACAAACATAAAAATATAGCAGGCTTGCCGTTATCAATTCTGTGCCCTCTTCTTTGTTCATATACACGTTAAGAAGTATTGCGGTGAATTTCCATTGTCATGCAACGTCTCTCTCGACGAAGAAATACTGTAAATGTTAACAGTGCTCTAAATAAGTTGGCTGACCTACACCACCTCTATGGGGAGGACAAGGGGGCGGACATTTGCAATCCGGAGCTAAATAAAGGTTCTTTGTAAATGGCTGGAGCACATGGATGATTCCCATCACATAGCTAAAGAGGCTCAGGGGCACATGGCTGGACACACCTGTTGTCCACAGTCGGCGAGCCTTGTCTGTGCCATACATTATTAACAGTCCCGCTAGGTGACTCCCAGTTTCCATCTGAATTTGAGAGGCCGAGGAGATCACTCTAACCCAACAGCTGCTGCTGCCCAAATGAACAGTTCACTTCTTCTAAGTCCAAATTACCTCAAACATTTGCCACAGTGAATAATGTGTGGGATCTTTTTTGGACACTTGGCCATTTTTGTCATCGTAACTCACCACAGAGTGACACGTTTTTTTTAGCTTCTTTTGGGATAATGCAATTTTCTCTTCTTTTTTTTTTAAATATGCCAATTTGGCTATTGTCGCATTGTGGAGGAATGTCCTTGGTTGAATAAAATGGAGTAGAATACATTAAAATACACAGTTCCCACATTAGAGTATATGTAGATGTAAGCTATAAGTGAAAGCAATTTGTTAATGAGAAAACAAACTAAAAGAACAAAGCATTGTGGGTAAATAAAAGACATCTGAAGACATTTTTTTTTAAAGATCTCCAGCATGCAAGCCAATGGTTTGTTTTGTTGCAGGGGATAAAATTATTTTGAAGTTTAAAACATTGTAAGCAACCATCACCCCCCTTTTGACAACAAAACATTATTAACTTCAAATGAAAACAAAACAAAAACTGCAGGCTAAAGCAACACCAGTCATTAAGAATACTCAACACTCCATGACAGAGTTACAACTCCCTAACAAAAACTCACCACGTCCACACAAACTGTGCCCCCCCCCACCACCCCCACATCAAAGTAGGAATAAGCACACAGTTAAGCTGGAAACCACATCATACTGGAAACAAGGCACACACACCAATCTATACACTATTGACAAAAAACAACAACAACAAACTGGGGGAAAGTAGAGGCTTCCATGCATCTAATCACCATTTTCAGTTTGTTTGTGTATGTCAGAGTAAACAGGTAACACTTTAGCGCTCAAGGCAGAATCAGCTATTCCTCAAATCATCATCATGTGCCTTCCTCAGATATTTTAACCCATATCGGCCCTGCCGGATCAGAGAGAGACAGACAACACAGTCAATCCTGGAGTAAAGTGGGGACAAACTTTGTCAAGGTTGTCAATACCAAGCATTAGAGTACACAGGTCCACAATCAAGTCCTCTTTCGGGATTAAAAAAAATGGTACAAAAGTTACAGAGCAACAACAAACAATACATAAATGTTTATATTGCTAGTTTGTCTACTACTTTAAAAAGTACAAAGTTTATCACAGTGGGATGTACACAACTGATATACAATACAAGACAAACACTTCCTGAAGAAGTTAAGTTTAAATGACATACCCATAGGGTCTTTGGATGAACGCTGGATGGATCTGAGGTACGCCAAATGTGAAGCCTGGAATGACAAGATTATCTTCAGCAAATCATAAATCCACAACTAGGTTAGAGAAAGACAGACTTAACATGGCTCTGGTGATAGGACTTGTACTGGATAAACACACATACAATAAAAAGGGCATGTCAATATATAGAGTAAGTGGTGGCAGATGTTCCTTTATTATTAGAATGCCATGGAACTCCATTTCAGCGCAAGCGCAGGCATATTATGTTTTACCAGGATAAAAATATGACACTAGAAATATTACAGCAATGCGAGTCCCCACAGCATGTGTTAGTAAAGGCATTAAGGGGCTGCTGTCTTTGTACACCACCTTGATTGTCCAAGCTGTGATATAAACCAGTGGCACTGCCATCCACCAACACGTCCAGTGCCTCACCTGGCTGCATGACTCGGGGTTTGGCCCCCAGGTAGGCTAGGTTCACATTGGCTTTTCTGCCATCAATAATGGGGTTGGGATCCTTACAGGCTCGGTCAGCTGAGGCCCGATCTGCCATTGTCACCTAGAATAAACCATGTAGAAAAATGTAAATCTCCTCATAGTGGGACCACCTTCCGTGTGGTTTAGTTTATTCACACTCAATTTGAATTCACACTCAGTAACCCATGAACCACTTTCCTTTGTTCACGTTTCTGCTTCATGATGGGCCTCATGCCTCGTCAATAATAGTATTAGCATTTCAAACAACCGAT
This sequence comes from Merluccius polli, assembly GCA_030340625.1. Lineage (NCBI taxonomy): Eukaryota > Metazoa > Chordata > Actinopteri > Gadiformes > Merlucciidae > Merluccius > Merluccius polli. The sequence continues at coordinate 38,857 of JAOPHQ010005697.1, forward strand.
AACTAGCGTCACATTGTGTATGCTACTTAATTTCTGTCCCAAATACGTGTTAATTAACTTTATCACGCTACAGGTGTGCTAGCGATAGGCCAACACATACATCCAAGTGACTGAAACATGTAGGCTACTTACGAATCCATAACCCCTGGACTTCCCCGTCTGACGGTCAGTGATGACGACAGCCTCTTCAATATCACCATAGACCTCAAAATATTTCCTAAGACTTGAGTCCGTGGTGTGATAGGGAAGACCCCCCACAAAGATCTTCGTGTATGTAGTGTCTTTCTGTGCCGAGTGCATCATTTGTATTTTGTAGAGGGCTGGAAACACCGTCCCTTCGGTTCTATGTGGAAACAAACGCTAAGGTTGAGACGAGAAGACGTGAGGAGCGGTGGATCTGGGAGAGACACCTGTTGGGTCGGAGGGTCGAGCAGTTGTCAGTTTCAACCCCGCCGCACGATTAGCTCCGCAGATAGGCGTCCTGAGGCGAGACTCCGCCCTCTCCTCTCCGAGGGGCCCGGCCGCCAACTGTCAACTGGGGACCTATCGCTGTCTGTCACACGTAAAGCCTCCAGTAACTTCACTCAACTCATGCAATAACCTTTTCCATTTTACAGTGGAAAAGTAAAACGCCATGTATTGTCTATCAAGCCTGTTTTAGTTACAAAAATGACGTTTTAATCATGGCACTCGTGACCTAACCGTACAAAATATGTAAATACATAAATGACTCAATAAATAAAATAATACAGTAATAAATGTAGAAATAAAAGCCTCAATGATTAAATAAATGTGCAAGTTAATTTGAAAATAAATAAATATACACAGAACACAGAAGTACATAAATATACGATCACAATTAATTAATTAAATTGTTAATTTGTTTTTATTTTTTTCCCTATTCATTTATTTCTGTATTTCCCTATTTATTTATTTATTTATTCATTTATTCCTGTATTTCTTCGTCCATATGTAAATAAGGGGGTGTGCCTCGATGGTGTCACCTAACTCCCATTGGTTAACCCAGAGGTTCCCAAACTTTTGACTGCTGAGGCCCAAATTCAATTCTGAAAATCTTCCGAGGCCCACCCAAACTTTTAGCCTATTCATATCTCTGAGACACATTTTGTCAACGCATTTTATTTTTTTAAATCACAAACTGTTCCAACATATTTACATGTGTGCTAAGCCTACATTTTGATTTACATAGGTTGGCACATTGAATTCATAAACATTCATTGATTTGTTTTAAGCATTCCTTTTTTTATTGGTTTGATTGGAATAAAAGACATGTATAGATATGTATAATAAATGTTCAATGTATTTAGGCCTACCTGTCATTTATGAATGAAGAAATGTTGAATATATGTATGTATAATAAATGTTCAATGTATGAACCTGTCATTTATGAGCGAAGCAATGTTGAATTTATGTATAATACATGTATTTTATTCCAATCAAACCAATAAAAAAAGGAATGCTTAAAACAAATCAATGAATGTTGTGCCAACCTATGTAAATCAAAATGAAGGCTTAGCACACATGTAAATATGTTGGAACAGTTTGTGATTTAAAAAAATAAAATGCGTTGACAAAATGTGTCTCAGAGATTGAAAGGCCTCTCGCGCCCCACCTGCAGTACCTCCGCGCCCCACTAGAGGGCCGCGCCCCACAGATAGGGAACCACTGGGTTAACCATATGAGGGGGCGTGCCTCGATGGTGTCACCTAACTCCCATTGGTTAATCGATATGAGCGCTCATAGATCGACTTCCCGCCTCGCTGCGGTACTTCCGGTTATGTGTCATGTAGCGTTGTTCTAGTCCCACTATTGTCAAAGTGGGTGATTTACCTTCCCAAACAGTCCTGTTGAATAGCCAACTGCAGTCTCAGTACCAAAGGTAAATGCATGCACCCTAGTGTACCAACAGAATAATATTATCACAATGTCTAATATGTAAGGGATAATGTTCAGAGAATATCAGTTAGGCTACAATATAACCCAGTGTGTGAATCGTGCAGGGTCGTTACATTTTGCTGGAATGCATTTCTCCAATGTGGACTGGTTGGGCAAACTCCCATGCACCCTCAAGGATCCTGCAGAGGGTGTAGAGCTGGTCCGCTGTTCCTACGACCTGGACGAAAACCACATTGCTCCTCCTGAATCCGAGGTTCGACTATCCGACGGACCCTCCTTTCCAGCACCCCCGAATAGACCTTACCAGGAAGGCTGATGAGTGTGATTCCCCTATAGTTGGAACACACCCTCCGGTCCCCCTTCTTAAAAAGAGGGACCACCACCTCTGCCAATCCAGAGGCACTGCCCCCGATGTCCATGCGATGCTGCAGAGTCGTGTCGACCATGACAGCCCAACAACATCCAGGGCCATAAGTGTTGAGGATTTATTTGTTGGGAAGACATTATTTCAGAAGAATAAATAAGTTAATGAGCTAAATACAAGTTAACATTGATATTGATAAAAACAGTTAATATGTTTAATATGTGGTTAAAAAGAGGAGACTGCATTTCATTTAATTTGTAGTTACATTAAAATGGACTTCATTTCCCATGATGCTCTAGGAGCAAGAAGGTAACGTAACGTGATTACGTCAGTGTTGTTGTTGTGTAGCATTCCATGTTAAACCCTGAAAACTCGCACACGCTGTATATTTTTCTCTTTTCTACTATTATCAACTAAAGTACCTTTGTATGGAAGAAAACGTCTCGCGTCGTCATTTTTAGTTTGAAGTTAAATCTACAACATTTTGGTGCCGAAACCCGGGAAGCAGGAGATTATGGCTAACGAAGCTAGAGACACCGAGGAGCAACAGTTACTGGACGGTGTGGAGAAGACTGTTGAACCAGATTGACGGTGAAGTATCAAAAAGAGACCCGGACATCGGCCGTGTGCGAGAGATGTTGGCCGTGTTGTCGGCAAAGGAGGACAGTTTGCGCAAGCTGGACCGCATAGCGGAGGAACACACTTCGCTGGACGACGTGGAGGCGGAGATCGAACTCGCAGAGGATTACAGAGACCGCATTATCGGGATGAAGACGCGAGCTCACCAAGTGATCCAAGCACATGAGACTGTGAGTAGAGACGATCCCCGGCCTGCTCGGCTAAGTGATGTTAGCGCAAACACCGCTGGCTCTCAGCGCAGCAACCCGACAGTGAGACTGCCGAAGCTAATGATCGAGAAATTCAACGGAGACGTAAGTTTATGGCAGGAGTTTTGGAGTCAGTATGAGACTGCTATTCATAGCAATGATGCCCTTTGCAACAGAGAAAAGTTTACCTACCTGAAAACTTATCTTGCTGGAACGGCTGCAAAGGCAGTAGCAGGACTCACTCTGACAGACAGTAACTATGATGCTGCAGTTGATATACTCCGAAGCAGATTTGGAAGGAAAGATCTTATTGTAAATGCTCACATGTCAAAGCTTCTGAATCTCACGCCTGTAAAGAAATCATCTGATGTCAGTGCATTGAGGCAGTTATATGATGACTGTGAAATTCATGTCAGAAGCCTAGAGTCACTGGGAATGGTATCAGATACCTACGGGGGCATGTTATGCCCAATACTGCTCCAGATGTTACCAGAGGACATGGCTCTTGAATACAGCCGTCAGAGAGGAGATCAGGATGAGTGGAAGGTGCCTGACGTGCTCAAGTTTCTGCAAAAAGAGGTTCAGAGTCGAGAGAGAGCTTCGCAAATGATGAGATCATACAACCAGAGAGAGAACCAGTCTGCTTACAAGACAGGCAGCAAATCATATTCAACCAGTGACATGAAACTAAAGAAACCAAGCATGACGTCTGCAGCTACACTACACACTGCCAACCAGAAGACACAAAACTGCCTGTTCTGTGATAGTGCTGAACACAAATCTGAAAGCTGTCCAGATCACCACGTGTCAGCACGTAAGGAAAAGCTGAAGAAGCTTGGCAGGTGCTTTGTGTGTTTGGGACCTAAACACATCGCAAGGTTCTGCAGGTTAAAGGGCATGTCATGTGCCACATGTGGAGGCAAGCATCATGTGGCCATTTGTGAAAAAAACGTATTCCCATCTGCTGTATCTGCCAACATGGACACTGTCATTTCCTCTGTAATTCCCCAAGCAGAAAAGGGCAAACCTGATATTGAGAACACTATGCTGCTACAAACCGCCAAGGCATGGGTTGTAGGGCCCACAAGCAGGAAGATGGTCTGCTGCTTACTCGATGGAGGCAGCCAGGGGAGTTTTGTGCATGAGAATGTAGTGAGGGCGTTGCAGCTACCTGTTACTAGACAGGGGACACTCACATTTGGCTCCTCTGCTCCAACAACGGTGAAGTGCAACATAGTGAAGCTCAGCTTGGAGAATATCTGGGATAAACAGCAGAGAACTGAAATAGAGGCAGTTGTGACCCCCAAGGTGTGTACTGCATTGATGAAAGTCCCTGGTGAACATATACAGAAATGAACAAGAGAGGTCTCCAACTCGCAGACTTCGTTGGAGATGATGAACTTGAACTTTCTGTGCTAATTGGCTCAGATTACTACTGGCAGATAATATCAGGCCGAGTAGAAAGACTGACAGAGAGCCTGGTAGCACTGGAGAGCACCTTTGGATGGGCAGTGCAGGGCCCAGTCGCAGTGTCCAGCATGACGGAGACAACATGCATGCACATTCAGCTCAGCGAGGATGCACAGATTGACAAGCAGCTGCATGCATTCTGGGAGCTTGAGTCCCTGGGAATCACAAGTGAGAAGTCTGAGAGCCCAGATGATGTGGAAGCGTTGCAGCGGTTCGAGGAAACCTCCATCCTCAAGGATGGGCGTTACCAAGTGGAGTTGCCATGGTGACAAAACCACCCTCCACTTCAAGACAATTACCGCATTGCAAAAAAGAGACTTGAGAGTTTGAAAAGGAAACTACGAAAGTACGTCACACTCTACAGCAGATACAATGATGTTGTGGAGGACTACTTAAAACAAGGAATGGCTGAGGATGTGCCAAGGGAGCATACATCCCCACCAAGCAGTCAGACATATTACTTTACCTCATCACGCTGTACTGAGGGAGGATAAGGTGACAACAAAATTGCGGGTTGTCTATGATGCTTCATCCCACGAAGATGGAAGTCCCTCACTAAATGACTCTCTTAACAGGTCCCAATTTGAATCCAGATCTGATGAGTGTTTTGATTAAGTTTAGACTGCATGAAATTGCATACATGGCAGACATCAAGAAAGCATTTCTGCAGATTTCACTCTCAGAAAGAGACCGGGATGCTGTAAGATTCCTGTGGTTCACAGGCCCACCAACGGAGGAGAAGGACGAGAAGCTGCGCATTCTTAGGATGACAAGAGTGGTGTTTGGAGCTTCATCAAGCCCATTCTTACTCGCAGCCACCATCAGGAAGCATTTGAGACAATATGAGCTTGAACACCCACAAGTGATAGATACCATCAGCTCCTCACTTTATGTGGATGACTTTATTTCAAGTGCGAGTGAGGTGACAGAGGCACATGCAGTGACGACCACAGCCAAGAACATTATGTCTGCTGCAGGCATGGAGCTATGTAAATGGATGACGAACTCTCCTGAGCTCAAAGAAAAATGGCTGGAGAGCTCGCTGGACTGCACTGCACAGCCAGAAACACACGGGTCAGTGCTGAAGGTTCTGGGCTTGGTCTGGAGACCTGTCACCGATGATTTTGTGTTCGACCTCAGGGGGCTGCTTGATATTCTGAAAGAAAGAGAAAACACAAAACGAAGTGTTCTGCAGTCTTCTGCTCGCATTTTTGACCCTCTAGGTTTCCTGACCCCTTTCACTATCAGGATAAAATGCTTGTTCCAGGAGATGTGGGAACGAGGGCTCAGGTGGGATGAGGAACTGCCGCCTGATTTGACAAAGAAATGGCAACAGTGGTGCTCAGAGCTCCCCCAACTGCACCAGCTGTCAATCCCACGTTGGTACAAAACACACATGCAGCAGCAGGACAGTCAAGATTTAAAGCTACATGTATTTTGCGACTCAAGTGAAAAGGCTTACAGTGCAGTTGCTTATCTCCAGGGAGAAACAAAGGATGGAAAGGTGACCGTAAGCCTGGTTGCATCCAAGTCCAGAGTGGCTCCACTTAAAAGAATGACACTGCCACGCCTGGAGCTGATGGGAGCTGTAATAGCAGCCAGGCTTGGGAGCACCCTCATGAAAGCACTGCAGCTGGACAAGACACAACTCAGACTATGGACAGACTCAATGATAGTGCTACACTGGATTCGCAGTTCTGCTCACAGGTGGAAACAGTTTGTAGCAAATAGAGTGACAGAAATCCAGACTCTAACTGACCCACAGTCATGGTCTCACTGTAAAGGAAAAATTAATCCAGCTGACCTTCCCACCAGAGGACTAGCAGTGCAGGACTTGAAGCAGAGCACACTGTGGTGGAAAGGGCCTTGTGTTCTGATACCACCTGATCAGTCAGAGAGCACTCAGGAAGATGTTCAGGAAGATGAGGTAAAGTCTGAACTCAGATCCAAACACCAGATTGTTGTACAGTTTGTTAATCAAGACAGAGACCTTTTAAAACCTGTTCTGTGTTTGGAGAAGTACAGTAAACTAAAAACAGTGCTCCGAGTGACAGCCTGGATAAACAGGTTTATCACCAACACCCGCTCAAGCACAAAAATGAGTGGTGAACTGACAGCAGAAGAGCTGAATGAAGCAGGAAAACATTGGATAAAAGTGATTCAGACCCAGAGTTTCAGCTCAGAAATTGATCTGCTCAAAGCAGGAAAAGGCCCAAACTCTGACTCCAGAATCCGAGAGCTAAAACCATTTCTGGATGAAGATGAGCTGCTCAGTGTGGGAGGAAGGCTCCAGCATTCTGATCTCTCTTATAGAGAAAAGCACCCATGGATTTTGCCCAGCAATCACAGATTTACAGAAATGTTGGTGCAATATCAACATGAGGAGATAATGCATGCAGGGGTACGCGACACTTTAGTGCAGACGAGAGAGAAGTATTGGATTTTGAGAGCACGACAAGTAGTCAAAAAAGTGGTGTCAAGATGTGTACTTTGTAAAAAATTCAAGGCGAAGGCGGGACAACAGACTACTGCACCACTTCCAAGGGACAGAATAACAGAGTCACCGCCATTTGAGATCACCGGTGTGGACTTCGCAGGGCCACTCTATGTGAAAGCGCAGAACTCCATGTCAAAATCCTACATAGCACTGTTCACTTGCGCTGTAACCAGAGCAGTGCACTTGGAGCTGGTCTCAGACCTGTCCACTGAGAACTTCTTGCTAGCACTAAAAAGATTCATCTCAAGAAGAGGATTATGCAAGGTGATCTACTCAGATAACGCCAAGATATTCAAGAGAGCTGATCAGGATCTAAAGGAGCTCTGGAAAAGCATCAAGGATCCACAGCTACGAGAGTTCTTCTCAGAGAAGGGCATCACCTGGCAGTTCATCGCTGAAAGAGCAGCCTGGTGGGGGGGATTCTGGGAAAGGCTTGTAAGGTCAGTCAAAATTATTCTCAGAAAAGTGCTTGGCAGAGCTAAACTCAACTTTGAAGAAATGTGCACCATTCTGACTGAGGCAGAAGCTGTCATAAACTCGAGGCCGCTCACTTATGTGCACAATGATGTGGATGAACCACAGCCGTTGACACCTGCCCACTTCTTGGTGGGTCAGAGACTGACTTGCTTACCCCCTAAGCCATTTCCAGCTGATACTAACCATCCAACAGCAAACAAGGAGGAGATGACATGGAGGTGGCGTTACAGACAAAGAATTATGACTAACTTCTGGAACAAATGGCGGAGAGAATATTTACTGGACTTGAAGTCGGCCCATCGCTGTGACACCCCGCAGCCTTCTCTGCTGAAGGTGGGAGATGTTGTACTCATCGGAGAGGATAACACACCAAGGCAGAGCTGGAGGCTGGGAAGAATTCAAGAGCTCTTTCCAGGGCGTGATGGCCTAGTCAGGTCATGTACGGTTCGAACCAGCTCAGGCACCCTTCTGCGGAGACCAATTCAGCTGTTATATCCTTTGGAAATTTAGATAAACTGTAGTTTATCGGGGGGGAGGATGTTGAGGATTTATTTGTTGGGAAGACATTATTTCAGAAGAATAAATAAGTTAATGAGTTAAATACAAGTTAACATTGATATTGATAAAAACAGTTAATATGTTTAATATGTGGTTAAAAAGAGGAGACTGCATTTCATTTAATTTGTAGTTACATTAAAATGGACTTCATTTCCCATGATGCTCTAGGAGCAAGAAGGTAACGTAACGTGATTACGTCAGTGTTGTTGTTGCGTAGCATTCCATGTTAAACCCTGAAAACTCGCACACGCTGTATATTTTTCTCTTTTCTACTATTATCAACTAAAGTACCTTTGTATGGAAGAAAACGTCTCGCGTCGTCATTTTTAGTTTGAAGTTAAATCTACAACAGTAAGGAACTCCGGTCGGACCTCATCCACCCCCGGGGCCCTGCCACCGAGGAGCTTTTTGACCACCTCGGCGACCTCAGCCCCAGAGATAGGAGAGCCCACACCCGAGTCCCCAGGCCCTGCTTCCTTACCGGAAGGCGTGTCGGTGGGATTGAGGAGGTCTTCGAAGTATTCCTTCCACCGATCCACAACGTCCCGAGTCGAGTTCAGCAGCGCACCGTCTCCACCATACACAGTGTTGACGATGCACTGCTTTCCCCTCCTGAGATGCCAGATGGTGGTCCAGAACCTCTTCAAAGCTGTCCGGAAGTCGTTCTCCATGGCCTCACTGAACTCCTCCCATGTCCGGGTTTTTGCCTCAGCGACCGCCTCAGCTGCGTTCCGCTTGGCCTGCCGGTACCTGCCTGCTGCCTCCGGAGTCCCACAGGCCAAAAAGGTGCTATAGGACTCCTTCAGTTTGACGGCATCCCTCACGCCGGTGTCCACCAGCAGGTTCGGGAATTGCCACCACGGCAGGCACCGACTGCCTTGCGGCCACAGCTCCGGTTGGCCACCTTAACAATGGAGGCGCGGAACATGGCCCACTCGGACTCAATGTCCCCCGCCTCCCCAGGTACATGGTCAAAGCTCTCCCGGAGGTGGGAGTTGAAGCTCTCTCTGACAGGAGACTCTGCCAGACGTTCCCAGCAGACCCTTACAATACGTTTGGGTCTGCGAGGTCTGACCGGCATCCTCCCCCACCATCGTAGCCAACTCACCACCAGGTGGTGATCAGTTGACAGCTCCGCCCCTCTCTTTGCCCGAGTGTCCAAGACATGCGGCCACAAGTCCGAAGACACGACTACAAAGTCAATCATCGAATTGCCGCCTAGGGTGTCCTGGTGCTAAGTGCACATATGGACACCCTTATGCTATATACCTTATGGTATTTGTTATGGACAATCTGTGGCGAGCACAGAAGTCCAATAATTGAACACCACTCGGGTTCAGATCGTTCCTCCCAATCACACCCCTTCAGGTCTCACTGCAGCTGCCAACGTGAGCGTTGAAGTCCCCCAGCAGAACGAGGGAATCCCCAGAGGGAGCACTTTCCAGCACCCCCTCCAAGGAGTCCAAAAAGGGTGGATACTCTGAGCTGCTGTTTGGACCACAGGCACAAACAACAGTCAGGATCCGTCGCCCCACCCAAAGGCAGAGAGAGGCTACCCTCTCCTCTACCGGGGTGAACTCCAACATACAGGCACCAAGCCGGGGGGCAATAAGTATTGCCACCCCTGCCAGGCGCCTCTCACCAGTGGCAACTCCAGAGTGGAAGAGAGTCCAACCCCTCTCGAGAAGACTGGTTCCAGAGCCCTTGCTATGCGTCGAGGTGAGGCCGACTATATCTAGCCAGAACTTCTCAACCTCGCGCACCAGCTCAGGCTCCTTCCCCACCAGAGAGGTAACGTTCCACGTCCCTAGAGCTAGCTTCTGCAGCCGAGGATCGGACCGCCAAGGTCCCCGCCTTCGGCCGCTGCCCAGCTCACATCGCACCTGACCCCTTTGTCCCTCGTGTCCCTCGGGGAGTCCTGTGGGGGGTTCTCCGGGAGTATGAGATATCGGACCCCCTGATACGGGCTGTCCGTTCCCTGTATGACTGGTGTCAGAGCTTGGTCCGCCTTGCCGGTAATAAGTCGGACTTGTTTCCAGTGAGGGTTGGACTCCGCCAGGGCTGCCCTTTGTCACCGATCCTGTTCATCATTTTTATGGACAGGATTTCTAGGTGCAGCCAGGGCATTGAGGGGGTCCAGTTTGGTGACCTCAGGATTGGGTCACTGCTTTTTGCGGATGATGTGGTCCTGTTGGCTTCATCAGACCGTGACCTCCAACTCTTGCTGGACCGGTTCGGAGCCGAGTGTAAAGCGCCCGGGATGAGAATCAGCACCTCCAAATCCGAGTCCATGGTCCTCAACCGGAAAAGGGTGGAGTGCACTCTCCGGGTCGGGGATGAGATCCTGCCCCAAATGGAGGAGTTCAAGTGCCTCGGGATCTTGTTCACGAGTGAGGGGAGGATGGAGCGGGAGATTGACAGGCGGATCGGTGTGGCGTCTGCAGTAATGCGGATTCTGCACAGATCCGTTGTGGTGAAGAGGGAGCTGAGCCGAAAGGCAAAGCTCTCGATTTACCAGGCGATCTTAGTTCCTGCCCTCACCTATGGTCATTAGCTTTGGGTAATGACCGAAAGAACAAGATCGCGGGTGCAAGTGGCCGAAATGAGCTTCCTCAGCAGGGTGGCTGGGCTCCCCCTTAGAGATAGGGTGAGAAGCTCGGAATAGACCCGCTACTCCTCCGCGTTGAGAGAAGCCAGGTGAGGTGGCTCGGGCATCTAGTTAGGATGCCTCCCGGACTCCTCCCTGGTGAGGTGTTCAGGGCACGTCCCACTGGTAGGAGACCCCGGGGAAGACCCAGGACACGCTGGAGAGACTATGTCTCTCGGCTGGCCTGGGAAAGCCTCGGGATCCCCCGGGAAGAGCTGGACGAAGTGGCTGGGGAGAGAGAAGTCTGGGCTTCCCTGCTTAGGCTGCTGCCCCCACGACCCAACCCCGGATAAGCGGAAAGAAGACGGACGGACGGACGGGCATTTCTCCAATGTTGCCTGAACATAATCCCGCAGACACAGTCCATTAATTATGTTAAAAATAAGAATGATAAATACTAACTGGACAATCTGATCACCACTGGTTTTCTTTAAATGACAATTATTTTGGCGATTGAGTGCATGCAGGCGCATGAGAAGGCATCTTGAGTGAGGGGTGCTGCCATGCAAAAGCCACAATTGTAACCTTGAATTGGCTAAATTGAAGTTGCTCTTGTCGTTATGTTTGCCCCAGACATGATTAGATGGAGGCCTGTTGGGATGGACGTATTCTCTCGCTTCGTCTCATGCTCTCATTGTCGTTTCACTCTCTCGCACACACACGCATGGTGCTGGGGGTACTCAGTAGGATGATGGTACATGACTGGTAAACTTTTGGGAACCATCAAGGCTATCAGCCGCCTCTCGAAGGAGCTCTGAAACTGAACGTCGGGCTGCCATTTTTGGTATCTTCTGCTTCTAGAGGAGGGTCTGTGCCTCTTCTCCTGTGGGTTTGATTGCTAATGCCTGAGTGTTCAAGACACGCCCCTCATTTACATATGGACGAAGAAATACAGGAATAAATAAATACAGAAAAAAATAATAGGGACATAAATGAATAGAGAAATAAATAAATACAGAAATAAATGAATATGGAAATAAATAAAAACAAATATATATAGAAAATAAATTGCGAAATAATTAAATATGAAAATAAATGAATACAAAATCTATCCATCTATTTCTGTGTATATTTACTTATCTTCAAATTAACTTGGACATGTCATTGATGTTTATATTTCTACATTTACAGTATTTCTGTATTATTTATTTATTTGAGTAATTTATTTATTCATTTATTTTTTATTTTGGCAGTTTTGGCAGTATGGTCCTCCATAGTGTTCGGCCTACTGTGATTACTGATAAATTCCACAAGTGGAACATAGTTTTTATATATTGTTTTATTGCGACTTCGACTTTTTTAAATAGAAATTGAAACTGCTGTTCCCCTCGTCACCTAAGCATACTCAATCAGTGGCGACTGGTCATTAGGGGCAGGTGGGGCTCTGCCCCACCTACTCTCACAAGAAAAAAAAAAAAAAAATTATATATAATTTTTTTTTTTAAATATATATACTGTATATTGTGGCGCCCGCCGGGTACAGGTAAGGAGGAGGGTATGTGGGAAAGTGGTGGATGGGGTTTATATTGCACCATGCCATCTGGTGGCCGCGGAGCGCTTTTCACTCTCCCCTCTGTCTAAAGGAAACCCGACCATATATGGAGGTCTAACGAGACCAGGAAGCGGAGCAGCTGCAGCCACTCACCATAATGAGGGGAGAGAGGATAAAAGCAGCAGGAAGTGGACACAACGGGGAAGGAGTAGCTGGAGAGCAGTATGGTGGTAGTAGGTAGGTAGGTAGGTAGGGAGGGAGGGAGGGAGGGAGGGAGGGAGGGAGAGAGAGAGAGAGAGAGAGAGAGAGAGAGAGAGAGAGAGAGAGAGAGAGAGAGAGAGAGAGAGAGAGAGAGAGAGAGAGAGAGAGAGAGAGAGAGAGAGAGAGAGAGAGAGAGAGAGAGAGAAAAGCGCCGTGTATGACCCTTTTCCCCAGGAGGACCCCGTTGGCCGATCGACCCTTGCACCGTCTGAGAGCCCGCCTGTGTACCGACCCCCGCCTGTCTGACATCCCTCCCGCCCACCGAACCCAGGTCCGTCTGAGAGCCCGCCTGTGTACCGACCCCCGCCTGTCTGACATCCCTCCCTCCTGCCGAACCCTGGACCGTCTGAGAACCCGACCCCGTGCACCGAACCCCACGCTCAACCCCCGACGACGAGTCCAGAGCCTGAGCCCCCTCAGGACCGACCCCCCCTCCGCGGCGGCAGAGTTTTCCCCTCTCTCCCCCTCACCCGAGTCTACAATAAATTTGGTTAATTGTGAAACTGGTGTGGACAGTCAACTGTTTTCCAATACTGGTCTTGTGGCACCTCTTCTCCTCCCCGAGGTTGCCACAATATTTCAAAAAAATCTCCCCAGAAAGTACTGTAAAATAATAAGTTTGGCGCTTTTAGTTCATTTTTAGTCGACCCTAGCTTGCTTCTTCAGACTGAGTTCGTCTGGAGGGGCAGGAAGTGGCTCTTGCCCCACCAGGCCACTGGTAGTGTGTATTGGACTTGAAAGATTGAAATGCGCATGCTCAGAATGTTCTCCGTTGAAGTGGACGGAGAAACAATTTTTCTTATGGTAGGGCAATCCCCACCGGGACTGCTATGGACATATATGGTTCGTTCCACTACAGCGTAATTTCATTGTTCGCAGCTATTGGCTGTAGTGTGCGGCGCGCGTGGTGAGTCATGACTCGAGTGACTTCGTACTCACGTGCGCCGCGTGAGAAGTTGCTAACAAGCATGTCGGAGGTACGCAAACGAAAACAGGTATGTACTCGGTCGGATCATCACTTGTATTAAACTGTGTGGGAAATGTGAGACAGCACTGCGGGGTCACGACGAGTCGGCGGACTCTCTGAATCCGGGGATACTCCGTTGTATTTTTGAGACGATGTGTGAGGGCGATGCTCGGCTTCAGCGGTACTATGACGCTCAGCCCGTATTCAAAGGGACATCAAGCACCATACAGAAGAACTGTTAAGGCCGCGGTATACTCGCCGTTCCCAAGCTGTCGCGCGACAATGTGGGAGCACGGTAGCTATTTATACTCGCGCTGGTGGCCGCGACAGAAGTTGCAGTCTTCTCCTGAACAGAGGTGGCGCCACTGAGGAAAGGCGACCGACTCTGCTATTTCTACGCAGTAGAAGAAGAGATATGCTAATACTGGCACCCCTGTGTCTTCATTAGAATAGTTCACCGGGATGTCTCTCACTATACAGCATTATGTCTATTACTTTACATTGCTGTTATTCTACATCACTGCCCCACCTGTCAGCCATCAACAGTACTGTATGGCAGCAGTTCTCATATGAATAGTGTTTGTAAGCATCCATCTTAATAACTTAGTGATTATCTTATATAGGGCCTACTTTTATTTTATAACTTAATGCCGCTTTGAGATAGTTTTTCAGCCACGTAATTCCACTCGTCTTTGACCACAACAACAGTAGACAGCACTTACGTAAAACCACGGTTTATTAGCGAAAGAATATAGGCCTACACCACACAATAAAACAGAACATATAAAGAAAGAAGCCTTAGCAATAAGGCGCATTACAATGTGCCTTCGAACTCGTCCGTGTTTGTTTCCGCTTTGTCGCGCGCCGCTGAAAAAAAAGAGCTGTGCGCGACACGGCGCGGCCGGGCTAAAATCCTGTCGCGCCGGCGAGATCTACGTCATTTTGACGTCACAACGTCGCGCGACAATGTGACGTCACGGGAGGACGGTAACTATTTATACTCGCGCTGGTGGCCGCGACAGTAGTTGCAGTCTTCTCCTGAACAGAGGTGGCGCCACTGAGGAAAGGCGACCGACTCTGCTATTTCTACGCAGTAGAAGAAGAGAGATGCTAATACTTACTGGCACCCCTGTGTCTTCATTAGAATAGTTCACCGGGATGTCTCTCACTATACAGCATTATGTCTATTACTTTACATTGCTATTATTCTACATCACTGCCCCACCTGGGGCCTCATTTATAAAGGTCTCTGCGCACGAAAATGTTGCGCAAACAGGGATGAAATGTGCGTACGCATCTTTCACCGCCAACGTCGTGATTTATAGAAAAAAACCTTGCGGAAAAGAGTGCGCAGTTCTACGCATCCTTTCACCCTGGAGTAAAGCTCCCGCAAAGTTTTTCAAACAGTGAACTCCGGAGAGGACCACAGGAAGAGGGTGGCCGGTGGCGGTAATGCACTATATGCGTTTGCAAACCGACAATAACGCCAAAAGAAGAAGATGCTGTAACCCCCGGAGCTCATTGCGGACCCAGCGCACATTGCCCACCACATATGAGTTATTTATTCATTTATATATTTATTTTATGAAAAGCACCCATTATGAAATATGAATTAAAGCACAATTATGTTCAACACACTACAGCCCTTTCAAATCACAATCCTCGGCCAGACCAACTGCATCACTTAAACATTTAAATAATGAGCTTGATAAATAAGCCATAAAATAGACTTGCGTTGGTCTACTTCATTTAGAAGCACTTCGATCTCCGAATCCGAAAAACGCGCTTTCTTTTTAAAAGGTGCATCCATTTTCCGTCTAATGATTGGTCAGAAAAGGCTCCTTTCTACTTATAAATATTAAGTGATTAATTAGCATTGACCTTTTAAGGACTATTAAGGGATGGACTTGGGAGGAGCAGAGCGCTCGTGCACGCATGCCAAATTAGACGCACGTTGGTATTTATAACGAGAAGAGTGCGTACAGGTGTGCGCAGCAAGGTTTTATAAATCGGAATGTTTTTGTGCGTACGCACATTCTGAGGTTTGGGCGTACGCAATGTTCTACGGAGGGTTTCACGCAGAGTTTTATAAGTGAGGCCCCTGGTCAGCCATCAACAGTCCAGTGTATGGCGGCAGTTCTCATATGAAGAGTGTTTGTAAGCATCCATCTTAATAACTTAGTGATTATCTTATATACTTTTATTTTATAACTTAATGATTATTTTATATAATTGTATTTTATAACTTACTGCCGCTTTGAGATAGTTTTTCAGCCACGTAATTCCACTCGTCTTTGACCACAACAACAGTAGACAGCACTTACGTAAAACCACGGTTTATTAGCGAATGAATATAGGCCTACACCACACAATAAAACAGAACATATAAAGGAAGAAGCCTTAGCAATAAGGCGCATTACAATGTGCCTTCGAACTCGTCCGTGTTTGTTTCCGCTTTGTCGCGCGCCGCTGAAAAAAAAAGAGCTGTGAACGGCGCGAACGGGCCAAAATCCTGTCGCGCCGGCGAGATCTACGTCATTTTGACGTCACAACGTCGCGCGACAGCTTGGGAACGGCGAATATACCGCGGCCTTTAGACTGCATGTATGAAGTGTACAGGGACGAGATAGCCAAACAAGTGGACGAGACATCATGTGTTGCTGTACAGGCCGACGAGACAACGGATGTCTCCTGTAAATCACAGATGGTGGTTGTGCTGCGATACCTTCTGCCATGTAACACAGTGACAGTTAAGCGTTGTTCTTGTCAATTTTGTGTCTGTTTATGTTTGTCCCGTCTTATATGTCCCCACTCCTGGCCTGCACCTTGTCGTGGTGAGTGGGCTTTAAACCAAGACAGGCCATTCTGAATCTTTTCTTTCACAGCTATTATCTTTGATTTTTCCTCCAGGACACTGCCTATGGGAGGTGTACTCCATGGTAACATGATATTGGGTTCTTATAGTAGCTCTTACAGCTGTTTGCACTGTCGCACTAGTGTCATTTTAGGTTTGCGGAAGCTTAGTTTAAAGTTTAAAAACCTTTTAAAAACTATACTTTCATTATTGCAATGTTTTGATGTCAGCAATAAAAGATTAAAAGCTGCACTAATGTACTTTATTAATTACATAATGATACATGGATAACAGTCACTTAGTTCAAAAACCAAAAGCCCAGCATACTGAATAGTGTTAAAGTATATTTTTATTTGTAATGGTTGTGACAGCCCCAGTACCTGCCTGCTGTCCTGGTTATCTTTCCACAGTTCCTTGTGGGTGGAGCTGAGGGCTGAATAGAGAATGGGAAACACCAAGCCAGGGCTACAAACAGCATGGTGGGACACTGACACGTAAGTTAGACCAATGAAGAAAGCTCAATCTCTATTTTGAAATACCTTTGCTTTTTTATGAAAATTACCAATTTTATTTGTAATATATTAGGGCTGTAACTTTTTCCAAAAATGAATTTCAAACAAATTTAAATGTATTCTGGTGTCCGGTGCGTGTGGATGTGCGGCTCCTCCGGCGGAGCGGTTCATGTTAATAGCGGAGTCCGGGAGGGTTCACCTTCACGGCGTAGTTACGAGGGATGTGCGACTATCGTCTTATAAAATACTAAAGTGTTTTTTAAAGTTAGAAAGATATTAGATATTCAACCGATATTCACGCTCCGAATTACAGCGATCAGACACGGGGAACTAAAGCTGCGATCACCGGGCACCGCTTCAAGACTCACAGTATGCAACACAACGTCCTTTTGATCGATAACAATATAAATTGATCGACACATTTCTTAACGATCAATGATCGATCATCGATTAATTATGCCCATCCCTACCCCCTCCACATTAACTTGGTTTACTGATAGGTTTAGACGCTGTTTAGCGTATTACTGCCTTCCACAGGTCAGGGGCCGTATTCACAAAGGATCTTAGGGCTAAAAGTAGCTCCTAACTGGCGAATTTAGGAGAAATTCCTAAAAATAATGGGCGTGTCAGTCTTAAATTTAGGACTCCTAATTTTTTTCACTAAGAGCAATTCACAAAGTATTTTAGGCCTAAAAGTAGCACCTAAGTCTAGGAGAGCTTAAAAGTCCTCGAGAGGACTCCTAACTCACTAAGATCTATTCACAAAGAATCGGAAAATGGCTGCGAGACTAAATGTTTTGGAGACAATGGAAGAGCGTGAATTGATAAAGAGATATCGGCTAAATCGTGAGGGTATAAAACTTGTTGTGGAATTAGTGCGGGATGCAATAACATCCCCGACTAACAGGAATAACCCGATTAGGAAATAAAATGTTTGGCAACACGATATTTAGCAACAGGGAAAATGCAACTTTGCAATGCCGACGATTTAGGAATATCGCAACCATCAGTCAGCCATAAACCAAACCATCAACGCGCTCCGTAGACCACATATCAATTCAATTCAAACTTTATTAAGGACACATCTCGTGAAAGGTCCATAACACCAACACAATACAATAATAATAAAATAATAAAAATAGAATACAAAATACATACACATATATATACATGTACATACATATATGTAAATATATACAGGTATATATATGCACGCACACACACACACACACACACACACACACACACACACACACACACAAACACACACGATTCCACAATGATCCTATATTTACATAGGCCTACAGGCTAGAAGAGCTGACAAAGCTCAGTTCAAAGTTGGTTAAGGCTGAAATAATACCATTAATATCATCCAACAGTTTATCCGGTTTCCTTTGGACAATCAACAACTACACAGCATCAAAGCCAACTTCATGGCATGCAGGTATGCCGGTGTGGTCGGTGCTGTTGACGGGACGCACATACAAATAATTGCGCCATCAAAAGATGAGGACGTGTTCGTCAATAGAAATAAAGTACATACATCAACACGCAGATTGTTTTTGATGCAACTTTTAACATTCTTGATGTTGTTGCAAAGTGGCCTGCAGGGTCTACCCGTGATCCGCGTATTTAATGGGGAGCGGTCTGAGGCGTGAGGCGCCATGTACCAGTTGGGTGTCACTTGCTGGGTGACAGCGGCTATCCCTGCAAGACGTCTTGACACCTCTCAATCCACAACCGGGAGCACAGTTAAAGTATAACATGTAAGTGATTATGCAGATTACGCTTAGTCCTATGCGTAAAAAACATCGTATTAGCTCTTTGTCGCCTTGTATTTGTTGAATCCATATTTATTATTGTTTACTGTTTTCCTCCATATATGTTAGAGCACACAAAAATACACGAAATGTTGTGGAGAGAGGAATTGGGCAGATGAAACGTCGATTTCATGTCCTGCACGGCGAAATACGCCTCAGCCCAGAGAGGGAAAGCACAGTGATCACTGTATGCGCCATTCTCCACAACCGGTATGGGCTGTTATTTAAAGTGTTGAATAGTGGAGATATGCTCATTGGATAATAGTTTGCAGGGTGCTTTTAATTGCCTCCTTGAATTAATGCAATTTACGTATTTTTATTGTTTGCTTTTTCTCTCTCTCTTTAACGTGCATATAGGCTACAACGTCATTATCGTGGTCTGCACAAACTTGTCATCATGCGTGTATTCTGCTAACTGCACTGTCCATAACTATTTGATAGGAATGTCTAGCCGAGGCTATTTCCTTGTTCTTCGGTGATTCAGTTGTCTCGTTTTCACAGAGACCGCCTGCTCTGAACAACCAATCACCGCACTGACCGCTTCCAAACTCGTGCACGAGAATCGACGTAATCCATAGCAACGGCGCGTCACTCTTAGTGATTTATCCTTAGTATGAGTAGGTCTCAGCGGCTTTGTGAATAACTTTTAAGAAAAAACTCCTACGTAAAATGTTTTAGCGCGAGTTAGGAGCACTCCTAGCGGTACGATAAAATGCTTTGTGAATACGGCCCCAGATGTTGAACTAGATTTTTACATACAGTCCTGTGTTGTGCAGGATAGCCGGGAGCAGGCGGAGTCAACCTCTACAAAGATCGCCACGACTGTGAAAACAAACGGGTGACGTCACGGACACTGGTACGTCATTTAAAAAAAAAAAAAATTAGCCTAGCTAGCCCCACCTGTTTTTTACATGTAGAAACGCCACTGTACTCAATTACTTGCTTGCTTGCTTGGACTGCCTGTCGAAAACAATGTCCGAGCAGCATCTGATACATACATACTTGAAGGTCTTTGTTCTTAGTATTATTGACTCTGAGTCCTGTTGCCGACTAATGTAGACTAATTGATGTCACTGACTTTTCCTTTGTACAACACTTTGAGATGCTTTAAAAATAAAAATCCCTTTTATAAATGCAATTGTTCTTGCCTTATTTAAATTATTATTAGGTATTAGATAGACATATTAGACAACCAATAGACTGCAAGGAAGACAGACAAATAAACAGAGAGACATATTGACAGATCAATTAATTAGACATACAGCAAGGATGACATTTGCTAGTTTTCCAGCAGAACAAAGACACCAACGCAGCATTTGAATTTAAAACGTTCTATTCTAGAACATTTTGTACCAATTAAACAGTTTTCGATACATTATAAATACAATTCTGTACATTATAATATTGTAAATACTATGTTCAAATACATTGCTATTTACAACTCGTGAGGGAGAGCAGCTTTGAAATCTTCTAAAAAATGAAGTCTTGGGTTTTGGGACTTGAAAGTACAGCAAAATAAATCTATATTTCAAATCGGTCATCCACAGATCAGCTTCCATACAATACAATTCTACAAAATGTTTCACCTTCAACATGTTTTACACCATCGTCGGTGGTCTGAAGTTCACCATCTCACATAAAAAAACATTAGTTTTTTTGTCATCTTTAAGTACCTTCAAAAGTATTGAATGTCAACACAATTCAGCCAAATCAAGATGAAGATGGGGAAGTGCAGTTAAGAAACGATGTGTCAAAGAGGTCGAGTGGCATTTTGAATGCCTGCTGGCATCACGTCATTGATTAGCTTCAGGTCCACACTCTTGTATTTCAAGAGTCAACACATCCATGGTAAGGTAGAGAGCAGTCCATGCTATATGTGCCTGCTGTCAAACAAATTGGACAATAAGGCATCTGGATTGGCCTGGCCTTGGACAGACCAATTGTTGACGCTTTTCCACTGTCTACCCATACTGCACCTGATCCAGACCCCTAGATATGTCTACTTGTAGACAAATTCTACGACTGTCCTGCACCCACTGCTGTGACACCCACATTTCATATCTGGGATGAGTTTTGAAATGCTCTACTCTTTCAAACATATTGGTACCCCACTTGTCCGGCACCTGCAAAAGCATTGGATGTGCGTGTACATCTCTTTTTATGGGATTAATAAAGTACCATCTCATCTTATTACATGTAATTTTAGTAGAATTACATTCTAATGGTTATTTAGGGAGTCGGTGTTGTGCGATCCAATGTTGAGTGGTGTCTGATTGACAGAAATGTCTAACGACTGCGATTAACCAATCAATTGTCTGTAGTATCGTTTACTCCACCCATACAGCCTGGTCGATAGTCTTGATAACGAACCTCATTCCCAGGCGTTTTCATCTCATGACGGACTGCCTGGAACGGGATGCTCCAAATGTGCATTATTGGCAAGAGTAGGCGGGACTTCCAAGCGTGCTTCGGATATTACTTTGTCAAAAAACTGTATTTATTCTCCTTGTCTTTGTTGTTGTTCTTGTTGTCATGTTGTTATTCTTCTTGATCCGGGGACTTTTAACTGGTCTACACACAGCTAATTGAAAGTAAGAGAACAGAAATTGCGTTGCCCAGGATAACGTTACAATTCATGACCCTCTCAGCCTACTTCATACCTTGTCAAGACACATAGTTAAAAACCAGCATGGGTACACACTACGGTATGCTTTACATGAGCGTGGATTCCCATAGGGTATGGGTCGACAGTGGAAAAAACGTCAGTTTTTAGTAAATGGTGGCCGTGTCCCGTCGCTAAGAAGCACACAGAAACAGTTCCATCCATCCCATAAATTGAAGACAATAAATGAGCGACCATTGAAATAATACTCTCCAGTGCAAGCGTTTCAGGCAGCAGTCAACAGTCCCACCCTCGATGCGGATTACATCGTCCACAGTGTTACAGTACTCCAATAACATCACGTAATGTGTAAAACACAGTCAAACACTGAAATAGTTCCAGGTTTTGAAAGTTGCCCCCCAAAGCTCAGGGCATGTGGTATTAGTCATAGAAATCTGGCACTACGCTTTACTTGGACACACAGGTATATAGAGCTTGTTTCTACATATAACAAAGCGAAAAATAATAAACAGCAGATATAGAACCCTAGTTCTTTGGTTACCCCTGATATAGTGTAATGACCTCAATATCAATGTTAATAACAGTAGTACATTCTTATGCATAACATCTAAGATTACTCTAATTTGAACCTAGAGGAAGGATATAATGTCTTACAAAAATATTATTTCATGTTCGGAAACCAAAAGTCAGAACAATGCCTCCCTATGGACCGCCAGTTAAAAGTTAGTTTTATCTATCAAAAAATAGCAATGGAAAAACTGCATAGAGTGCTTAGTGAATCTACAGCAAATATATGATATCTTCATGAAATGCACAGGTCTGATATGCTTTAGAATAGGGGATTTGAGCAAGTGGAAGGACATAAGTCATGTTTCTCTAGGCACTGGGCACAGGGGCTGCCCGGGGTCCTTTTTGGTCCATGGACAGTGGTTCTTCCCTGGGCACTATCTGATCACTGTCTGAAGGTCCATGTCCAAAGTGGGTGGGCCCTTGGTGAGACGGGATGGTTTGACAAACACGCCATGACCCAGTGGGCAGCGGAAATACACTCTTCCCTGGACCGTCCCATTGTGCTTGCCTACAGGGAGAGAAATCCTAATTAAGTCTGAACTGAATTACTGGGATCTTTGTTTCTTTTATATGAACCTAATATTTTTCCAATCAACACCAATCAAACCCAAAAAGGCCAGCCAAGACATTCTATTTTAGATAACATAACTTTATAAAAAATGACTCACCCAGTGCCAAGTCCAGCTCCACACCGACCCAGATTCCCTTGGCAAACTCCACTCCTCCAACATAGTGGACCGTTCCCTTCCTCTTCCCCACCCACACCTGTTCCCCAGGGGCCATCCAGTCAGGCAGCTGGGCAGCCGGGGAGCTCTCGTCCCCACTGGAGTCCCCCGAAGGTTCGGCGCTGCTGGGGTTTGGGCTGGGGCAGGGACTCCCATGGGGCAGGTCTCCCTGGGTGGGCTCATGAAGAGGAGGTTCCCCTCCTCCTCCCCCTGCCCCTAGCGGAGCCGGGGAGCGGGTGGAGGTGGAGGTTGTCAGAGAGGGCACGGTTAAGGCTGGAGCCGAGGCTGGGACCTCAGCGGGGACAGTTGTTGTCGCCACAGTCTGGGTGCAAACAGACACGTGGCAAGGCACGGTTACACAAACACATCCCTGAGTGCTGCGACAGCTGCAGGACGAGGCTCGAGGGCTCTTAGTGCTAGATCTGTCCACTACTAAAGACACCTCATCAGGCTTGTGTTGACTGCCAGTTTGATGCACTTCTAAATACTGTTCCCCGGTGGGTAAATCCAAACCCTTCTGCTGCCAACCTTCCGCAAAGTGTCCTAAGTCACCCTCACCGATACCATCATCTGCCCCTTTGAACTCACTGAACTCCTGGCAGGCACTGAGAGCACAGCTGCTCGGCAAAGAGAGGGTCTCTCGCAGGTCAACGCCACTAGGTACACCAGTGACGGGAGAGGACGCAGGGGGGACCAACACACCCTGGACCCCACCAGTGGAAGTGGTGATTGGCTGCTGGGGGTTGGGGCTTTCATCCCCTCCTGAGGTAAAGCTTCTTCTTGGAGCACAGCCTCTTCCCGCAAGGCAAGGGAACACATCCTGGGGGTCCAGCTTCTCTGGTGGATCTCTGGCGGTAGAGCTGAGGTGGTCGAAGCTGTCGCTGGTGCTGAACAGCACGTCGGACAGTGTGGCGTTGGAGGCGCTGTGCGAGATGTAGCCACTGGTGCAGCTGCTGGCTGTGGGGCTGCGGCTCACCGCTCGCTCCCCGGCGCTGCCACACCGCCCCACCCCGGCCTTCGGGTCCCAGCGCCAAGACAGCGCCAGCCCCTCCGGGGGCTCCAGGGTGGCGTTGTACACCTCAAAGTTAGCAAAGTCCTCGGGAACGTAAGGCCGGAAGCCACCGTAGTCCAGAGGCCCGCTGTCCAGGCTGGAGGCCACGCCGGCCTCCTCGTCCTCAGAGTCCTGCTGACCGAACCGATGACCAGCAGGACACACACAACCGATCACAGAACACACACCAGGTCAGCCGGAGCATTTATACAGTATATGGAGCAAGACCGCTGTGACCACCATATTTGGACTGAATTTGATATGAAAGGAAGGAGGAAGCATATGAAATCTGAACATAATTTACAGTCAAAACAAACATAATGAATATGCAGCATGCCATAGCTCTTGTCTATGTCTTTCTCTCATGAATGTGATGATTCATTGTCTTTTTTGGCAACATATGACTTATATCTAGTGTAGTTGTTGTTGTAGAAGCAGAATTGTATTCAGCCTGTGCATCAAGAAGCATTCAGCAGTTAGTGTGTATCTTTGTACATCGTGTGTCCATGAGCTCTTGCAGTAGTTGAGGAGCTGTGTGTGAGACTATGTGAGCGGAAGTGTGACGTAAGCACAACGTCCAGTATCAGGAATCCTCAGACCTCAACATGATCCTGTGTGTTTGACCAACAGCGGGAGCGTTGGTGTTTCAGGGCCACTTACAGCAGGGCATGGCAGTGACAGACTGAGCTGTCGTTTGGTGATGGAGGTAGAGGTGGATGTGAGGGTGGAGGTGGAGGTTGCAGGCGAGCAGTGGCCCTCACTGCCTGCCCTGGGCCGCTGCCAGGGGCAGGGAGGGGGGTGCAGTGCAGGGTTGGTCACACATGAGCTCATGCGCTGCAGATGGGTCAGAACAACAGCACACACAGTTCACACACACACACATAGCATGCATGGAGCTGGGTGGGCTAGTTTTTCGAGTTAGTGGCATGCATGGCAAAAAAACGAATATGTTTGAATCGGAAAAGCTGCAAACGTATGTCCCTCGCTGATGATGAAATGATTATGTCTCTGATTTAAGTTACTAGATTTAGTTTTCAAAGCATGGGTATATTTTAGTTATATAGTTATTATGCATGTCTAGTACGTCTGTCTATAGTTATAGTCATTATGTATTGTCATGGCTCTTCATGGATGGAGTCATGCAGTTGTGAGTCATGCTATTCCAGCCTAGTGTAGCATCAACACTGTAGACCACATTACACAGTCCAGGGTTATTTTTGCTCATACAGCAGTAAAGCCACTAGACACAGGTTATTTTTGTCAATGTAAATTGGAATGGTTAAAAACACAGCAATGCAGTTTGACACAGCAAATGTCATCACATTTACAAAGACGAATTGATGCAGACAGTAAAGAAGGAAGATGAGGATGAAGGCAGAAATAGAAACAAAGATAGCTGCGGATCAGGCCACAGTGAAGTCCTCCCTGTGGCCTGAGAGTGACATGTGTGGTGTCACTGGTTACCTCTTGTCCCAGGAGCGGCCGGGCCTCCAGCACCTTCTTAGCTTTGTTCTCCTCTCTGACCGTCAGCAGGGACTTAAGGAACTTGGGTGGCTGGGGAGAGAGAGCCTTGAACGGGCTGGAGTTGAACAGCGTGGGGCTCTCTGGTACCATGCCTGGATAAGAACATGTTTTGTTAGTCACATCATAACACACCAATGCTAATTCAGTAATAATACATGTACTCTATATTGTTAACTAATGAAGTTCACCATGGTTCTCCTTGTTTTTGATGGGGGTGCTGCAAAGTGAGACGTCCTGGAGATTACAGTTGGAGCCATCAAAGTTAGAATCACAGTGGTCCTAGAGAGATCACAACATTAGGTTATATACAAAAGTATATACAATACAACAGTGCTTGGTAAAATATCACATGAATAAAAATGTTTGCAACAATGCAAATCACAAATCACATGCAACAAGAACTATGACAGTCCTGGCAACTTTGTTATTAAATTATTATTAAAATTGTCATTTTACTAAACAAAACTCCACAATGTGGTCTAAGTAGGGACCTACCTTACACACCTCATCCTCACAGCCAGTGAGGTCTGTTTTACTACATGAAGACTAGAAAAACAGAAAACAACACTGTTACTACACATGTTAACTAACAATGAAAATATGCCACACACTCACCCAACCCAAAACAACCCTCTCTTAAATTAAAATTTCTAATTATCTAGATTCTAGTGCAATGTGCATTGCGTTGCTTTTCAAATAGCGCACACATTGGATTTTTCCTACTTGTGTGTTGAATCATTTAGCCAAGCCGGATATAGTAGTATTTAGTATTATATAACCGCTCTAATATAATAATGTGATCTATGGTCTATGGTGCGTGAGACAGTAGTATCCTAGGAAATATGTAATTTAGCTCAATAGGTCAATAGGTGGCATGTGTCACGTGATTTAAAAGCTGAGGCAAATTCAGCTTTTCTCCCAACACATTCAGTGCTTTGAGTCCCTCCACCACTCTCCCTCAGTGTGAAGCAGGAGATGACATAGAGCGCATGCGTGAGATATGGGCAGCATTCATGCACCATTTCAGCGTAGATTCACAAAGCGACCCAGTCACCCAGTCAACTGTAGTCATTGTTGTTTAAAAATTAAATAATATTGGAGGTAAAACAACAAATGTAATGTTTTAACACAAAATAATGTTGAAATTCATTTAAATATACATTCATCATCTTTCAGAGAACCTGGGCATGTGCCACATTCACAGCTTATATGAACCACTCACTACTGGTGTAGTGTACACTCACCGGCCACTTTATTAGGTACACCTTGCTAGTACCGGGTTGGACCCCCTTTTGCCTTCAGAACTGCCTTAATCCTTCGTGGCACAGATTCAACAAGGTACTGGAAACATTCCTCAGAGAGTTTGGTCCATATTGACATGATAGCATCACGCAGTTGCTGCAGATTTGTCGGCAGCACATCCATGATGCGAATCTCCCGTTCCACCACATCCCAAAGGTGCTCTATTGGATTGAGATCTGGTGACTGTGGAGGCCATTTGAGTACAGTGAACTCATTGTCATGTTCAAGAAACCAGTCTGAGATGATTCGCGCTTTATGACATGGCGCGTTATCCTGCTGGAAGTAGCCATCAGAAGATGGGTACACTGTGGTCATAAAGGGATGGACATGGTCAGCAACAATACTCAGGTAGTCTGTGGCTTTGACACGATGCTCAATTGGTACTAATAAGCCCAAAGTGTGCCAGGAAAATATCCCCCACACCATTACACCACCACCACCAGCCTGAACCGTTGATACAAGGCAGGATGGATCCATGCTTTCATGTTGTTGACGCCAAATTCTGACCCTACCATCCGAATGTCGCAGCAGAAATCGAGACTCATCAGACCAGGCAACGTTTTTCCAATCTTCGATTGTCCAATTTTGGTGAGCCTGTGCGAATTGTAGCCTCAGTTTCCTGTTCTTAGCTGACAGGAGTGGCACCCGGTGTGGTCTTCTGCTGCTGTAGCCCATCCGCCTCAAGGTTCGACGTGTTGTGCATTCAGAGATGCTCTTCTGCATACCTCTGTTGTAACGAGTGGTTATTTGAGTTACAGTTGCCTTTCTATCAGCTCGAACCAGTCTGGCCATTCTCCTCTGACCTCTAGCATCAACAAGGCATTTGCGCCCACAGAACTGCCGCTCACTGGATATTTTCTCTGGACCATTCTCTGTAAACCCTAGAGATGGTTGTGCGTGAAAATCCCAGTAGATCAGCAGTCTCTGAAATACTCAGACCAGCCCGCCTGGCACCAACAACCATGCCACGTTCAAAGTCACTTAAATCACCTTTCTTCCCCATTCTGATGCTCGGTTTGAACTGCAGCAGATCGTCCTGACCATGTCTACATGCCTAAATGCATTGAGTTGCTGCCATGTGATTGGCTGATTAGAAATTTGCATTAACGAGCAGTTGGACAGGTGTACCTAATAAAGTGGCCGGTGAGTGTATTTGAGCTCCTTCATGAAAACCACTCAAGTCCAATTAATAATAATTATTATTATTATAATAACTATGGCCACCTGTGGAAACAATACATTTTGTAATAAGTGCAGAGAGGAAGTGCAGCTAGACAGCTGTTTCTTACGTGCTGTACATTGGGGGTGCTGAGGCTCCTTTTAAGGTGTCTCCCCTTTGTCTTTGCAGACAGGGCTTCTTTCACTGCAACAGCCTGCACACAAAAAAACAGCTCAAGATCAGTCTCCAAAACAAGATCAGCGATACCAGCTTAGACTTTGGCTCATGTTAGCATTAAAGTGATGGACAACAGAAATCTGTAATTTCCCTATAATTATTAATTAGAATTACTTATTATGTTATTAAGGGTTATCAAGGTATGCATTAAGCACCAGAAAATGATGTTCCATGAAATCCATTGAAAATCTCTATTCCTTCAAGCCGATTGAATGGGTGGAGTCTTTTTTCCCTCCTGGCTATGAAGCCAAGCGGTTGACCAATTACTGTCCACTCACATGGTCAAGCCAGTGACAAATTATCGTACATTCACATAACGGCGACGGTGCAGCTGAATGCAGTTGTGGCATTTTGGAGGAAGTACAAACTACACAAAACAAAAAGGGGCGGGATTCTGACCACACCCCTACCATCCTGAGTCTTTCCAAGACGGCTTTATTAGCTGACTTTGAGATGTATATGAATATACTTTTTGACATTTTTAGTCACCAAGGTTACTTGTTAGGTGTGTAGTGGAAACATCCCTCTATGATATGTTATGGTTATTTTACGTTTATCCTGTTGTCCAATACTTAAATACAAAAAAAGCATTAGTATTAACAAAAGCAGTGATTTTCTCCAACTACTACAGTGCGTCCACACCTGCCGCAGCCTCTCCAGGGCTAGGATGGTCTCCACCTCCAACACCCCCCGCGTGTATTTCTCCATATACGTCTCTCCGCCATGCACCTCCTCCGTCTCACCACGGGCTGCCATGAGGGCCAGCGTTTCCCGCTCCTCGTGCTCCTCTGAGGCCTGTGAGGAAAACACAGAGACAGGAAGTCCGATGAACCACTGTTCTGTGATAGAAGTCATGGGATATGATCTGAACAACTGTGGCACCTTTGGTATGTTGGAAA
This sequence comes from Merluccius polli, assembly GCA_030340625.1. Classification (NCBI taxonomy): domain Eukaryota; kingdom Metazoa; phylum Chordata; class Actinopteri; order Gadiformes; family Merlucciidae; genus Merluccius; species Merluccius polli. The sequence continues at coordinate 67,610 of JAOPHQ010005697.1, forward strand.
CAATCTCATAGGTCAGTCCACAGGAGTAAAGTGTGTTCTTCAGGGACATCCTCCTCTTCAGACTCTGGGTGAAGCTCTGTGAAAGAAACATGCATGTAGGACCAAAATTGTGGTGCAGAGATGATTCAAAAATGAAATGAAAGTGAAACCCTCCGTGGGGTTTTGACTGGGAGACGCTGAGTGCTCACCTGCTTGTTGTAGATGTTGACAGCGATCCTCTTGCGGACCACCAGCTCCATGGAGGCGGGGTGGCTGAGCTGCAGCGTTACCTTGGCGATCAAGTAAATGCGCTCGTTGGGCGACGTGATGCGGTTGAGGTGCACTGAGTCATGGATGGAGGAGTCCCAGGAGCACGCGACAGACACCTGATGAGTAACAATTATTACACAATAATGGGGTTCAACCTTGATCAATGGAAAGTGGAAACCTGATCTAATGTAATAAGACCGCACTGTGCAGGCTTTGTGTGTTAAAAGAGGGGGGTTGCCACTTCACATTGCCTGAGTTAATAAATGATAAGCTTAAACCTGCACAATGTACCTTTTTCATTGCAGCCTTTGCCTTTCTTGAAATGTATCTGTAATGTCTGAAATCCACCCATGGCTCAATCAACAATTGAGTCAGGGATTTGTTTTCCCTCTAAATCAAGTTGGTCTGGGACCAAGTTGATTTAGAAAAATTGATGGCTGCCATGAAGAAGGTTACATAGTGCAGGTTTAAAGGATATTGTGCAATGTTCTCTACAGCCTCTTGCTGTTTGTAAGGCAAGTATATAATGTATTGCATTTTAACTGCACACACACACTTATTTTTTGATAATGCACGGCTATGACGTGATCGTAACATAAGCAGTCTAATCACCATTCTAAAAATGAATGCGCTAAACAAAACGTTAATAACTGTCAACTTGGACCGGACTCGGATGGGACTACGTTTAGAAAGTTTCCCCATTCCCATGTCATTACTAAGATTGCTTCGCACAAACAAATATTGGCAGCAGGGGTTGGCGTCGGGGTGGAGGGGGAGTAGAAGAAAACATTAGGAAGAAATCCGTGAGTTTATTTATTCATTTAGTCTCTAATGAACACATGAAAGCAGATACAAATTATTTAGTATGTGTTGAGAAAAGCGAACTGGGTTGGTAGCCTGACGACATGAGGTTTATTCAGGAAGTATACTCAATGCAAAAACATAGCAGACGCAGGTATAAGTAGTGTCATTAGATTGGCTTTACTTCGGTTGTTCCACCTTCTGCCATTTCCACTACTGGGGATAGCTAATGGGGATAGCTACCGATAGCTACCGGGTAAACAAAAGCGCTATTCCTCCTGATTTGGTTGCACACGCAATGGTTGACATGTTTTCTTTGTGCCGTAAATGGAGCCTTAATTTTTCCAGGGAGATCGTACCCGGGGGCAGACAGAGCTACATAGTGAAAGCAAGGCTTATAGGGAAGCTAAGGGAACCAATCTAAACGGAGATGGTGTCCTTATTTTGTAGCCATTACACTGCGCAATCAACATTTACTTCATATTGATACGTAAAAGCAAAAATGTTGTCTACAGGACCTTTAAATGCTTTGTAATCTCAAAAATATTTATTCAGATGATGTTCCCTGTCTGTCCATAAGGGGGCAGTGCATCCCTTACCTCCTCTTCACTGTGCCTGATGATGGGCAGATAGAAGAACTGGCTTCCGTGCTCCTTGGGCAGGATAGAGTTCACGCCTGCAGCGTGTGGCCCCGTCAACTGTTCATTCAGTGTCAAATTATCTGCTGTTGAGAAGACAAATAATTTGCGTATTTTACTACCAAATTAACACCAATAACTAAATATTATACTATTATTATAATATATTATTTTTATAATCATTGCACCCTCACCATTCAAGTCCAGGAAGAGTACTGGGATGTGAGCTTCCATTACAGCAGGTGGGGTCCTGCAATCAGAAAAACACATGGTATCTGGTGGTGAATAAAAGTGTGTGTGTGTGTGTGTGTGTATGTGTGTGTGTGTGAGAGAGAGAGAGAGAGAGAGAGAGAGAGAGAGAGAGAGAGAGAGAGAGAGAGAGAGAGAGAGAGAGAGAGAGAGAGAGAGAGAGAGAGAGAGAGAGAGAGAGAGAGTGTGCGTGCGCACGCACGTGCGTATGTCTGTGTGTTTTTTACCAGTGTGCCGGAGCACCAGGTATGCCACTTCCAGGTGCAGGGACCAGCACAGCATTCCTCTCCTCCGTCAGGCCCACCCACTGCTCCACTAGCCGTGCCTCTCGCTCCATATCCTCCTCTGACTTTTCTACAGTCACATCGTGTAAGGTATGGTAAGGTAAGGTATGGTAGTATGGTAAGGTAAGGTGACGTCAGGTAAGGTGACGTCAGGTAAGATATGCTAAGGTAAGGTAAGGGCAGGTTAAGTATGGAAATCATTTAACAATCAATAAACAAGAGTTGACAAGAAAGTTGAGAAACACAAACTAATATTTCGCATCCAGCTGTCGTGCTGCAGAACTCACCGGGTTTGTTGATTATCTTCTTGATGTGTTGGTCGAGATATTCCCTTCGTTTGGTCAGGGCTTCGGACCAGCGGTCCCGCACACAGTTAAGGTCTTCCTCCTGGTTTTAAGAGAGGAACGGTATGAGGCAGTAGTAGGAAGAACTGGGAATACATCAAATAAATGGCATAAATGGCGTCGTACAGGTCCTTTCGCTATTTCCAAGTTTTAAAATTAAACTGACATTATTGAAATTGGCAGTTAATGCCACCCAACATGTTTATTCTGCTTACCCAAGTGTGATTTGGGGACATGTGTTCTTGTTTACAACATTATGAATGGTAATCTACAGCCTACAGCGATTGTCCTGAAAAAGGTGTTGAGGTAAGGTATAGATAGGTATTTATTTAGATATTGAAGTATTTATAATTGGTTGGATAAATATTATGGTAGGATTATAAGAAAGGTTCTCTCCCACACACACACACACACACACACTGACTTGCAGCACACAGGCATGTTTTCACATGCGATCAGAGCCACCCAGAATCTAACCTACCTGAATGTATGGTAGAATGACCTCAATGGGAGCCTCCAAGCACAGACTCCATGGATACAGTGTGCTCAAAACCAACCCAAACACTGATACCCACTGGGCACCATGCAAAACAACTGTAAGTCATGCAGCAGCCAGTAATGGCAATGGGATCAAGTGAGGACATATTGCACTTCAATGGCCACAAGCAGACAGGACTATTAGTGAGTGCGTGCAGCCTGGAGGAGAGGGGGAATGGGAGGAGGGTGGGGGACAGGCTCCTGGCAGACTGGGTGGCACATGGGGATTACCAAAAGAATGCTTTGAGTCGGGGCGGGGGGTGGGGGTGGTGTTGATAAAAATGCGAGAGAGATCATCCACGCATGTGTGGCCCTGTGCTTAGCAAAGCACTCTGCCCGCCCCCCCCCCCCCTCAAGTCATACCATTGTCTGGGGTCACGTGCAGCGGGCTACCCATCATGCCTCAGTGTGATCTAGTAGTGCAGCGGTAGCAGTGTTAGTAGACTGAGTTGATACCTGATAGCTATCCATATCGTCCTCCACCTCTCTCTGGCAAGAGAGAACACACTCAGTCACATCAGGGAGAACCAGGGAAATAGCTTTGTGTGCATCTACGGTGCTTTGTCATGAATACATAGATCCATGTTTAGGATAGGATAGGATAGGAATTTATTTATTTAAAACAGGGACAATGCACAAAAGACATTATTCTCGTGAAACAAGAAAAGATGTATTTGGCCAGGTTATAGCAAAACTGCTAATTTCCACCTGTAGTCCCTGGGCAGGTAAGAACAGATGAGGAGATAACAATGTTAAAATCGTTGAAATATGACAGAGTAAAAATGATATGATCACCACGGTATTTTAAAAACAAACAAAACAATCTAACAGAACAGGGAACAAGAGCACCAAGTCATGAAAATGCCCAACAGAGCTTAGCCCAATAGTACACACTCTCTTACTCTCATCACACATTCAAACACAAGCACATACATAGGTAACAGTCCAACCATCACCATCCCCAGCCTCACACACATATTAGTAACCATACATACATACATACATACACTCACATGTAACTCAAGCATGTGTGCAAGCTTGCTTGCTGAGTAACCAGCGCTTTGATAAGCATGAGAATGTGTGGGGATGAGTACATAAGATAAATTCTGTAGGAAGGGCATTCCACTGACTCATGGCCACACATGAAAAAGAGGAACTACCAAACTGAGTCTTACGTTTTGGAATGCTACACTCACCCCTCGTGACAGATCGAGTTACTCGTGCAGTGTTTTCAGAGCAGAGTGTAACAAACTTTTTCAGAGGGGGAGCAGAAGCATTGTAAATAATTTTGTGGAGTAAACAGACATTTGAGTGTATGACCATGTTTTCAAAGCTCAAAATACCATATTTAGCAAGTACATGACAGTGATGGTAATGCCGTGGTTTTTTGGCATGGATCTTGAGGCTTCTTTTATACAATGATTCTAGTGGTTTTGTAACTGTTTTACATGCCTGAGACCAGGATGTGATACAGTACAAAAAATGGGGGATGATCATTGCATTTAGGTATGTACTTGATGCCTCAATGGTAAGAGAGTTTCTTATGTATCTAAAATTTGATAGATTATATTTCAGTGTGTTACTCAACTTTTTAACATGCCCTAACAAGTGTTGGATCTAGAGTTACCCCCAGGTATTTAAATTGCTCTACATGTTTTATTTTTTGTCCATTTACTACAATCTCAGGATAAATTTTAAGTTTACACCTATTAGTAAAGAACATGGTTACAGTTTTTTCAATATTTAACGTAAGGCAAGAATTGTGTAACCAGTCACTAACCTTGGTCATAACCTTTGTTAATTTCATAGCCACCTCTGTTGCACTTTTCCCATGAGTATATAAAACAGTATCATCAGCATACATTATAATGTTAACATCCTTACAGACAGAAGGCAAGTCATTAATGTATACAGGGTTCATACACATTTTGACCAAAAGATTTCCATGACTTTTCCAAGACTTTTCCATGACTTTAAACCAAATTTCCATGACCAAACATTTTGTGAAATCTCGGTGTATACATGAAAAAGTGATCAAATGTAGTATTAAAACTATGGCCAACGAACTTTTCAGTAGTATTCAGCGTATGCCTGCTTATAATTTGCGCGTATTTCTTTTTAAAGCATATAAATTATTTCAAACTCAGCATAAATGAACGACCTGAAAATATGAATTAGGGATGGGCATTTTAAGATCAATTATCGATTAATCGTTATTTTTGTGGGGGTGCGCGATTGTTGACGGCGGGGGGGGGGGGACCTACGACCGACCGTATTATGACAGTCCTGGACCGGCCCAAATAGATGGACCGGCCCAAAAATAATAATACACAAAATAAAAAATAATATATATATATATATTACGGCCAGACGGCTCGGTCTGAAATCTCCCGAACCTCCCTATGGCCAGCCCGTCCCTGGTTATAGGCCTATGCGGCGCTCGTAAAAGCCGAACAATGCGCCTACATGCGCTCTTAAAGGTTTGGAAACGATCCAACAAGACTAAATCTGTATTCCAATTACAATAAGTAGCCTACTTATCGGCCAACAATAATCAAACACGGCAGTAAAAGTGGGCATTAAACTGTATAACTGTTTTGAAAAAAAGGGAAAAAAGGCCAACATATGCCCATACAATATGCGGCCGGCGCTCGGAAAAGGCTCGCGACAAAAAGATGAGCCACACATTTAGAAACAATTGCATGAACTATCTAAAAGAAATACCTTAGTCAGAAAACAGATATGAGGGTGAACGTTTTGCTAAAATGTCACATTTATGGAAATATTTAAAATGTTGGAGCGGCTGGCTTGACCACGCGAAACCGAGAGATGGCTGTCTTGACCGCAGTACGCAATCGGTCATTAATCAATAATCGTATTTAACCGTATAACTGCACACAACTTTATTTAAAAGCAATCAAATGTAAAACATGTGTGTTTGTATTTTGGTGTCCGGTGCGTGTGGACGTGCGGCTCCTCCGGCGGAGCGGTTCATGTTAATAGCGGAGTCCGGGAGGGTTCACCTTCACGGCGTAGTTACGAGGGATGTGCGACTATCGGCTTAAAAAATACTAAAGTGTTTTTTAAAGTTAGAAAGATATTAGATATTCAACCGATATTCACGCTCCGAATTACAGCGATCAGACACGGGGAACTAAAGCCGCGGTCACCGGGCACCGCTTCAAGACTCACAGTATGCAACACAACGTCCTTTTGATCGATAACAATATAAATTGATCGACACATTTCTTAACGATCAATGATCGATCATCGATTAATTATGCCCATCCCTAATATGAATGTTACAAATTTCCATGACTTTTCCAAAACTTTTGCGATTTTATTTTTTTCAAGCACTTTTCCAGGCCTGGAAATAACCATTTTAAAATTCCATGACTTTTCCAGGTTTTTCATGACCGTACGAACCCTGTGTATAAACAGAACAGCAGCGGCCCTAAAATGGACCCTTGCGGGACTCCCAGTGTGGATCCTAGGGATGGAGATAGTATACCATTTACTCGAACACACTGATGTCGGCCACTTAAGTAAGAATTAATCCAGTTTTGTACATTTATAGATAGATCATAATTTCTTAATTTATGTAACAGCACCTCATGATTTACTGTGTCGAAGGCCTTTCGTAAATCAAGGAACACTGCTCCCACCACTCCACCCTGATCTAGGCTGATTTTAATTTCCTCAAGGAAGTAGCAACAAGCTGTTTCAGTAGAATGTTTCTTTCTGAAACCAAATTGCATTGGGTGTAAGAGGGACTTAGAATCCAAATGTGCAATTAGTTGTTCTGCTACAACCTTTTCAATGACCTTTGAAATAGCTGGGAGGATGCTGATAGGACGATAGTTGCTGACCACCTGTGTATCACCAGATGTATGCACAGGGGTAACTATGGCAGGCTTAAGCTCACTAGGAAAAACATTCTCATCAATAGACTTATTTATAATTATAACTAGAGGTCGTATTATAGATGCCTTGTGTTGTTTTAAAAATGCTGTATCAAGACCATGTATGTCTTTGGCTTTACTATTTGTCAGGGCTGAAATCATTTTTTCAACCTTTGCCGCATTCGTAGGGACTAACTTAAAAGCAGAATCGTCGCAGGTCAAGGTCTGTGGAAGCTGGACTTTTGAGAAGGTCCAACTCAGTTCTTGTACTGAATTTATAAAATAATCATTAAAATATTTACCAACAATATGGTCATCATTTTGTATACAGCCATTTACCTTAAGCGTTACACTTCTATTTGCAGGTTTTCCCTTTCCAAGTAACTTATCAATGCTCTTCCATAGTTTCTTACAGTTTCCTTTTGCATCACTAATAATATCAAGAAAGAAGTTTGCTCTTGCTTTTCTGAGTTGTTGTGTGACTTTATTTCTGAGACCTTTAAAAATCAGGTGATCAGTACTTAATTTTGATTTCAAAAACTTTTTAAGCGAAGCATCTCTTTTTTTCATTAACTCCCAGAGATTACTGTTAAACCATGGTAAATTTCGTTTTGCATTTGTTTTTTTGCCCCTTATTTTTGTATATTTCAGTAGAATATCTTTAACGGTTGACATTAAATCAGTACAAGCTTGCTCACAAGGTACATTACCAATGGTGTCACTCCAGTTAAATTGCTTTATTTCATTTTCAATGAGGGCCATGTCTTTTGGAGAGATAAAAGACATGCTTGATTTTTCCCTCATTGAATTTTGATTTCTATAACGTGCTTTTGTCAGCTTTCTAGAAGCCAGCGTAAGGTTTAGAGCGTACATACACAGCAGAGGAACTGATACAGTGCGTATTGACTCTTCCTTCAGAGCTAGCAGTAATACCACCTAGGGGCAGTCATGAGACCCAGTCAAAGCTGATCACACAGAGCATATCTGTAAATGCTAGGGGTGTCCCTGACTAAGAATTGACATAGTCGAATCTGATTCGTCAAGTCTTGACTATAGTCGACTGATCGTCGAATCATGTTTTTGTTTTTTTGCTCATTGATCCATATTCCCATTTGCGACATTGGCTTCCATTTTTTCCACACCAGACTAAAGAGCTGAAACACTCAAACAAATTCGATTACAATTTCGAGGCCGTTCGGCGGCAGTTGTGTTTTGTATGTTATGTACACCTCCACCCCGGCGGCGGCAGCAACACGCCGCCCCGTGACATTTCACGCCACTGTCCTATTTCACAGTGTCGCCGCGCGTCAAGTGCCGCCGAAAAGGCGCTTTTTTCTTTTCTTTTTTCTTCTGCTCCGGAGACGACTATATTCCTGTTGACGCGCTGCAGCGTGACGCTTCCTATGTGTGCTAGGGGCGGCACTTGTGTCATAGACGTGCCGCGGCGCTGCGGCGGCAGGGTGTTTTGCACTTGATATTTATACAAAAATAGGCTATATATCATGATTTATTGGGAGAAAGAGAAAAATCAGACATTCAGCACCACCTATAGCCCGAATGGAATGATCCTGTGTTTTGCCGACGATTTGACTATGAGATTGACAGTCAAATCAGGCTCCTTCGATCGAATCGTCGAATCGTTGACTATTCGGGGTCACCCCTAGTAAATGCAGGCCAAATGTTTTCCCACACTGATAGAAGAATGCAGATTTGTGTCGTATTCCTTCTTCTGTCTCCATGGACCACTACTACTACTACATACTGACCTGGTAGCTGTCCAGGGGTCTCTGTAGCTTTGTGGAACGGACAGACACGCAGCCAATAGAGACGGACAGCACGGCCTCCACCAGCAGAGGCAGGGTGCCCGAGTGTTGGACCGGCTTCACGCACACCTGGAGCCTCCGAGAGTGACCCTGCACACGCACAATAAAACAGTATGAGGAAGACATTATCTAGCGTATTCACATGCAAAGACATGAAGACACACAGCATGCAGACATGCACACGTGCACGTGCACACACACACACACACACACACGCGCACTCTCTCACATACACATGCAGACACACTCAGAACAAGGGCGATATTTGAGTTATTTTACAGACCTGTCGCAGCTGGAAGACCCCCCCCGTGCTGACGTCTTTCCCTGGCAGCAGCTCCACGTCAGAGTACTCCCCCTGCTCATTCAGCTCCTGGATGGACGCCCACAGCTCGATCCTGCGGGACACCTCACTCCACCTAGCACACACAGCCGACTAGTCACTGGGACTGGTCTGAGGCTGGTCTGGTGGCTGAGGCACATTAGTAGACACATGCATGTGTGCGTTATACGTACCTGTCCTGGAGCGTGCGGTTCTTGGCCTGCAGCGCGTCCAGCTGCCATGGCAACCGCCCCGTCCCGGCACATCGATGGCCCCACACTTCGATGGCCAGCGCCCCTTCTGAGATGAACTCCAAAAAGTCATCTGTCACGTGCACTACGTGGTCCTGCACAGAGAGAGAGATTTTCCATTTGGAAAGGGAAGATATTTAGGCATATGTGGAGGGTGTATGTGGAGTGTGTATGTGGAGTGTGTGTTGTTGATGGCTGATCTACAGCCTCACCTGGCCTGAGTCAGACTGATTGGACTCTGGCTGGGTGGGGCTGCACACCTGGGGTGCATGAGCAATCATGGCACCCAGGATAAACCAGCCATCAACACACACACTCGAGGAGGAGCACCGTCATGGCAGCTTGAACATCAGCTCAGCAAAGACCACCTGCTCTCCAATAAACATGTTGATGTGTCGGAAGGCCCCAAGGAAAGCCACTTAGGTGGCGTGTGGTTAGGAGCAACCCTGCCACAGCATACAATCGCTAATCACTGACAAAACTGTAAGAGAGTAACCATCCACTGAAAATGAACCACAACAACAGCAAAGAGTAACCATCCACTGAAAATGAACCATAACAACAGCAACGCCTTTGGTGAACCACTGGCTACATCAACTGTTCTGGATGACCTCAATTTGGTATCGGGTAATTCCAACTTCAATTACTTGTTTGTTGATGTCCCTGTGGTTTTATTTGGGGCAATTCCATACTCCATATTTACCATTAAGTCTAATCTAACTATCAGGGGCGCTTTTTTGGCTCACCTTGCAGTGGTCGAAGCGGACGGTGAACTGGGCATCGGGGGAGTGTGTGGATGACGCAGGGGCGTCCGGGCAGACCATGGGAGGAGCCACCATGGGCTCGGCTTGGTCCCAGAAGGTGTACTGGCAGAAGACGAAGTTGGACAGGTTGAGGGGCAGCCCCGTGGCTTCCTTGATGCAGACCTGCAGAGTAGAGGAGGAGAGCACATGAGGGGAGCTCTAGATGTTAAGATTGGGCTTGATCTTAATGAAGAGGTTAACTGGCATAGTCTGCTCTACGTGGCATGTCTCCCACTGTTGCTAAGCAGCTCCGTGTAAGACCTAACTGTCCGATTGAGTTCTGATGCGGGATAAACTGTGAACATTTCATGTCACCAGAAGCATTCTGTGACAGACCGCTCAACACTGTTCTCAACATTTAAATTATAAGCCAATATTTCATTTAGCATTCATCCAATATTCCATGGGGCCCTTACATGTCATTAAGCAGCAAGTAGGGGTTTAGGGCATGTTGCTCAAGGAGGCCTACACGTAGACTGCGGACAGGCAGGTATACGAACCCAGAACCCTTGGGCTAGGGGGTCAAACACCCTGTGGCGTGTGTGTGGGTGATAGCTGGCTTACAGCCTCACCTGGCCCGAATCAGACTGATTAGACTCTAGGGCTGGGTGAGGCTGCGCACCTGTGGTGCATGAGCAATCATAGCACCCAGGAGAAACCAGCTACCATCACACACACACTCAAGAGCAAGCCTCTGTCATGGCAGCATCTTCCATCCGCTCGGCATAGACCATCATGCCATCTCCAATAAATGCATCTTCAAAGCAACATCTACCTGTGTCGGAGGGCCTCAGCAAAAGCCACTATTTTGGCCTGTGGCCGGGGTAAACTGCCACACTGGTGCCCAACGTGGAGCTTCTCCAACCAGGAATGGACATGGAAGGGCTGCACGGACATAATCTGGAGTCACCAGCCGCGCTCACAGACAGCCACCTCAGCACCAGCCCTTCTCAGCGGCAGTAACGGCCAGCGGAGTAGAGGGGACTCAGCGCAGCAACCGCTATGGGCAACCGTATGAGCAGCCCAGGTCCAGCCGCACCTCTGCCAGCCAGCACAGCAGTCTGAGGCCCCATGCTCCAGGAGGAGATGGGGATCGTGTGCTGTCGGGGAACCTACCGAGGGCTGTTCCAGGCCCTCCGAGGAGCTACCTCCCGCTGCTCAGCTGTCAGGCCTCCTCCGAGCCCATCCAGCCAGCCCCTGCAAACGGCCAGCCCAGAGACACCTCTGCCAGCCGAGGTAGCAGCCCCAGGCCTCCGGTGTCCAGGATGGAGATGGCCTCTCCTCTGCTGGCCATCGCTGCTGTTGAGAAGGGCTGGTGCTGAGGTGGCTGTCCTTGAGCGTGCCTGGTGACTCCAGAGCATGTGCGGGCAGTCCTTCCATGTCCCTTTCCGGTCGGAGAAGTCCCACATTGAGAGTCAGTTCACCCCTGCCACACGCCACCTTGGTGGCTTTTGCTGGGGCCCTCTGACACAGGTAGATGTTGAGTTGAATATGCATTTATTGGAGATGGCATACGGCAAGCAGATGGTCTCTTTCTTTCTTTCTTTCTTGTGTGTGTGTGTGTTTTGATAGCTGGTTTATCCTGGGTGCCATGATTGTTCATGCACCACAGGTGTGCAGCCTTACCCAGCCCCAGAGTCTGACTTGGGCCAGGTGAGACTGTAAACCAGCTATCAACTCCACACAAACTCTAACCCATTAGACTAAACTATCAAAACATCCTCTTTACGTACCCTGCAGGTGAGTCTCTTTGCCATCAGGACAACCTCCCCATGGCCGTCCATGACCTCATAACAGCCGCTTTCGCTCGAATTCTCTGACGAGTCATCGCCCCACACCAACCGCTCAGGTAGTGCCCCACTCACGCGCATTAGCTCCACGTGCAGTCTGCCCGCCACCTGCAGGAGGAGTTAGTAAATTACCTCACTCCACCATCGACTGTGGAGATATTACTATATTGAATGGTGTACCGAGGTTGTCGGTGTAGAACAGGTGTTTAACAAAAGGCATTTGGAAAATTAATATTTTCTTGCAGCACCCACAAATGTATATTTCCTATATTTATTGCACTTGTGCTGTGTTGCTGTTTTTTTTATAATTGGTTTATGCAGTAGAGCTACCAAACTAAGGTGGGATTTATGTGCTCAGCAAAAGTGGAGACACCAGGGTGTGAAAATACAGGGGAAGTTATTTGGCAGGGGCCGCTATGCATTCTGCGTTCCAATACCCATACTACCATACTATTGTCCCAATACATAGTATGTCAAATGCAGTATGCCAAAAATACCAGGATGTCCTACTACATCCGGACGCATTTTGCAGTATGCAAGCCAGCATGCAATTCTGACCAACAATCCTTTGCCCAGCGGTAGATGCGTCACATTGACTGAGGCGCCAAGAGAGCACAGCTGTCTCTTGTTGCAGGTGTGCTAATCAGTGAAATCACCTGTAGTATGTCCCAATTGTATGTAACAGTAGGTACTTTGTAAGGGCAGCTGCAGTATGTACTAAAAGTAAAAAGAAAAAGTATATGCAATTTGGAACAGACCAGTCTTTAAAACTGTTGTTAGGTTTGTGTGTGTGCTCATACCTCCCCCTGTTGGCTGATGATGGGTACTGCATACTGCAACTTGACATCGTGGAAAAGGCACTCCAGGAATATGTTGGCTACTCCGATCAGGTTGTGGTTCTCCTGCGCCTCGTAGAATGGGTCCATGTGCTTGCTGTTCACCTTGTTACACTGACAGAAACAGTTACATGAGACAGACAATAGTCCAAAGGAATCATTACGTTAGGTTTTACGCAAGTCATTGATGATGTGCAGCTGACTACCAGTAATTAAAATACCCTTGTGTTCTGATTCCTGTAGCTACTCTGCACTCTGTCCAGTTGTTTTCTAGAAACTTGTTAATTTGACTATTTTTGTTACTCCAGTTTCAATTGTATGCTATGATTGTTGTCAGCCTTACTTGTAAGTCACTTTGGACAATAATAGTAACTGCTAAATGTAAAAGGTGTAAACATAAACTCTTCTGATCGCTCTCTGCTCCTTTTCTGCCCCTGAATGAACCATACTACCAAACCGTTTTTCTACAAACAAACCAAAGAAACCCCTACTCCTGATCAGTCCTCTAGTTCATCTCATCTCCACATGAACTGTAGTTCCTGTGCCTCACCACTCCTCCCCTGCTTAGCTCACCCTCTCCTCCTCTGTGCCCTCCTTCCAGTCTCTGTAGTGGTCTCTCATGTCCACCAGCTTGTTCTCCAGCCTCTCGATGGTCCACACCTGTGTTCCCTTCCCTTTCCTCCGCACCTGAATGGCTGGCTCACTCACGATGGCTCCACGCTGGAGAACAATGTCAGGGGTCAACAGTAAAAGGTGCCCGACGGCCCAGGGCCAGTCAAAAGTTACGTCAGGAAAGTATTACTTTCAACTAGTGGTGGGCCGTTATCGGCATTAACGCGCTGCGATAACGCGAGACTCTTATCGCGCGATAAAAAAATCATCGCCATTAATCTATTCTCAAAGTTGGGTTGGGAGCTGGGTCTATACCGGATTTCCACCAAGGAAGGTAAGCGCCGCGGAACGGCTGCGCTGCGGAACGGCTGCGTCCTCTGCCCGGCGACCCCCCCCCCCCCAACATGTTCTCATCCCAACTCGTAATATACCGATGATTTGTCATCACGCCCCTAGACGTCTGATACTGACGCAAAAGGTACCCTCCCGTGTCTGTGTGAAACGATCTGGGTTCTCATAAACCCGTTCGCGTTGGTAAGAGACGAGCAGAGTCTACAGCGTCCGCTCGCAGAGCAGAGTCTACAGCGTCCGCAGTCTACTGTGAAACAATTCACTCCAAAAAGGGTTATAGTTAGGTGCTCCCGTTGACAATCGCGCACCCCCCCCCCCCCCCCCCCCGTTGACAATCGCGCACCCCCCCGTTGACAATCGCGCGGAGTGATTGGAGTGAATGGACGCTGTAGACTCTGCTCGTCTCTTACCACCGCGAACGGATTTATGAGACCCAGATCATTTCACACAGATGCGGGAGGGGACCTTTTGCGTCAGTATCAGACGTCTAGGGGCGTGACAAATTGTCGGTATATTACGAGTTGTGATGAGAATGGGCTGCCCCCCCCGTCGGTCGTAGGTCTGGGCAGTGGCGCCTTAATGCACGGGCTTACCTGGGCTTCAGCCCGGGGCCTCGGCCAATCAGGGGCCTCTTAAAAAATATATATTTAAAAAAAGATGATAAACGTCCGTATTCGCGGTGCCATTACTGCCCCCCCCCCCCCCAACAATCGCGCAGACTTATTTTTAGTCATTATTTAGGTAGCACACGCATATTATGAATGCCTTCGACAGAATTCAAATGAGCCATTTTAATCTAGATTAATCTAGATTAATTCCAAGATTACAGTTAGATTAATCTAGATTAAAGAAATTAATCTATGCCCAACACTACTTTCAACTCACTATCCTGGTTGGGCCAGTGCTAAAAAATGTGTATATATAAAATTGTATATAAAATCGAAATCTCAAGTGTTGCCAGTAAAAATTGTTTCAGAGCCACTGGCCCAGTCTGGCTATTGGCAAAAAATGTTCGCGTTGAACCTTGAATGTTGTTGTTTACACGTTATTTTTGAGAACACTGAAGATATTATTGTTGGTTACATTTATTCATCATATAGTTCAACTTCAATGCATCACAGATGCCTAATCTATCCTTCATAGGCTCAATTAATGTATTCATTGACCAGCTCTTGGTGGACAATGGCAGTTATTAATAGAAGGGTTTTTATAGGTGTTAGTGTGTCTGAGAGAAAAACAGGTTGTCTCACAGAGAGCATGGATACAATATACATTTCACAAATTCAACCATAGGTTCTGACTATCCAGACACCAGCTAAGAACTAGTTGTCTACATCGTGTGTGTGTGTGTGTGTGTGTCTGGAGCTTGGAGGCCTGACCTTGCGGTTAGCACTGAGGTTGGCTGCAGGGATCTGCAGTGTGACCTGGTAGTCAGTCAATTTGTTCATCTCCTCTGCCAGAAAGTTGGCTTCTCGCACCAAGGTGTTGGCTTTCACTACCTGCTCCCTGAGCCGGGACAGGCTCTGTCGGAACAGCTCATCCCTGACATAGATACATATGAACACAAGCGCAGACACACACACATGCACACACACACAGGACAAAAATAAAAAACAAAGAGAACATTCATTCATGATGATTCATATGATTTAGGCTTTGTTTTCATGGTTTTGGATTAACAATTAAAAACTAAAACAGGAAATACAACAAATAAAATGTAAACAAATTGGAAGAAGAAAAAAAAGTTGATGTGATGATATCCATGTATACATTGTATACTGTCTTTTGGTTCTGAACTTTAACTTCATGTGTACATATGTTTGGTGAGGTGTGTCCCACCTCTCCTCGGTCCACAGCCGGAGCTTGCTGTGGGGGGTGTGCATGGGGAAGGCCAGGCGCTCACTGTTGCTGCGCTGGTGATGCTGCGGTGCCTTCTCGGGCGAGAGCTGTTGCCGTAGCGACTCAAGCTCCCTCTCATACATCATCCTCTGCTCCTCCAGGGCGGTCCGCTTCTCCTCCAGATACTGCTTTTCCAGAACCTGCACCACATTCTGCATGGGGTCTGTGGACCATCATCATCATTGTCATCGTCATCGTCTTCTTCATTGTCAACATCATCATTATCATCGTGATCATTAACATCAACATCATCAATTGAAATAACATCATAGACAGTAACAGATGGTGAAATGATGTGCATATGTTTGTTTGATGCCACACGTCACACAATGAATGCTTTACATCTGTTTGGTGATTTATATGTCCTTGTTGAGGACACGCATGCACGCGTGTGTGTGTGTGTGTGTCCAACCCACAGGCAGAGGTGAGCATGCACAAACATTGCATACGGACAAAAAAAAAACCTAAACCTAACACTTTTGTGTCCCCCCCCCAATCCTGACAACGGATCTGCACCCCTGGTCTACATACATTCTCTATCTCTCTGATCGTTTTTGTGATGTAAATTGTAGATGTCGACTTTTGATCACTTTTTTGTACATTGTGAATATTATATAGTTATATTATATATTATATATTATATATTATATAGAATATATAGTTTGTATTTATTCTATTAATCTGTGGTGTAGGGTTATATGGCTGCAGGGGCGTTGAGGGTAGGCTATTTGGCGATACCCCAGAAAATCTCCCTCTTTTTCACAGCCTAATGTTGGCAGGTATGGTGTGTGTGTGTGTGTGCGCGAGCGTGTGCATGTTTGTGTGTGTGTGTGTGTGTGTGTGTGTGTGTGTGTGTGTGACAGCTGGAGCAAAGTGCAGCGGGTTGCAATTCCTCTTTGGACAAAGGAACGGTCAACGTTAACACGATGAGGCACTATATTTTATTATCAGACTAATAAATCGGTTTAAATTTTCAAGAATTTGACATAACAGGCTGGTTTCTCGCTTATAATCATGGTAGGGCATTGTGACTAGTGAGACTAGTCTGTCAGTTCAAGCTACAGGTAGCCCATCCTGAGTTGGGAGATCAGTTTGTCAGAACCGTACCGTTGTTCCCCAGGGTCTTCATGATGACCTCCATCTGGGCGAACTCGTAGCTGTAGTCCTGCTCCGACGATGCCTCGCTGGCCGTCTCCAGGTCCGCCTCCATGTAGCTCTCCCTGGGGGACGCCCACTCCAGCTCCTTCAAGCGGTCCCGCCGCTTCCTTTTGGGCAGGTTGATCCTGCGACACCACCATACCACACATCTGTCTTTCAGCTCTCTCTGTGGCTGATTTACCTTCTCTCACCCCGGGACTACTTGCTAGCTTGTTAAAGGGCCCCAAAATGGTTAAATCCATACCTGAAAAAGTGGTTGTTCCCCCACAGGATGCGGTCCCCGTGCCACAGGTGGACTAGAGAATCCACCACTGTTCCGTTCACACAGGTTCTGTGTAATAACAGTCACATGATGTGTCCACTACTTTGTTTTACAGAGCTTGTTGAACCAACTGTGATAGCACCATAGCCCGTGGCAGCAGGGCAGATTCCATATCAAAGCAAGGAACTTCAGGTAATAAATACCTGTACCGTGTAAATTGTGTGTGTGTCTTCTGTGTGTGTGGGTGTGTGTAATATACTGTGTTCATGAGTGTTACCTGGCGTTTTCAATGGGCGTGAGGGTGACATCACCGTCTGGGCAGAGATCCAGTGCACAGTGCTCTGGCTGGATGCCAATGCCAAAGAGCTGGATGTCCTGAGAGGTGTCTGCCCCGACATGCGTGTGCTCCTGTGCAGGAAGAGGAGAGTTAAAACCAAAGCCTGTGAAATAATTATGATGAATGAATGCAGTTCCCCCGTTACAAATCATTACACGTTAGTGTTAAAGACATGAGCACAGAATTTATACAATCATTTATACCCAAGTCATTTGCACTGAAGTAAGGAATGGTCCTCAATTCTGTTTCTGTATTAAAGAGACTTGTTAGTAAGGAATGATTCTTAACTCCGTTTCTGTGATAAAAGACTTAAGTAAGGAACGGTTCCGTAAGGAACGGAGTAGGCGTTTTTTAAACAAACATCCCGCGAGCGGAGGATGTCCATCCCTGCAGCTAAATCACCTCCTTCACATTACCATAGTCATTCCACACAGATATGCCAGGCGCTCTAGCAGAGCCCAGACAAAGACCTGTTGTTCTGCATTGCTCCGCGCATGGCGGAGGCTGCTGTCTGGCAGGCCTTGCCTTGCTCTTTCTCTACTCCTGTGGGACTAAGACTGGTCTGCCCATTGCTATGCTAAGCTAAGCCCAGGTCAGGTCTGGCCAGACCTTGTGCGGACCTTGTGCAGATGTATATGCAGTTCAGTTGCATGCATTTCCCAGAGGGCAACGTGACATAGACATGTATACATTACATGATTTTGATACAGATGTTGATACAGATTTTGTCTTTTATCAAGATCTAGACAAAAAATACAAAACAAATGCAGGCTGCTGTTTGATCCACGCCCAGCGAAGCACGTCACAGGTCCTAGTTTCCCTTGGGTGCAGCTAATAAATAATGCTTTATTTGCTCATGTGATTACAGTCTGCGCTTTGATTACAGTTTTTCTCAATTGCTAAAACACTAAAACCCATTGGCTGAACAAAGTTTGCAGTTGCCTGAACTCATTTAGCTAATTGTGCAGTCTGTTGTCAATACCTTAAACCATTTCTCATGGTAAAACACAATTTGCAGATCTCACTTAGACTTTTCAGCAGAACTCTAAACACATTCTCATTCTCAAAACACATTCTGCACTCTAATGCACATGTCATCCATACTGGTAAACACAAGTGGCAACAATCAAATAAAAATAGAGAAAACAAGTCATTGATTAAACACAACCAATCAAAATTGATTTCACTTGTTTCAAATCATGTGACACAGCCAATATAAGCCAATTCAGAGAGCAAACAGGTTGTTGAAGATTGGACGGAGAAAGTCTAAGAATGGATGGAAGAAATAATGTGAGAGGACGAGGACGAGGACGAGGACAAGTGCGTATGCGAGGTGGACGAGGAGGAAGAGGAGGAGGGCAAGAAAGAGGAAGAGGAGGACAAAGAGGAAGAGGAAGACAAAGAGTGGAAATATCTGATGAAATTCGAGCAACAATGGTCATTGACCATGTTCTTGTCCATGGACTGATCAATTTGAAGCTATGATAGAACATGTTTTCATTCATCAACTCCGATACACTCTCCCTACCCATTTTAATTTTTTTTATTTTGTTTTTGTCTAGTGTAAAGCGTCTTTGAGTACTTAGAAACGCGCTATAAAAAAACTATTTTATTATCAAAAGACAATGACGGAAATATATGAAATTTGTTTTGAGATGAAAAATGTACTTCTCCCTGAGAACTATGTTTTGAACAACGTGTTTTGTATTTTTTGGTGTATTGTTTACTGACTGCTTGATAGTGTATATCATTTTGATCGCTTTGTTTATGGTTTGAGAGCAGTGTTTGGTTTTGAGCACAGGTAAATCTGTTTTGAGGCGAAAGTTTAATTTTGCACGAGGAGTCAGAGGTTTTGTAAATAGTGCTTGAAGCTGAGGTTTTGTGTTTAATGTTTTCAGAAAATGGAGCAAGGTTTCAGAAATTGTGTTTTAGCAATTGAGAAAAACTGTAATGGACTCCCTGTTGGACAAAAGAGCTTTGGGCAAACACATTCTCTCACACACACACAGAGAGAGAGAGAGAGAGAGAGAGAGAGGAAACTGGGGATTTAATTTGTCGATAAAAAGTTCCCACTGGGGGAGTCAAACTGACACTGACACTTATCTCTGACATCACATGTAGTGTGAATAGTGGCTGATTATTAAACTACATTCGGGTGGGGAGACTATTCCCTTTGGTCTACACGATGACATCACAACCCACCTTCAGGTAGTAGACCAGCAGCTCGTTGAGGGCGGGGTCGGCGTTCAGGTTGACCAGGAAACACTTGTCTTCGCCCACTTTGATACCAGATGTTTCCAAGGAGATGCCCATGCTCTCCAGTTGCTTCTGCCTCTCCTGGTCACACGCACAATACACACACAACACATTCATTAATCATTGATTTCATGAAAAATAAATATATTGATATATTTGGGTGAGGTGCTGTCATTGTTTGAGAAGCTTACCATTGTTCTTATTTAAACAACCATATTATTGTATTATGTTTCTAACTGTACTGTATTTTATACTGTCTTATGTATATATATATATATCTGTATGTAGGTATGTACATAACATAACATAATTTTACAGCATTTTATTTATGTTTCTGTTTCGTCAGTTTTTGTAGCTCTACCCTGTCTATGTCCATAATGCTGATTGATGTATGTACTTTTCTGTTCAACCCAATGTCCAAAAATGTCAATCATAAAAAGCTCACAGTTGCAATCTCCTCAGTCTTGCGTAGTTTCTGCTCCCAGGTGACCGTCATCTCCTCGATGAGTTTCTCAGACTCCTGCAGCTTCTCTTTCAGCTCCGGGGCCTTCAGGGACTACTCACACAATCAGCACAGAAACACACTATCAGCATGGCTGGACTGTGGAACATCCTACAAGCTCAGTCACAATATCTAGGAAACACAACAATCATGCTAACTTATGGCATGATTATATCTACATATTTTGTTGTTTTGTTAATTGTAACCCTGTTGATACCTGTAGCCCAATCAAAGAACATATACGTGATAATAATTTCTGTAAATAATAAAGCATAACTTGGAGCATAAAGAAAGAAAGAAAGAAAGAAAGAAAGAAAGAAAGAAAGAAAGAAAGAATAGAAGCAGGGAGAATGATTCAGTTTTCTTCCTCCATGTCAGTTGTACACAACACACTCCTCTCACCTCGGCTGCAGTGAGCTGCACCTTGAGCTTCTCCACCTCCTCCCGCAGCTCCCTGATGATGCGGGCGTTGGGGTCCTCGTTCACCACGGCGTGGTTGACAATGCGCTTGGCACGGTCAGCGTAGCGCAGCGTGGACAGTGTCTCCTCGTAATTGTCGGCCGCCGGGCTCACCGTGGCAATCATGGCCGTCTTGCTGTTGCCGCCAAGGTTGTCCTAAGTAAGAATGATGACTCTCAGCTGGTTTGACTTTTATTTGAGCCTCTTTGGTAGTTATTTCAGTAACACTATAAGCATTCTCAACCATTTCCATCAAGCATTCAGACTTTGACATTCTAAGACATCTCCTTTTATCAAAACACAAAAAAACTAATAAGAACAATGAAATGTGCTGACCTTTAGCAGCCAGGTGAGTACAGAGTCTCTGTAAGGCACAAACTTGGCCTTTCCTTTCCCAGTGGACTGGTCAGCAAGCGCAGAGATAACACATCCAAGGGTGGTTAAAGACCTAAACAAACAACATTTCATCAGCTGTCTCGCCCACAGATAAGAGGGTCAGTGATGGTCACTCAATAGGTAACACCGCCTGGGTTAGGGGCTCGATTCCCACTGGGACCACCCATGTTAAGACGTGTGCTCTCACGGTGCTGTATGTTTTGCATAAAAAGCATCCACTTTATATATATATATATATATATATATATATATATATATATATATATATATAATTTATTTGTGAATGATTTATAGTTTATTACAGGTTTTTTCATTTTTATCACAATATCTCAATTATATATATTTAAAATATATATATATATATATATATATATATATATATATATATATTCAATTAAAAAAATAATAATAATAATAATAATTTATATATATACTAGGGGTGTCATGATTCGATTCAATATTCGATTTAAACAAATGATTAAAATATGATTACAATAAAACCAACATTTTTTTAAGCTGTGTGTGGCAATTGCTCCCTGCCACACGCCACCTGTGGCTTTTGCTGGGGCCCTCCGACGCAGGACACAGGTAGATGTTTGAGAATGCATTTATTGGAGATGGCGAGATGTAATATGCCGAGCAGATGTTACGTGCTGCCATGACAGCAGCTCTCTCCTGAGTGTGTGTGTTGATATCTGGTTTATCCTGGGTGCCATGATTGTTCATACGACACAGGTGTGCAGCCTCACTCAGCCCCAGAGTCGAATCAATCTGACTCAGGCCAGGGGCCTCATTTATAAAGGTCTGTGCATGAAAATGTTGCGGAAACAGGGATGAAATGTGCGTACGCATCTTTCACCGCCAACGTCGTGATTTATAGAAAAAAACCTTGCGGAAAAGAGTGCGCAGTTCTACGCATCTTTTCACCCTGGAGTAAAGCTCCCGCAAAGTTTTTCAAACAGTGAACTCCGGAGACGACCACAGGAAGAAGGTGGCGGTAATGCACTATATGCGTTTGCAAACCGCCAATAACGCCAAAAGAAGAAGAAGATGCTGTAACCCCCGGAGCTCATTGCGGACCCAACGCACATTGCGCACCACATATGAGTTATTTATTCATTTATATATTTATTTTATGAAAAGCACCCATTATGAAATATGAATTAAAGCAAAATTATGTTCAACACACTACAGCCCTTTCAAATCACAATCCTCGGCCAGACCAACTGTATCACTTCAACATTTAAATAATGAGCTTGATAAATAAGCCACAAAATAGACTTGCGTTGGTCTACTTCATTTAGAAGCACTTCGATCTCCGAATCCGAAAAACGTGCTTTCTTTTTAAAAGGTGCATCCATTTTTCCGTCTAATGATTGGTCAGAAAAGGCTCCTTCCTACTTATAAATATTAAGTGATTAATTAGCATTGACCTTTTAAGGACTATTAAGGGATGGACTTGGGAGGAGCAGAGCGCTCGTGCACGCACGCCAAATTAGACGCACGTTGGTATTTATAACGAGAAGAGTGCGTACAGGTGTGCACAGCAAGGTTTTATAAATCGGAATGTTTTTGTGCGTACGCACATTCTGAGGTTCTACGGAGGGTTTCACGCAGAGTTTTATAAATGAGGCCCCTGGTGAGGCTGTAAACCAGCCATTAACAACACACACTCCACACTGTGTTGGTGGGGCTGTCATCTAGTGGCTTTTCTTTTTCTTTTTGTGTTAAAAACAATTCAGCACTGACAGCTATGCCATTGTTAGACTATCGAGTCTTGATTGGTAAAGATCGACCGATCATTGGTTTTATGCCCTGACAACTTCAAATTCTTGAAAAGATAGGCTACATGGTATGTGTGATATAACCACTGCATTTCTTTAGGAATGTACCACACTAAGGCCATATGGCAAAATTGAAATTATCTATTTAAAATATAACAAACATTTATTTCACCAAATTGGTGAAATAACTTACACAAAAACAAAAAGAAGAGCCACTAGATGACAGCCCCACAAACACAGCTTAATTGTTTTGTTTTTTTAATAAACTTTTTTTTTCAAACCTGTCGATCCTGCTTTTGATTTTCATGATCGAAATCAAAAGCTCATTTCGATCGATTTCGATTTCAAATCAAAATCGCGACACCCCTAATATACACTACATACAGTATACATTCTTCAGAAGAGAAGAGGCTGGATAATAAAACAACAAACACACAACAAGCAAACAAAAATTATAATTAAAAATGCCAAAATAAAAAAAATCTGATCTTTCTAAAGAGGTGTAACTCAGTGTGACTGGTAGTAGTTTGTAAATATACTGTAACTTAAATTCAATTTGACTCCATCTATATTTTATATTTACATATATTAGTATTATTATTTATGTATTTATTTATTTGTATTAAACCTTTATTTAACCAGGAAAAGCCCCATTGAGATTAAACATCTCTTTTTCAAGGGAGTCCTTGATATTATGAGAGCCTACTTGTTGATATTGCTGCCCTCCTTGAGTCTCTCGCCGGCCGCTCCAGTCTTGGACACACGCTCACTTCCTGCCAGGTCCACCAGGCTGATCTTGCTCACCTTCTCCCCAGAGTTCTGTCATCACAACAGATACAAAAACACAGACTCAGTCCACCCATCACACCAGATACACATATGCATGAATGTCTCTGTATCGCTGGTAAACTCCATAGCTACTATTTGCACTGTCTAGTTTATTGTAACTAGGCCACGCAGCACGTGTTTTGTTCTTTTGTAGCTACTCCAATCGTGATTGCATGCTTTGATTGTTGCTAGCCTCACTTGTAAGTCGCTTTTGTGTAGTCCGCTAAATGACTGAATGTTAATGTAATGTAAACTCTGTGACTCCATGCCTCAAATGGTCTCATCTTATATAAGGAGGTAGAGGAGGTGTAGGAGGTGTAGGAGGAGGTGGAGGAGATCAGTACTTACTCCGGAGCCTAGGTCATACAGTGTCTGTGTGAGGATGATGCTGAAGACGGCGTGCGAGCGACTGCTTTCCTCGTTCATGTTGGTGGCGGCCACCGTGCGCGACTTGTTCCCCTCCGACATCAACACCTCAATGTCCTGTAGGAGATAAACATATAGATATAGACATATATATATATATATATATATATATATATATACCGTAAAACTTCTAATAATAGCCCGGGCGTTTATTTGCTTAAATCACTGAAAGCACCCTGCCTTTATTGGGGATCTGCGTCTATTAGGGACAGGCGTTTAATTAATTTAGCACAAAATTCTTGCTCACCAAATACGGGAAATACTATTGTTTATTTAAAGCAGTATCAATCTTGTTTGTAAAAAAAATAAAAATTAGGATATCAAACAACATATGAATTACTACTTTTTTCTCGGTGTTGCCGCCATGACGCTCGAACGTGAACGTCGTTTTACGGCAACGGAAGATTTACGACAGCCAGCATACAGACAGTAAACAGTCCGTTGCGCAGTAGACAGTGCGCAACGGACTTCACATGATATTATTCACAACAATTAATTTAATGAAAACCATTGATTCTTTTGATCGGTGGACCCTTACAGACTTAAGGAATATAAACAATGCAGGAACGGACACAGACCGTACGGACTTTATGATCGCTTCAAAAGTTGGAAGTCAGCCCTTTTTCCCGTCTCTCTTGTTTACCATGCTACCGGTAAGTCTGAATGAATTATGCGTTGGTGTTAGGGTGACCATTTATGAGTTTGTGAAAAGGAGGTGGTGCGCGCGATCGTAACACACCCCAGACCTACGACCAGCGGGGGGGGGGGGGGGTGGTGTGCGATCGTAGCACACCCCGGACCTACGACCAGCGGGGGGGGGGGGGTGCGCGATCGTAGCACACCCCGGACCTACGACCGGCGGGGGGGGGGCGCGCGATCGTAACACACCCCGGACCTACGACCGGCGGGGGGGGGGGGGGGGGGGGCGCGCGCGATCGTAACACACCCCGGACCTACGACCGGTGGGGGGCGTTTCTGGCGGGCCGGATTTGGCCGCCAGTTGACGTTGACTGGTCTACAACTCTAGTGTCTCAAAAAGGCGGACAAATACGCGTCCGGCTTGATGCTGCGCCGGACGCTAGACAGGGCATTGAAAAACCGGACAGTCCGGCCTAAAGCCGGACGAATGGCCACCCTAGTTGGTGTTCATAGTTTGTGTTAAATGAACTGAATGATTGAACTGTGGAGAATCTAACTGATCTAACGATGTGCATTATGTCCATATTGACAGACGTTTAAATGGTTACCGTATCTTTGTGTAGGTGATCTAAATGGCTTAAGTCGTTCAAGCGGGCGACCCGGTGGGTTTAAAGAGGTTTTATACACCAAAATAATTTAGATAAAATCCAGACCAAGCCTCTATTGGAGACCTGCGTTTATTTGTCAAAACGTGTAGCCACACCAGGCTTTTAATGGGGACCTGCGTCTATTAGGGACCCTGCTTTTATTGGAAGTTTGACGGTATATATATATATACAGTATATATATTAGTGGTGGGCCGTTATCGGCGTTAACGCGCTGCGATAACGCGAGACTCTTATCGCGCGATAAAAAATTATCGGCGTTAATCTATTCTCAAAGTTGGGTTGGGAGCTGGGTCTATACCGGATTTCCACCAAGGAAGGTAAGCGCCGCGGAACAGCTGCGCTGCGGAACGGCTGCGTCCTCTGCCCGGCGACCCCCCCCGTCGGTCGTAGGTCTGGGCAGTGGCGCCTTAATGCACGGGCTTACCTGGGCTTCAGCCCGGGGCCTCGGCCAATCAGGGGCCTCTTAAAAAATATATATTTAAAAAAAGATGATAAACGTCCATATTCGCGGTGTCATTACTGCCCCCCCCCCCGTCGACAACAATCGCGCACCTCTCCCCCTCCGGTCAACAATCGCGCCCCCCCCCCCCCCCGTCAACAATCGCGCAGACTTATTTTTTGTCATTATTTAGGTAGCACACGCATATTATGAATGCCTTCGACAGAATTCAAATGAGCCATTTTAATCTAGATTAATCTAGATTAATTCCAAGATTACAGTTAGATTAATCTAGATTAAAGAAATGAATCTATGCCCACCACTAATATATATATATATATATATATATATATATATATATATATATATATATATACATATAGACATATAGACATACATATAGATATATAGAAGATATAAGAATAGATATATAGAGACATATAGACAGACATATAGACAGACAAACATATCAGACATACATATAGACAGACATGTAGAAAGACATATAGACAGACAGACAAAGGAACAAAGACAAAGAGAGTGAGTGTGAGAAGAGAGAATTAAATCAGTGACTATTGTGTATTCAGCGAAGGCAATGGAATAAGTTTCCATGACAACCATGCTCTTTGATATATACAATGGTTCATACAGTCAAATGGACAGATAGACACATAAGCCGTTTCTCAATACCAAGTACGCCAAGTTCGGACTTGCGTACTTGGTAGTTCGGACTTGGTAAGTTCGACTCGGGAGTACAAACTCCCGAGGACGGGAGGACGCAGTACGGTCATTCTGCAGTTGGAACAGCAGCGGACATGATGACGTCAACATCTCAGCTCGTCTTGACTGTACATCTACTCCGGTTATTTTCACTGTAATGTATATTTACAATAAAACGAAATATGATATAAAATACAACCCTGCCTCTTTTCATTTAAAAAATATTAATATGTATAAATATTTGTATTGTTCTGTAGCCTACATATTTAACCTGCCCTACATATAAAAAGCTAGTGGCGGGAAAAATGATGTTTATGTTGATGTGGACGTCGGTGAATTAATGAATGAAAGGAGCAACTGGTTGGTGTGCGAAATGCATTCTGGGATACTTGGCTGCCCAAGTCCACACAAGTCACCACCCAATGCATCCTCGATAAAATGGGCGGAGCAAGAACACATCCGGGCATTTGGACTGTACTTGGCTAGATGCGGACTTTGAATTGGAACAGTACTTGGGCTGTGACTGATGACGTTTCACAAGTCCACAAGAACACAAGTACGGACAAGTACGCAGATTGAGAAACAGCTATAGATAGATACATAGATAGAACATATACATGAATAGTGAATAGAATAGAAGCTTTATTTGTCATTGCATAAAATACAGAGTATCAACAACGAAATTCAAGTTGCCACTCTTGGTCAGTGCTTTTTTTTAAAAGAGCAATAAATAGTTAATAAATAGTTAATAAATAATAATAATAATAATAATAACAATAATAATAATAATAATAATGATAATAATAATAATAATAATAATGCATTTTATTTAAGGGCGCCTTTCAAGCACTCAAGGTCACCTTAAGATACATAAAAACACAACAACAGTACAACAAACAACAAACAACAAAGTCAGGTAACATTTAGTGCAAAGATAAAATAAATATAGAATGTGACTACAAAGTGCATTAGTTAAAGAAACAAGAATGGGATTGCAGTTAGTGTGGGACAGAGTATGCCACTCTGAAAAGGTGCGTTGTCAGGCGGGATTTGAAGGTGGAGACAGAGTCAGAAGTGTGAATGTCTGGTGGGAGAGAGTTCCAAAGGCGGGGGGCAGATTGGCTGAAGGCTCTTGACCCCATGGTGGTTAAGTTGGCAGATGGGGTAGAGAGCTGGTTGGCAGAGGAGGATCGGAGAGTTCGGGAAGGTGTGTAGATGTGAATAAGTTCAGAAAGATATGATGGTGCCAGGTTGTGAAGGATCTTGAAAGTGAGAAGTAGGATCTTAAAGTCAATGCGGGATTTGATAGGGAGCCAATGAAGTTGCTGCAGGGCAGGAGTGATGTGTTCAATAGAGGGAGTTCTGGTTATGATACGAGCGGCTGCGTTCTGTACCAGTTGGAGTTTGTGAAGAGATTTCCACGGAAGACCAAAGAGGAGGGAGTTGCAGTAGTCCAGCCGGGATGTGATCAGGGTGTTTACCAGGATAGCAGTGCAGGTTGGTGAAAGTGAGGGGCGGAGACGATTGATGTTTCGTAGATGAAAGTATGCAGACCGAGTAACGTTATTGCTTCAAAAGATAGTGTGCTGTCCAGGATGACAACCAGGCTCTTTACCTGAGGGGATGGAGGAACAGTGGAATTGGCGATGGGCATGAAGAAAGTGTTGAGTGTTGCTAAGGTGGATCTGGTACCGATAAGGAGGACCTCGGTTTTTTCACCGTTGAGTTTAAGAAAGTTGAGTGAGAGACATAATTTAATTTCCAGTAAGCAGTCGGATAGGGCTATGGGTGGCAGAGTGGAAGTAGGCTTGGTGGAAAGATAGAGTTGGGTATCATCAGCGTAACAGTGGAATTGTATGTCAAGTTTCCTGAGAATGTGACCAAGAGGCAGAAGATAAATAATAAACAGGAGGGGGCCAAGGACAGAGCCCTGGGGAACACCACTAGAGACTGGAGAGGAGTCGGATCTCAGGTTCTTGAGTTGTGTGCGGCCAGAGAGATAGGATCTGAACCAAGCCAGGGGGATGTCAGTGATTCCAATGGAGGCTAACCTGTCCAGGAGGATGTCATGAGAAGCGGTGTCAAAAGCTGTGCTCAGGTCGAGGAGAACCAGAATGGAGAGAAGTCCAGAATCAGATGCCATCAGGAGGTAATTTGTGATTTTCACTAGGGCTGTCTCGGTGCTGTGGAGGGGGCGGAAGCCAGACTGAAATTGTTCATAGAGATTGTTTTCCGACAGATGGGTGTGGATCTGAGCTGCAACTGTTTTTTCTAGCATTTTGGAGAGAAATGGCAGGTTTGAGATGGGACGGAAGTTGTTCAAATCATTCGGATCAGTGCCAGGTTTCTTGAGTGTTGGTGTTATTGCAGCAGTCTTTAGTGATGATGGAACAACACCAGAAGTCAGTGAGGATTGAATGATGTCAGTTATTAACACGGACAGGGCAAGTAGGCAGATTTTTACCAGGTGGGTAGGTAGGGGGTCTAACTGGCAGGTTGAGGACTTGGATTTATGAATGAGACCAGTTATTTCGGAGACAGTTGGCAGTATGAATCTGGCGAGCGGAGAGCTGAAGGAGGATGTAGGCCAAGAGTGCAGAGAGGATGCAGAGTTATTTGTAGCAGTCAGTGTCTGGTGAATATTTTCAATTTTAGCATTGAAGGTCATGAAGGTATCACACTGTGTAACTGTGAGTAAGTGAGTTGGTAGAGCATCAGGTGGTTTCAGAATATTGTTGAGAGTTGAAAATAGGGCTCTAGTGTTCCCGTCAGCTGTCCTGATTAGGGTTGAGTAGTATGTGGTCTTGGCTGAAGAAAGAGCATCCTTGTATTGAAGTATGTGATTATAATACATTTCTTTGTGAACTGCAAGTCCGGTTTTTACATATAGGCGCTCCAAACGACGGCCTTTAGTTTTGAGCTGTCGTAGTGCTGGTGTAAACCATGGAGCAGAGTGGGTAAAAGAAACAGTCCTAGTTTTTAGTGGTGCAAGAGTATTTAGCAGTCCATGAAGTCCGTCATTGTAGTGAGATACCAGTTCATCTGTGGTGGATACATTTTCTCTGCTAGGGAAGTCATCAATTCCATTGGAGAGGGCCAACAAGTCTATATTCTTAATGTTTCGGAATGTGATAGAGCGATGCATATTAGTCTTGGATAATCTTAAATTGACATTGCAGGATATTAACTTGTGGTCTGAGATAGGCAGATCTGAGGCACAACAGTTATGAGGGGTTACACCAGAACAGCAGATTAGGTCAAGAATGTGTCCTTTGGAGTGTGTCGGAAAGTCAATATATTGCTGTATTCCAAAGCTGTCAAGGCATGAAGTAAAGTCCCTTGTAAGAGCATTGTTGATGCTATCCATGTGAATATTAAAATCACCCAGCAATATTAGATTTGGGGACGCAGAACATAAGGTTGTTAAGAAGGCAGAGAATTCCTGTAGGAAGGCGTTATTCGGCTTGGGTGGTCGATAAATAGTGGCGAGGATGGTAGGAGTTGGGCCCTTGATTTGGAGAGCAATGGACTCAAATGAAGGGTACACAGGCACAGTAATAGAGGAAACTTTCCACTTTTCGCTGTATAGTATTGCCAAACCACCCCCTCTGCCAGAGGTACGGGGTTGTGATGTGTAGACAAACCCAGGAGTAATAGTTTGATTAAGGTGTGAAAAGTCGTTAGGCTGCTGCCACGTCTCAGTCAAGCAGAAGAAATCAAACTTATGATCATTCAGTAGATCATAGAGCAGAGGTCCCTTGTTCGTCAGCAAACGGATGTTAAATAATCCAAGGGTTAGATTGCTGATATGAGGTTTGGTGTTAGCTGATCTGGCTGGATTAACTAGGACACTATGATCAACAGTTTGTCTGCACCTGTGCCTGTGTGTTGATTTGTGATGTGAAATAACAACAGGAATTGGGGACCTGTTAATCACAGCGGTGGAAGTAGCTTTATGACTGCTAGAAGGAGATAGTGCACGGTGGCAAGGGCGATGGACCAGGGAAAGTGTCAGTACCTGGGTTGGTCGCCAGGGGGAGCTTGTGAAAGACACAGTACTATGTGTTACCAGAGTAGATGGAGAAGAAGAAGAAGGCTCCAGGACGGGGGCGTGGCTAGTGAGCAGTCAATCACAGGGGGCAGCAGTCTGGACAGCATGCTGGATGTTAGCTGCTAATACTCTGCTACCCAGACTGTTGGGGTGGAGTCCGTCGGCCCGGATTAGGGAAGGTCGGTTCCAGAATAGGTTGAAGTTATCAATGAAACCAATGTTGTGGATTCTGCAGGCAGACTGGAGCCAGCAGTTGGCAGAGGTCCGCTGAGCCAGACATCCTTTCCACAGCTGTTTAAGAGGCTAAAAAGTGCATTAAAGTCCTTTTTTGTCAGTTCCGACTGCTGGCGAGCCGTGTCATTGGTTCCTACATGAATTAGGACCCAGTTAATGGATGATGGGAGATAGCACAGCAGGTCGGGGAGCTTATTCAGGATAACCGGCACCGTAGCTCCAGGAAAGCAATGTGTGGCTGCGTTGAAGAAGCGTGTGTTCCTGATAATTGAGTCTCCTACGATGAGTGTGGTAGGAGCAAAGAGAGGCCGAGGAGACGGTGGCTGTGTGATTTCAATGCCCTGGAAAGGGGAGTGCTGTGGCCGCGCAGCAGCTACGTACCTAGGAGAGGTATCGATAGCCTGGTCGGCGTGGGGAAGAGCACCGGTAGCAGCTATGTGCCTAGGAGAGGTATCGATAGCCGGCTCGGGGTGAGGAAAAGCACCGGAGCAGCGCATCACAGCCTCCCACAGGATCCGGCGCCGCGAGGAGGAGGTCGTGGTCTTGGACCGGGATGAGGGTCGCTGATTCGGGCCCAGGCGAGGAAGACTCTCGGGCAGTGCTACGGAGTCAGCGGGCGTCGTCACCGGGCGAGGAGGAGCTGCAGGAGGATCAGCTGGGTGAGCCAGGTTCTCAGCGGACAGGGCTGTATAGCGGTTTGAGAGGTTGAGGCAAGGCGGAGAAGTAGCCCCATCTGAGTCCCTCTTGCGACCACGGACCACAACCTCGGTCCATGGCAACTGCTTGGGTGTTGAGCAGGAGGAGAGTTGTGGACCAGCGGCTGGGTCCCAAGCAACTGTGTCCCGGAGAATTGTACTGAGCGAGTTGATTTCTTTGGATTGTACAGATGCTACATCCATGAAGTTGGACAGCAGAGACTCTTTGTTCTGGAGTTCATCGGAGAGCCGTCGAATATCTTCCTTAAGGTCAGAGATCTTTTTGTTTGCTTGCTGTAGTAGTTCGCTGTCTACATAAGGCATAGTTGGAAATGTTGTTATCGTTAGCTTAGCCGTGAAACGAGCGGTTAGCTTAGCCGTGTAGCGAACGGGCAGTACCGGCGTCTGCGAATAGCAACTGATGAGAATAGAAAGTAAAGGGAGTTGAAGGGTGATGAGTAATAGGTGAAAAACTTTGGTTCTGAAGGTCGTAGAGATGTAATGGTTGGTTTTGTACAATAAAACATCAGGTGAGTGTAAACAGTGTAAACACGACAGGGTTAAT
Organism: Merluccius polli; assembly: GCA_030340625.1. Classification (NCBI taxonomy): domain Eukaryota; kingdom Metazoa; phylum Chordata; class Actinopteri; order Gadiformes; family Merlucciidae; genus Merluccius; species Merluccius polli. The sequence continues at coordinate 99,717 of JAOPHQ010005697.1, forward strand.
CCAACTATCTCCATAAGTAAGTAAACATACAGAAAAACATCCCCTTCATGCTCCGCACTCTTTCTCTCACACACTCTCACCCAGCCCCAAGCGCAGCACAACATTTACACACAGAAATACCCTCCAAACCCTCCCAGACAGAACACCCTCCAGCACACATGAGTAAAACTAGCCGCAAGCCTAATAGCAAGAAAAGTGCCTAGTGCATAGGTGCACAGAATGCAATATTGTCCAGAAGTGTTTGTGGTTGATCATGGCAAGGGAGGGGAAGATTGGGGGGGTGGGGGGGTGGCCATAGTTTGCAGAGGTTCTTTTTTTGGTTTAGTGAACGTATGGCCCAGGGGAAGTCTGGCGGTGCGTGCATTTATTGACCTGAAACGCCTGCCGGAGGGGAGCAGGTTGAACAGGTGGTGGGCAGGGTGGGCAGAGTCCTTGAAAATTGATCTGTTGCTGTTGAGGCAGCGGGACTCGGCAAGCTCTTCCAGGGAGGGCAGAGGGCAGCCTATGATCTTTTGGGCTGAGCCTATGACCCTCTGCAGAGCCTTCCTGTCTGCCGCCGAGCAACCCGCATACCAAGCTGTGATGCAAAAGGTGAGTATGCTTTCAATGACTGACTGGTAGAAGGACACCAGCAGCTTCTGTTCGAGATGGTTTTTCCTTAGAATTCTCAGGAAGTGTATGCTGCTGGGCCTTCTTAGTTATTGCTTTGGTGTTGATGGATCAGGTGAGATCTTCTGAGATGTGTACCCCTAGGAATTTGAATGATGACACCCTTTCCACGCAGTCGCCGTTCAGGTGGAGTGGGGCAAGTGCAGTGCAGTTGTGTCTGAAGTCTATGATGATTTCCTTAGTTTTTGTTGTGTTGAGAAGTAGCTTGTTGGATGAGCACCAAGTTGAGAGTTTCTGGACCTCGGCTCTGTACTCAGACTCATTGCGGCCTGAAATGAGACCGACCACAGTGGTGTCGTCGGCAATTTTTTTTCACACAGCCTTGGGGGGAGCCAGTGCTGAGTGTGAGTGGGCCACTTGTTGTGGTCTGTTGGAGAGGAAGTCTTTAATCCAAGCACAGGTGGAGGGAGGGATGTGTAGGTCCAGGAGTTTTTTAATCAGAATGTCCGGGATTATTGTGTTGAAGGCTGAGCTGAAGTCTATGAAGAGCAGTCTTGCATAGTTGCCAGGGCGATCGAGGTGGCTCAGCGTTGAGTGGAGGGTGATGGCAATGGCATCCTCAGTGGAACGGTTAGCCCTATAGGCAAACTAGTGGGAGTCAAATGATGGAGGGAGGAAGGCTGTGATGTACTGGGCAACCAGCCTTTCCAGGCACTTCATTGCCACATATGTGAGTGCAATGGGCCTGAAGTCATTCAGGCTTTTGCAGGCAGATGTTTTTGGAACTGGGATGATAGTGGCGGATTTCCAGCAAGATGGGACGATGGCTAGGGACAGGGAGATGTTGAAGATCTTAGTGAGAACCCCTGAGAGTTGGACTGCACAGGCCTTGAGTACTTTGCCTGATACTCCGTCGGGTCTGGCAGCTTTCCTCGGGTTCACTTCCCTCAGTACCTTCCTCACCTGATGTTCCTGGAGGGATAGCAAAGTGTAGGTGAAGGCTGGGGGGGGTGCTGTTTGTCCATTCACCTCAAACCGGGTGAAGAAGCTGTTTAATTCCTCCGCCATTGTGGCATCAGCGGAGGGAGGTGTGATGTTGTAGCCCTTGTAGTTGGTGATGTTTTATAATCCATGCCACACTTGACGTGGGTTTATATCAGTGATGTATCCCTCGATTTTCTTTTTGTATGCTACCTTAGCAGCTCTAATGCCCTTCTTCAGGTTAGCTCTAGCTAAGCTGTAGAGTGCCCTGTCTCCTGACCTGAATGCTGAATTGCGGTCCCTGGCAAGGTGCTGCAATGCACTTGTCATCCAGGGTTTTTAGTTGGGGAATACCCTGAACCGTTTGGTGATGGTGGCATTTTCAGCACAATGAGATGTAGGATAGGACAGTCTCAGTATATTCCTCAAGATCCCAGCTTTCAAAAAGACTCCACTCCGTGGTTGAGAAGCAGTCTTGGAGCTGGGAGAGGGCGACCTCAGGCAAGGTGTTGATCTTCCTAATGGAGGGCTTGCTTTTCCTGATGTGGGGGGTATAGGCTGGTATAAGCTGCAGTGATAGGTGGTAAGACTGGCCAATGTGAGGGTGTGGCTCAGATCTGTATGCATGCTTTATATTGCAGTAAACATGGTCAAGAGTGTTGTTCTTTCTGGTGGCACATTTCACATATTGGGTGAGCTTAGGGAGTACAGCCTTTAAGCATGCTTGATTAAAATCACCGGCTACTATATGAACCCCATCTTGGTGGGCCTGTAGTTGTTTACTTATGCAACCATGAAGATAACTGAGGGCTATATTCACGTTAGCATCTGGGGGTATGTATACAGCCGTGATGGTAACAACAGATAATTCCCTAGGTAAGTAGAAAGGACGACAGATGACGGTTAATGCCTCGAGATGAGGGGAACAGTATTTGTGAGTTGCATGGCTTTGTGAACACCAGTCATTGTTGATGTAGATGCAGAGTCCGCCTCCTCTGTTCTTACCAGAGTCGCCGTTCCTGTCGTGATGGTGAATGGTGCGGCCTGCTAGCTGCACTGCATTATCGAGAATAGCAGGATGGAGCCAGGTTTCAGTCAGGATCAACGCACAGCAGTCCTGGACAAAGTTGTTGGTTGCTATCCGCAGCTCTAGGTCATCCATTTTGTGCACAATGGATCTTACGTTAGCAAGGAAGACACTAGGGAGCGTGGGTTTGTGTGGATTCTTCTTTAGCCTCGTTAGCAGGCCGGCTCGACATCCCCGCTACTGTTTCCTGTCCTTCCTCCGTCTCCGTCGCTGCCTGAGGGAGCCGACAACAGTCCATGGAGACCACGGTGTCCTCGATATCTCGGGCGGTATGCTGTTGTCTTGTTGAAAATAGTCCGTGACTGGAACACTGCTTCGGAAACTGATGCTAATCAGGTTTGCACGACTATATACACATTGTGCTTGGCAGAGTTCGCCATACATTTGCCACGTAAAACTAACTAAACATACTAAAAAGCACCTAACAAGAGAGCTCCAAGCTGCTGCACTCACGCGCCGCCGCCATCGCGATCGCGACTTCATGATAGTGAATGTTAGCTTGTCTGACTGTTAGATTGTTCTGCATACCAACATAATTTCAATGTGCACATTTCTGTGGGTGTAGGCTAAACTTGAACTTGAAAATGGGTCATCATTACTAAATGAATCTAGCAGGCAGTACCATGGCTGCGTGCCATGTGTGTGATGTAGCTTGTTCACATTGGGCAGTGATATGAGGCTCTGTGTGAAATCTACTGGACCACTCAGACAGGCCGCAGTAAAGCGCTATAGGGTGGAGAAGTTCAAACTTAATCAAGTAAGCACTTTCAAAGAGTCAGGATGACTCAACAAAACCCATGACGACAACACATTAGGACTGAAACGTCATGTTTCCGGACTTAAATGTGTTAAACTTCCAAAAACTCCAAATATATGAAAATGGAGATATCATTGGACTTTTCATAATGCAATAACCTGTGTGTGTGGGTGTGTGTGTATGTATGCGTGCGTGTGTGTGTGTGCGTGTATGTGTGTGCGCGCTTGTATGCGTGCGTGTGTGTGTGTGTGTGTGCGAAAGTGGAGGGCCTCTGTTGAATGTGACTGGGTGGCTTGGCCTATGATCATGGTGTGGTGAGAGAGGAGAGGGAGACACACCTCGAAGCTGGTCACAGCCAGCTGAGAAAGACCGTCCACGTACGGACCCAGCACTTTGTGCTCTCGGACTTTTAGAGACAGCCGGCTCCTGAAGAAACACGTGGCAGGCAGGGAATCAGAAAAATGAAGAGATAATGAAAATCAAGTTTATATGATGATTAATATATTTATATAAACCCTCTTTCCGCAAATCATCCGTCTCGAGTAGTGGATGGTGATAAACGTTTAGTAAAATACTGTTGTACTCTTCTACACCCTCCTTCTGTCTGTTTGACTTCCTGCTGCTACTGATAATTACTAAAACTAAAGCTATATTTTAAAATTCAACTTTTCTTATCAGAATACCATGTGGCCTACATCACAGAATGTCCCTTGATGGAGTAGGTGGGTGAACACAGCTATGGTTAGCAGGAGTCTAACTGAGATGTTGAACTCCCTGTTCTCTGTCTAGAATAAAAGCCAACACTGAACCACCAGCAAGATGCTGAAAAATCCTGAGCCGTGAGTGACTCGACTTTTGTTTGGACTAAGTATCCAACTATAAATAGCATCTCTTCCACTATTGAAATAGCATATGGACTTTAATCAAGCAAAGAGCATGGATTAAAGAGTCATGTTCAAGACACACAATGTGCGGGTGATGTTGCATCAAGCCAAGAGGAAGTAGCAACCCAAAGGGGTTTGGCTTGATCTTCAGACATCTGCAGCAGCAGCGTACAGAGCCCTCCACTGTCTCTCTCTGTGGGGCTCCTCTCTCTATCTGGACTCCCCCCCTGGCTGCTGCACTACTCTCGGCTTCACTTACAGATGTCCCTGAAACACACTCTTTCACAGCCTCCTCTGCACTCTTGTCTGCCAACCCACATCAGACCCCGGGGGCAAATAATGCAGCAGTGTCCAAGGGGAGGATGATACCGGCCACTGTTCTCCAGGAAGCCACTGGGGTTGAGCTTCCTCCTCAGGCCCTCACTGTCGCTCTGCCCATTCAGGCAACCAGACACAACACGACTATAAAATATATATATATACATATATATATATATATAGAGAGAGAGAGAGAGAGAGAGAGAGAGGGGGAGAGAGAGAGAGAGAGAGAGAGAGAGAGAGAGAGAGAGAGAGAGAGAGAGAGAGAAAAAAAGAGAGAGAAAAAGAGAGAGAGAGATAGGAGAGAGAGAGAGAGTCAGCACAAAGCTGAACACTGAAGCTAGAATGGCTATGCGTCAAATGTGCGAATCAAAAGGGAAACAAGCATTACGCCGCAGCTTGGGTCCTCAAACTCACGTTGAACCTGAGATCATCCGAAATAGTGCAGGACAAAAGCTGGTTCAGAGAGAGATAATGATACACATTTGCCCAGCACTGTTTGCTCCCAATATTGGAGCTACATGGGTAAACAACACAGCACCCCACACTAGCTGTGAGCGCAGACAGGTGACTCACCCTTTGGGATCGAGGAGGTCCCGGACTTTCTCGTTGTAGATCTCCATGAAGGAGACCTCCAGCTTGAAGGAGTGCGCCTCACACTCCTCTCTGTGAACCCTTTCAAACAAGGCACAGCACAGCCTGGGAATCAGCCCTGGCTGATCTCCATTCCCCATCATGGAAAAGGACTTCCCTGATCCTACGGAGTCATAGGGAATATATTTAACAAGGCTCCATGAATGATCAATGGAACTTTTTCTTCACTCCCCTATAAAGTGCATTATACATGAATAACTACTACATTATTACTACTACTACTACTACTACTACTACTACTACTAATAATAATAATAATAATAATAATAGCAATAATAGTAATAATAATCATTATTATCATTATTATTCATATAAATTACTGTACGTGCACGTTGTTCTACGGCTGTCACCTATAGGACAATAGCGAGCTAGAACAGCTGCTATATCCACGATGGGAGAGGATATTCCTTAAGTGATTTGCCAGTCACTTCGCAAACAACACTTCCTGTGTTTTTTCTACAGAGCTGTGGTTCCATGAAATAGAAATATTTGAAAACTACTGGACAGCTCTGCTTGTTGACTTAATTATTATTTAAGATTATTATGTAACGTTAAAAAATATTGATTAAGCGAAAGTACATCAAATGACATAAGAATAAAAGTTAATTTGATGTAGTCCACTGGCCTAGTCCTTAGTTACCAGTTTGTCCGTAGGCAAATATGCAGGCATTGTATCCTTGGAATGCGTTGTCCAGTATTCCCTCTCCAAGGCACTTGAACACTACCTCTTGACCTTTTGAGCAAATAATAATTAGTTACCATGGAGATGACAGTAAACATACAGAGAAACCACCCTACTGCTATTATTTACATTGAATTGTATAAATACATTGGCATTAGTGTTCTTTTGGAACAGTAAAATGGCTACGGTGAAACGTGTCCAAGAAAAGAAACAAAATAACCTGTCGAGGGGTGGGGGATTGGTAAGAGGTGACAGGCTCCTGTCTTAGGGCATGTTCACACCTAGCGTTTTTTGTGATAGGGAAAAGTTGAGCCGACCGTTTTTTCAACAACAAAAAAAAGCTGGCAGCGTTTTTTGTCCTAAAAGCGCCAAGAGCGTTTTTTCTATCGCCTAGCAACGAACCCATTCTAGACCCCGACGTTAATAGCCTACTATGTATCCAGGCTACCCTTACATAGTTGTTACAAAATGGCAAGAAACAGGCGATTGACACTTGCATTGGTTCTAACTGACGACGAGGAGAATCATGTACCTGCACGTTTGTGGGTGCACGATATCACTCGGGGAAGGCAGCAGCAAGGTGCCTACCATCATTTAGTCCAGGAGCTTCGTTTCGATGATGCGCGATTTGCGGTGTACTGTGATTGGTCAGTTGTCAAAAAAACGCCTGACGTCGGGCGCTTTTTTCCTGACAGTTGAACTTTTTTCAACTTTTTGTCCCCGCCGTTTAAAAAAACGGCGGGGACTTTTTCCAAAAACGCTCTGCTACATAGGAATATAATGTAAAAAGAGCGCTGGCAGAAAAAAAAAAACGCTAGGTGTGAACATGCCCTAGTAGTGTGGTGAAACAGAACAATACATGCACCCAGATCCCTGGTGCTGTGTGCACTCCTCTGTCTCCGAGCCCCAGGCTGAATTGGGCAGCTGTGTAATGAGCTAAATAAAACCCTGGCCACGGCCCTCCACGTCAGCCTGGCCATGAAAAGAGAGGCCCAATAGAAGCATTTAATTTCCATTACAAATTCACGGTGATGCGATAAGATGGCATATTATCCACAATGACTATGTAAATTGAGCTATTATGGGCAGTAATAACCCACCGTTCACCACGGATGCAACCTTCACTATTGAGTAATCAATGAAAGTAAATGAATTGTGCCCTGAAGAAAACACATGGGCCTATGCGATTTGAGTGGCTGGATGGTAAACATGCTACACAATTGTATGTCACCCCACATTACACATGTAAATGCAGGAGAATGTTCCATTGTGTAATTGCATTGAGTAATATTACTTCAGATATACTAACGTGCATTGTATAATAGTACACTTTATTCTCAGGACCATGCAACATACATTTGTTCATCTACTCCATTCACTCAAAATGCAAATGCCCACAGTGCACTTTGCATGGTATTCAAACAGAACTCACCCGACTAAAGGAGGGACTTTCCTCACACCTGTACAATGGGTTAAGTCATAGTGCTCACCAGGCAGATTGTGACCAAACTTCCAGACATGTTTCATGAGTTCCTTTGTGATGAATTAGGGAGGAGCAGTTTTTAGTTTTTTTTATCAAACACTTGATGACTCACCAGCATATTTGGGAGTGTTGGACTCGTCCATGGTCCAGAAACAGTGGTCGAAGGCAAACACCTGCAAAAGAGACAGGGGCAGAAACTAGGTATGTGTAAACATAGACACCTGTCTGTGCACGCAGGGTCTTGAAGGAAGCCTGAGATTGCATGGCAGTAATCCCAGCCAGCTCTGTGGGAACAAAGCAACGTGAGCTTATGCTGTATTACGCACACATAATGAGCAGGATCAAGGTCAACTCCCTGACTGAAAATCCCAAACTGCTCCATGTTTTGGTAGTGAGGAACTGAACCTTAGTGAGTGAATCATGGGATGCACAAATCTGTTATCATGTCATCTCTGCATATTTCTGTCAGCTAATTTAATTTCATAAATCAGAGTTAGTGGAGCTGCCGCCAGTAGAAGAATTCCTTGCGCCCAGTTACTCTGGTTTCCAAGGTGATAAGGGCTGTTGTTCCTGGTTGTACAGGCTGGCCCTGAGCCTGCACAGGGACTATAAGAGTGCTTTTCTCTGTCTGTTTGTCCTTTCTCCTTTTTAATAAACACAACAGTGTCAGGCGAATGGTATTTAATCACATGATTATTCGACTGCTTATTATGTCAACTGCTGTTTTTGTGTCAACAACATGTAGCACAAGCAAAGGGCTCCTGTGTTGGACTTCTGTTGGAAATTAAAGCCTTTCTGAATGGACAAAATACTTCTGTCTTAACCCACATTTTTTAGCAGTGAACTGTTGATTGTCAGTATGGGATAGACAGAGATCACTAAAAGCTTTTGTAAGAACGGTGTCCTGCTGTGGTATGTGTAAGTACGAGTACCTTAAAAAAACATTTGTGCCATCATTGTGTGCCATCGTTCTCAATTAATGCTAGCTAGTGCTTTAGAGACAGAGTTAGATCTTATAAACCTATAAAGCTATCAGATTTTAAACAGACAAGTGTCTTTCGTCCACCCTTGTGGAATCTGTGGAAACAAATTGGGGTGTGATTGTGTTTCCGCAGACAGTCTCTAGAGGACCTACAATCTCCAGGGACTGTCTGAGCTCGTGGCAGAAAACTAGAGTTTCCCAGTCAGTCATTCAGTGGCAGAGGCCCCACGAACCAAACACAAAGCCCCCCCACTCTGCTGGTGTGTGAGGCCTCAACGTATCGGCACTAGTCACCAGTGAGTCGTCAGGGGGATGCGATCTAACAATACCGCTTTGAATGCATGCACGCACACACACGCACACATGCACGCGTGCCCGCACACACACACACAAACATGCACGCACACACACACACATGCACACGCACACATGCACACATATGCACAAACACACACACATACACACACGCACACACACACACACTGGCCCCAGTGTCTCTGCTCATCCCTCTCACATTGTGTAGCCTTTGTGGGTGTTCACGAGATCTTTGAACGCTGACACATTCACACGGACATCTATCCGACTCCTGCTGACCAACCAACCCGCTAAAGCCCCGCTTCATCGTGTCCCTAGAAACCACACCAAGACAGCCGAGTGGAGTGGGGGGCTTTGTGCTCCACAATGGATAGGCTTGAGTGGTGGTGGTGGTGGTGGTGGTGGGGGGGGGGGGCTGTTATATACAGTTGCTGCACCCAACTCCTGAATCACTGCAGTAGCCGTGGTAATACCAGGGAAGAGTTTAAATATTCTCTACTAGGGACTGAAAATAACTCGGGACCCGGGAGGGGTTGTTTATGCTGATGCTGCAAAATGTCCTGTAGCGTGGATGTTAACCAGCTCTCGTTGGCAATGGAGATTAAACAAAACGCTTACCTTTGGTTGTTTCCTGGTTCGAGGGATGTCAGGAATGTACATGATGCAGAGAGGAAACCCAGGGGAGAGAAAGAGAGCGAGAGAGAGAGCGCAAGGAAGAATGGGAGGGGAGAGAGAAGGGTAAACTTTGTTAGTATTAATATGATTTCATAGCCTGTCCATATTGTTGTTGTGCTATATATAACATTAAGAGTCGCATTGTCATTTCAGAGTGGATACTGTCATCATATTATTAAACTATGTAGTTTCTGATCTTATTACTGAGAACAATACCTCTATCTGCTTAGTCATCATATTAATAGCGATACTAATTATCTCACCATTATTTCCCACGTGAAAATAATTATCAAAAATACAATATAAAACAATATCAATAACTAATAACCAATAACCAATAAGCTAGAAGAATTGCTTCTTTCTTCATTAAATCCCTTATTCCTCTCAATTGTTCCCTTATTCACTTCTGCCATGGTGGTATTTCCTGGTGGCAGTGGCTGCTATGATGGCTTCATAACTGGGTCAGTGAAGCGAGAGGAAGGGAAGAGATTTGGGAGGCCATGACCCACTGACTCTGTTAGGTAAACAGCCCTTGTGTCTGTGGACAGTCCAGGTTTGGGAGGCTGATTTCAGCATTATTTCAGACCTCCCTACAGCAAACTGAGCTCAGTGTTTATGAAGAGCAGTGTTTATGGGGACCAGGGCATATGATGAAAAATAGGTTACGGAGCATTTGAAATTAATCTATTAGCTTATTGATTCTGCAATGCAAATGCTTTGTGTGGGTAAAAAAAATATATTGCTATGCTCGACAAGATATTAATTTTCATATCTCTATATCAGCAGAAAACAATAAAACGTATCAAGTGTCTCTTTTCCCCTTTGAGACAGGGCTTGTGATCATGGCCTTGACCATGTTAAACCAGGCCCCGGCACCACCCGCTCCAGTGCCTCCACAGCTGCCATTGTCCTTGAACAAAAATTCAAACCTTATGCAGACATTTCCAGGCAGAGAGACAGAGGTGAGCATCACCTTCACAGGCTAACTTACACGGTGTAAGCAGCCTTGGTTTCCTTTCACCTTTTGCAGCATAGTGTGTCTTTTGTGTAAATGATATAGATTTGACTGACCAACAAATGAACTCTAATTGAGAAACTAAGAAACTAAGCTAACTAACAAACAAACTCGCAAACTAACTAGCTGTGTGATTTGTGCTGGTTTGTGCTGGTCCTCAAGTGTCATGTTTCCCACTATGCTCTGAACACCATGCATACATCCCACTGGTAGCATATATTGGACCAGGGTCCTAAAGATATGCAGGCATACGAGACAGAGAACAAGATAGCTATGGCCTCAATACAGCCTTACAACTCTCAAGTGTGTCTCAGGAAGTCATGCGGAGGTAAATTACTGATGCCCTCAGAAATACAGTTTCAAGGCACAGAATAAGCAATATAAAGCAGAGTGGCGGTTCTTAAAACACTGAAGTGTCTGGTTTAGATTGTGTAGCGCTATAGTTAATACTGTAAATAAGACAATATGTGTGACCTTGGCTGAAGCCATTCAGTCAAACTAATGATAACTAAGCTTGAATTTTGCAGACCTTAATGTAACCGTAATACTTCCATCCTAATTGTTCCCATATGGTGGAAAAAAAACAAAAACATTATTTGTGCCAGTCAGTAAATCCTGTGTTCCTCTTTAAAACAATGTAAGCCATAGGCTATTTCAGTGGCTCAACCTGAGACATACATGTAAAGTGAAAGCTTCAGGGGGTTCTCGTAAATCACATGTGGGTGTGACATATAAGTGCCACATAAGATCAGAGTCTTCCCGGCTCAGTGGCCAATCCAGGTTGACACTGGAGCACCAGCAGGGCATGGCTGGGGTTTCCCGGTGCCCCTAGCAGATGTGTCTTCATGTGTATTAGTCATCACAGGCCACGTTCAGGTCCATGTGCCCAGGGCTTCCTGCTGTCAAGTCTTGCGTGTAATATTTCTGGCTTTTAAAAAAACGGCCCTCATACAATACTAGGTTACCACCATATTCAGCTAATGTTCTTTTCCAAGGGGCCACCACGATACTAAGCCATTTGAAACGATTGCCATTTTGAGAATCGCGTTTTGGCTGCACCACATAAGATCACATAAGCACCACTGTCTGGTAGCAGCAGGCACAAAAGGGATGGTGTTAAAAAGACTAATAACCTTTTTGCTTTTGCCATTGTAGCTGTAGATGGCTGCCAGGTCATTTTTTAACAAATGTTGATTTTAATAAAGGAAATGATTGATAACATCCCATTAATCACATCTCATTAATCATATCTCCATAATCTCATTGTAACCATTATGCAGTGTTTGCACATTATATTTACTCACAATCACAAAGACAGGTGTCTCTTTGTGATCCCTTTCTTGCAGGCAGCAGATAAGTATGCTGAGGCAGTAGTAGACGTAGAATAAGCAGAACCCCCAGAAGGTTCTCCAATAGGGTTGCAGAGCTGGATTACGGCCGGTGGGTCATTAGGCCTCTGATATAAAGATTTAAATATATACACCAATCCAATTTTCATATCACAAAATACATCATACATCATATTGACATGTCCATCATTTTAAATCAAGTAAAACTCATGCCATGATGGCCCACTTCAGTGAGATATTATTAGACCGTGTGGGACACATCATACAGTGCGTTTACATGACACTCAAGAAAGTCGACTTTTTGGCTTAACCCAACAACGATTGGATTACTAAGATGCATGTATACACCTTAATCAGGTTAAAATCGGTTCGAGTCGACCCTCTCATTATCAGGTTAAGACCCCTAGATTATGCGATCCATAGCCGACTAAGCCGTGCATGTAACCAGTCGGATTGGATTATCCGTTGAATTGCGTTCTGCGCATGCTCGAGATCTTTTCCCGGGGCCGTGAACCGGAAGTAGAAGGAGACGATAGTCTTGTTGTTGTCGCCCGTCACTGCGGTCAAATGAGCCGTCGTTCGTCTTCGCGGAGTCAAGTCAGCCGCACATACATTTTAACTGCGCTCGTATCATAGAACTTACGGCGAATGCTCAAGCGCTAGTTTCCGGTTTGTGTGTGTGTGTGAATTTTAAACAGGAAAAATTCCTTATGCTCCATTTTTACTGTACAATAACATCACTTTGGTCCATAAGTTCAGGCAATGGTTGGTACAGTTGACTTCAGGACCACCCTGACTACTCCCTCAGTCATTATCAAACATTTTTACTGTATCATTTTGGAGAAATTAAGCCTCAAAGTTGCATCTTTAGCTTCTTTTAAACATGACTAAACGATCTAATACTCCATATTTACTGTACAATAACAACACTTTGGTCCATAGGTTCAGGCAATGGTTGGTACAGTTGACTTCAGGACCACCCTGGCTACTTCCTCACTCAATATCAAACATTTTTAATGTATCATTTTGGAGAAATTAAGCCTCAAAGTTGCATCTTTAGCGTGTGTGAATTTTAAACAGGAAAAATGCCTTATGCTCCATTTTTACTGTACAATAACATCACTTTGGTCCATAAGTTCAGGCAATGGTTGGTACAGTTGACTTCAGGACCACTCTGACTACTCCCTCAATCATTATCAAACATTTTTACTGTATCATTTTGGAGTAATTAAGCCTCAAAGTTGCATCTTTAGCTTCTTTTAAACATGACTAAACGGTCTAATACTCCATATTTACTGTACAATAACAACACTTTGGTCCATAAGTTCAGGCAATGGTTGGTACAGTTGACTTCAGGACCACCCTGGCTACTTCCTCACTCAATATCAAACATTTTTACTGTATCATTTTGGAGAAATTAAGCCTCAAAGTTGCATCTTTAGCGTGTGTGTTAATTTTAAACAGGAAAAATGCCTTATGCTCCATTTTTACTGTACAATAACAACACTTTGGTCCATAAGTTCAGGCAATGGTTGGTACAGTTGACTTCAGGACCACCCTGGCTACTTCCCCACTCATTGTCAAACATTTTTACTGTATCATTTTGGAGAAATTAAGCCTCAAAGTTGCATCTTTAGCGTGTGTGTGAATTTTAAACAGGAAAAATGCCTTATGCTCCATTTTTACTGTACAATAACAACACTTTGGTCCATAAGTTCAGGCAATGGTTGGTACAGTTGACTTCAGGACCACTCTGACTACTCCGTCAATCATTATCAAACATTTTTACTGTATCATTTTGGAGAAATTAAGCCTCAAAGTTGCATCTTTAGCGTGTGTGTTAATTTTAAACAGGAAAAATGCCTTATGCTCCATTTTTACTGTACAATAACAACACTTTGGTCCATAAGTTCAGGCAATGGTTGGTACAGTTGACTTCAGGACCACTCTGACTACTCCCTCAATCATTATCAAACATTTTTACTGTATCATTTTGGAGTAATTAAGCCTCAAAGTTGCATCTTTAGCTTCTTTTAAACATGACTAAACGGTCTAATACTCCATATTTACTGTACAATAACAACACTTTGGTCCATAAGTTCAGGCAATGGTTGGTACAGTTGACTTCAGGACCACTCTGACTACTCCCTCAATGATTATCAAACATTTTTACTGTATCATTTTGGAGAAATTAAGCCTCAAAGTTGCATCTTTAGCTTCTTTTAAACATGACTAAACGGTCTAATACTCCATATTTACTGTACAATAACAACACTTTGGTCCATAAGTTCAGGCAATGGTTGGTACAGTTGACTTCAGGACCACCCTGGCTACTTCCTCACTCAATATCAAACATTTTTACTGTATCATTTTGGAGAAATTAAGCCTCAAAGTTGCATCTTTAGCGTGTGTGTTAATTTTAAACAGGAAAAATGCCTTATGCTCCATTTTTACTGTACAATAACAACACTTTGGTCCATAAGTTCAGGCAATGGTTGGTACAGTTGACTTCAGGACCACCCTGGCTACTTCCCCACTCATTGTCAAACATTTTTACTGTATCATTTTGGAGAAATTAAGCCTCAAAGTTGCATCTTTAGCGTGTGTGTGAATTTTAAACAGGAAAAATGCCTTATGCTCCATTTTTACTGTACAATAACAACACTTTGGTCCATAAGTTCAGGCAATGGTTGGTACAGTTGACTTCAGGACCACTCTGACTACTCCCTCAATCATTATCAAACATTTTTACTGTATCATTTTGGAGAAATTAAGCCTCAAAGTTGCATCTTTAGCGTGTGTGTTAATTTTAAACAGGAAAAATGCCTTATGCTCCATTTTTACTGTACAATAACAACACTTTGGTCCATAAGTTCAGGCAATGGTTGGTACAGTTGACTTCAGGACCACTCTGACTACTCCCCCAATCATTATCAAACATTTTTACTGTATCATTTTGGAGTAATTAAGCCTCAAAGTTGCATCTTTAGCTTCTTTTAAACATGACTAAACGGTCTAATACTCCATATTTACTGTACAATAACATCACTTTGGTCCATAAGTTCAGGCAATGGTTGGTACAGTTGACTTCAGGACCACTCTGACTACTCCCTCAATCATTATCAAACATTTTTACTGTATCATTTTGGAGTAATTAAGCCTCAAAGTTGCATCTTTAGCTTCTTTTAAACATGACTAAACGGTCTAATACTCCATATTTACTGTACAATAACAACACTTTGGTCCATAAGTTCAGGCAATGGTTGGTACAGTTGACTTCAGGACCACCCTGGCTACTTCCTCACTCAATATCAAACATTTTTACTGTATCATTTTGGAGAAATTAAGCCTCAAAGTTGCATCTTTAGCGTGTGTGTTAATTTTAAACAGGAAAAATGCCTTATGCTCCATTTTTACTGTACAATAACAACACTTTGGTCCATAAGTTCAGGCAATGGTTGGTACAGTTGACTTCAGGACCACCCTGGCTACTTCCCCACTCATTGTCAAACATTTTTACTGTATCATTTTGGAGAAATTAAGCCTCAAAGTTGCATCTTTAGCGTGTGTGTGAATTTTAAACAGGAAAAATGCCTTATGCTCCATTTTTACTGTACAATAACAACACTTTGGTCCATAAGTTCAGGCAATGGTTGGTACAGTTGACTTCAGGACCACTCTGACTACTCCCTCAATGATTATCAAACATTTTTACTGTATCATTTTGGAGAAATTAAGCCTCAAAGTTGCATCTTTAGCTTCTTTTAAACATGACTAAACGGTCTAATACTCCATATTTACTGTACAATAACAACACTTTGGTCCATAAGTTCAGGCAATGGTTGGTAGAGTTGACTTCAGGACCACCCTGGCTACTTCCTCACTCAATATCAAACATTTTTACTGTATCATTTTGGAGAAATTAAGCCTCAAAGTTGCATCTTTAGCGTGTGTGAATTTTAAACAGGAAAAATGCCTTATGCTCCATTTTTACTGTACAATAACAACACTTTGGTCCATAAGTTCAGGCAATGGTTGGTACAGTTGGCTTCAGGACCACTCTGACTACTCCCTCAATCATTATCAAACATTTTTACTGTATCATTTTGGAGTAATTAAGCCTCAAAGTTGCATCTTTAGCTTCTTTTAAACATGACTAAACGGTCTAATACTCCATATTTACTGTACAATAACAACACTTTGGTCCATAAGTTCAGGCAATGGTTGGTACAGTTGACTTCAGGACCACCCTGGCTACTTCCTCACTCAATATCAAACATTTTTACTGTATCATTTTGGAGAAATTAAGCCTCAAAGTTGCATCTTTAGCGTGTGTGAATTTTAAACAGGAAAAATGCCTTATGCTCCATTTTTACTGTACAATAACAACACTTTGGTCCATAAGTTCAGGCAATGGTTGGTACAGTTGACTTCAGGACCACTCTGACTACTCCCTCAATCATTATCAAACATTTTTACTGTATCATTTTGGAGTAATTAAGCCTCAAAGTTGCATCTTTAGCTTCTTTTAAACATGACTAAACGGTCTAATACTCCATATTTACTGTACAATAACAACACTTTGGTCCATAAGTTCAGGCAATGGTTGGTACAGTTGACTTCAGGACCACTCTGACTACTCCCTCAATCATTATCAAACATTTTTACTGTATCATTTTGGAGAAATTAAGCCTCAAAGTTGCATCTTTAGCGTGTGTGTGAATTTTAAACAGGAAAAATGCCTTATGCTCCATTTTTACTGTACAATAACAACACTTTGGTCCATAAGTTCAGGCAATGGTTGGTACAGTTGGCTTCAGGACCACTCTGACTACTCCCTCAATCATTATCAAACATTTTTACTGTATCATTTTGGAGTAATTAAGCCTCAAAGTTGCATCTTTAGCTTCTTTTAAACATGACTAAACGGTCTAATACTCCATATTTACTGTACAATAACAACACTTTGGTCCATAAGTTCAGGCAATGGTTGGTACAGTTGACTTCAGGACCACCCTGGCTACTTCCTCACTCAATATCAAACATTTTTACTGTATCATTTTGGAGAAATTAAGCCTCAAAGTTGCATCTTTAGCGTGTGTGAATTTTAAACAGGAAAAATGCCTTATGCTCCATTTTTACTGTACAATAACAACACTTTGGTCCATAAGTTCAGGCAATGGTTGGTACAGTTGACTTCAGGACCACTCTGACTACTCCCTCAATCATTATCAAACATTTTTACTGTATCATTTTGGAGTAATTAAGCCTCAAAGTTGCATCTTTAGCTTCTTTTAAACATGACTAAACGGTCTAATACTCCATATTTACTGTACAATAACAACACTTTGGTCCATAAGTTCAGGCAATGGTTGGTACAGTTGACTTCAGGACCACTCTGACTACTCCCTCAATCATTATCAAACATTTTTACTGTATCATTTTGGAGAAATTAAGCCTCAAAGTTGCATCTTTAGCGTGTGTGTTAATTTTAAACAGGAAAAATGCCTTATGCTCCATTTTTACTGTACAATAACAACACTTTGGTCCATAAGTTCAGGCAATGGTTAGTACAGTTGACTTCAGGACCACCCTGGCTACTTCCTCACTCAATATCAAACATTTTTACTGTATCATTTTGGAGAAATTAAGCCTCAAAGTTGCATTTTTTCATTTATATTTTTTTAAGAAAAAATGCCTTATACTCCATATTTACTGTACAATAACATCACTTTGGTCCATAAGTTCAGGCAATGGTTGGTACAGTTGACTTCAGGACCACTCTGACTACTCCCTCAATCATTATCAAACATTTTTACTGTATCATTTTGGAGTAATTAAGCCTCAAAGTTGCATCTTTAGCTTCTTTTAAACATGACTAAACGGTCTAATACTCCATATTTACTGTACAATAACAACACTTTGGTCCATAAGTTCAGGCAATGGTTGGTACAGTTGACTTCAGGACCACCCTGACTACTCCCTCAGTCATTATCAAACATTTTTACTGTATCATTTTGGAGAAATTAAGCCTCAAAGTTGCATCTTATGAACTTATGGACTTTTGAACTTATGGACCAAAGTGTTGTTATTGTACAGTAAAAATGGAGCATAAGGCATTTTTCCTGTTTAAAATTAACACACACGCTAAAGATGCAACTTTGAGGCTTAATTACTCCAAAATGATACAGTAAAAATGTTTGATATTGAGTGAGGAAGTAGCCAGGGTGGTCCTGAAGTCAACTGTACCAACCATTGCCTGAACTTATGGACCAAAGTGTTGTTATTGTACAGTAAATATGGAGTATTAGACCGTTTAGTCATGTTTAAAAGAAGCTAAAGATGCAACTTTGAGGCTTAATTACTCCAAAATGATACAGTAAAAATGTTTGATAATGATTGAGGGAGTAGTCAGAGTGGTCCTGAAGTCAACTGTACCAACCATTGCCTGAACTTATGGACCAAAGTGTTGTCATTGTACAGTAAAAATGGAGCATAAGGCATTTTTCCTGTTTAAAATTCACACACGCTAAAGATGCAACTTTGAGGCTTAATTTCTCCAAAATGATACAGTAAAAATGTTTGATAATGAGTGAGGAAGTAGCCAGGGTGGTCCTGAAGTCAACTGTACCAACCATTGCCTGAACTTATGGACCAAAGTGTTGTTATTGTACAGTAAATATGGAGTATTAGACAGTTTAGTCATGTTTAAAAGAAGCTAAAGATGCAACTTTGAGGCTTAATTACTCCAAAATGATACAGTAAAAATGTTTGATAATGATTGAGGGAGTAGTCAGAGTGGTCCTGAAGTCAACTGTACCAACCATTGCCTGAACTTATGGACCAAAGTGTTGTTATTGTACAGTAAAAATGGAGCATAAGGCATTTTTCCTGTTTAAAATTCACACACACGCTAAAGATGCAACTTTGAGGCTTAATTTCTCCAAAATGATACAGTAAAAATGTTTGATATTGAGTGAGGAAGTAGCCAGGGTGGTCCTGAAGTCAACTGTACCAACCATTGCCTGAACTTATGGACCAAAGTGTTGTTATTGTACAGTAAATATGGAGTATTAGACCGTTTAGTCATGTTTAAAAGAAGCTAAAGATGCAACTTTGAGGCTTAATTACTCCAAAATGATACAGTAAAAATGTTTGATAATGATTGAGGGAGTAGTCAGAGTGGTCCTGAAGTCAACTGTCCCAACCATTGCCTGAACTTATGGACCAAAGTGTTGTTATTGTACAGTAAAAATGGAGCATAAGGCATTTTTCCTGTTTAAAATTCACACACGCTAAAGATGCAACTTTGAGGCTTAATTTCTCCAAAATGATACAGTAAAAATGTTTGATATTGAGTGAGGAAGTAGCCAGGGTGGTCCTGAAGTCAACTGTACCAACCATTGCCTGAACTTATGGAACAAAGTGTTGTTATTGTACAGTAAATATGGAGTATTAGACCGTTTAGTCATGTTTAAAAGAAGTTAAAGATGCAACTTTGAGGCTTAATTTCTCCAAAATGATACAGTAAAAATGTTTGATAATGACTGAGGGAGTAGTCAGGGTGGTCCTGAAGTCAACTGTACCAACCATTGCCTGAACTTATGGACCAAAGTGTTGTTATTGTACAGTAAATATGGAGTATTAGACCGTTTAGTCATGTTTAAAAGAAGCTAAAGATGCAACTTTGAGGCTTAATTACTCCAAAATGATACAGTAAAAATGTTTGATAATGATTGAGGGAGTAGTCAGAGTGGTCCTGAAGTCAACTGTACCAACCATTGCCTGAACTTATGGACCAAAGTGTTGTTATTGTACAGTAAATATGGAGTATTAGACAGTTTAGTCATGTTTAAAAGAAGCTAAAGATGCAACTTTGAGGCTTAATTACTCCAAAATGATACAGTAAAAATGTTTGATAATGATTGAGGGAGTAGTCAGAGTGGTCCTGAAGTCAACTGTACCAACCATTGCCTGAACTTATGGACCAAAGTGTTGTTATTGTACAGTAAAAATGGAGCATAAGGCATTTTTCCTGTTTAAAATTCACACACACGCTAAAGATGCAACTTTGAGGCTTAATTTCTCCAAAATGATACAGTAAAAATGTTTGATATTGAGTGAGGAAGTAGCCAGGGTGGTCCTGAAGTCAACTGTACCAACCATTGCCTGAACTTATGGACCAAAGTGTTGTTATTGTACAGTAAATATGGAGTATTAGACCGTTTAGTCATGTTTAAAAGAAGCTAAAGATGCAACTTTGAGGCTTAATTACTCCAAAATGATACAGTAAAAATGTTTGATAATGATTGAGGGAGTAGTCAGAGTGGTCCTGAAGTCAACTGTCCCAACCATTGCCTGAACTTATGGACCAAAGTGTTGTTATTGTACAGTAAAAATGGAGCATAAGGCATTTTTCCTGTTTAAAATTCACACACGCTAAAGATGCAACTTTGAGGCTTAATTTCTCCAAAATGATACAGTAAAAATGTTTGATATTGAGTGAGGAAGTAGCCAGGGTGGTCCTGAAGTCAACTGTACCAACCATTGCCTGAACTTATGGAACAAAGTGTTGTTATTGTACAGTAAATATGGAGTATTAGACCGTTTAGTCATGTTTAAAAGAAGTTAAAGATGCAACTTTGAGGCTTAATTTCTCCAAAATGATACAGTAAAAATGTTTGATAATGACTGAGGGAGTAGTCAGGGTGGTCCTGAAGTCAACTGTACCAACCATTGCCTGAACTTATGGACCAAAGTGTTGTTATTGTACAGTAAATATGGAGTATTAGACCGTTTAGTCATGTTTAAAAGAAGCTAAAGATGCAACTTTGAGGCTTAATTACTCCAAAATGATACAGTAAAAATGTTTGATAATGATTGAGGGAGTAGTCAGAGTGGTCCTGAAGTCAACTGTACCAACCATTGCCTGAACTTATGGACCAAAGTGATATTATTGTACAGTAAATATGGAGTATAAGGCATTTTTTCCTTAAAAAAAATATAAATGAAAAAATGCAACTTTGAGGCTTAATTTCTCCAAAATGATACAGTAAAAATGTTTGATATTGAGTGAGGAAGTAGCCAGGGTGGTCCTGAAGTCAACTGTACTAACCATTGCCTGAACTTATGGACCAAAGTGTTGTTATTGTACAGTAAAAATGGAGCATAAGGCATTTTTCCTGTTTAAAATTAACACACGCTAAAGATGCAACTTTGAGGCTTAATTTCTCCAAAATGATACAGTAAAAATGTTTGATAATGATTGAGGGAGTAGTCAGAGTGGTCCTGAAGTCAACTGTACCAACCATTGCCTGAACTTATGGACCAAAGTGTTGTTATTGTACAGTAAAAATGGAGCATAAGGCATTTTTCCTGTTTAAAATTCACACACACGCTAAAGATGCAACTTTGAGGCTTAATTTCTCCAAAATGATACAGTAAAAATGTTTGATATTGAGTGAGGAAGTAGCCAGGGTGGTCCTGAAGTCAACTGTACCAACCATTGCCTGAACTTATGGACCAAAGTGTTGTTATTGTACAGTAAATATGGAGTATTAGACCGTTTAGTCATGTTTAAAAGAAGCTAAAGATGCAACTTTGAGGCTTAATTTCTCCAAAATGATACAGTAAAAATGTTTGATAATGACTGAGGGAGTAGTCAGGGTGGTCCTGAAGTCAACTGTACCAACCATTGCCTGAACTTATGGACCAAAGTGATGTTATTGTACAGTAAAAATGGAGCATAAGGCATTTTTCCTGTTTAAAATTCACACACACACACACAAACCGGAAACTAGCGCTTGAGCATTCGCCGTAAGTTCTATGATACGAGCGCAGTTAAAATGTATGTGCGGCTGACTTGACTCCGGCGAAGACGAACGACGGCTCATTTGACCGCAGTTCGCCGTCGGATAAGGGATAACGAGAAACGGCGATTTATTTAAAAAGGTGGCGCTATAAGAATTGTGTCCCGGCCGCGGGAGCGCGCATGGCATTCATTAAAGGTGGAAGCACGCGGACACTACGCTTCCATTTCACCTAAGGCTGAATTAAAAGTACATGTTTTTCTAAATGTGGGTCATCAACGAGGTTGTAAAGTAGTGACTTCGGGCACATCTGTCAAAATAAATGTTTTTTTCTCCCGACGTGTTTACGACCTTTATTCATTCATTCAGGGCTGTTCTGGTGGGAGAAATATGTTTTCAGTAGACAGCTGTCAACTAACTTTGGGTCGGCGATTTATTTAAAAAGCTGGCGCAGAAGATGGAGGAAGCCGGTGCCGTGCCTATAGGAGTGTATCTTCATCAACGTGCATTCAGTACACACTACGCTTCGATTTAACCCAAGGCTGAATTTAAAGTCCATGTTTTTCTAAATGTTGCTCATCAACGAGGTTGTAAAATAACTACGATCTTTATTCATTCATTGCGCCGCGGCCGAACTGACGGCGGCATTCTCTGATATATGAATCTTACAGACTGCGTCGGGTTCTCCGACTCTCTGGTCCACAACAAGTAAAGACTCCTAGGCGGGTTTATCTCGCCCATGGGGAAAAGGAATTGGGGGAAATTAACTTTGGCTTTGACTCTCTGAAGTCCAGACTGAAACGCGACATGGAGGAGAAAGCGATGTTTCAGCAGACAGCTGTCAGTTCACTTCGGGTCCATATCGTTTCTCCGACGCTCCGCTGTTCCTCTCGGTCGTATGCGGACCGCTCCGCGGACGACCGAGTCGGCATACGACCGAGAGGAACAGTGGAGCGGCGGAGAAATGATTATCACCCGAAGTGAACTGACAGCTGTCTGCTGAAACATCGCTTTCTCGAATGAGTTTGTTGTTGCTGGTGACGTAAAGGGGTCAACCGGTGGCTCTATTACCACTAGTTGAAATGGGCACAGCGCCACCTATCGTACCGGGGCATGACATGCTCCGGCCAATGAATCGGATTACTCGCCGCCATGTATACGCGGACAATTGCAGTTGACCAGTTGCGGAGCATAGACGAGCAATGGCTTTAATCGGGTTTATTCTGTGCATGTAAACGTACTGATAGTGTGACGGGGCTGTGTGAGATGCGGAACAGCCTCTTTAGTATTTACTACTGAGTTTGCGATGACATAATCCAGCTCATCCCAATCCAACATGCAAGTCTCGGATACACACACACACACATACACCACACACACACACGCACACCACACACACACACATGCATGTACATGCGCAAACACACAGGCACATGCACATACAGTAGGTGTATGCACACAGGCACTGAGGCGCACACACACAGACAGACCAGCCTGATCTCAAAACAAGCGTCGTACATATGTGTACGAAATGTCAGTGCACGTTGATTCGTAAAAATGTATACGAATTTATACAATAGTTAGGTCCGGTCAAACTATTTAGCGATTTCTGATTGGACAAGACGCCGTGGGTGACTCTTCACAGCTACTAATCACTCCGCATACGGCAATTTGGCCAGCCTGATCTCAAAACAAGCGTCGTACATATGTGTTCGAAATGTCAGTGCACGTTGATTCGTAACCCTAACCCTAACACTAACCATAACCCTAACCATAACCTCATAAAAAGGAACGATCTCGGCACTCACCCCTCAACCCGAGCCACACGACTATGGTGGAAAGACCGTGAATAAAGAAGTTGGTTGGGGGGCGTGGTTAACCATACCTTAATTCGTACAGCCTTGTACGAATTAACGGGACATGACTTACCTTAATTCGTACAGCCTTGTACGAATTAACGGGACATGACTTTTCGTACATGGTTTTACGACCATGGCTTTGTGATCGCGTTGGACAGACACACACACACACACACACACAGTGGTACACCACACAAAGATTGACACCAAGGACAGATAGTGGCTCAGTGGCTCGAGCTCTCTGGTTGGTTTAAACCTCTCCCTACACATAACTGACTCCGCTCCTTGATTTAAAGCTTCAACCATGTAGCCCCCCTAACCCATAAACCTCCATGCAAAACCACATCTCTGATTCAGTGTCTATGTTTTGCCGTCAACACGTTTCAGATGATTACAATCCAATCGGTTCCAGAGCAAACCATAACAGTGACAGCCCCTCAGTGGGGTTAAGATACACAGCGATGTGTCTTAGCTCCCTAACTCCATTGGTTCTCAAGCTGACATTTCAGTCTGTCTTTCACTGTGTTTAGAATAGAACATGCAGGTCCCCACCCACTCAAAGCAGAGGTCACTCAGTATAATGGTGCACAGACAACAGAGTGGGAACATGCCAAACAGAATTAGAGTGGGGGTTGGTCTCTGGTCAATGCAGTAATGAGGCTCAGGATGGGTCAAAAAGGGGCTATTAAGCCTGCAAAAAAGACGTTAACAACAATATCAATATACATTGTAAGCACAGTTTTATTTCCAAGAGAAAAGTATAGTAATGATGATGACAGAAACAGGCCTCCATTATATATCAAAACTACAATGACTCACTGCAGCTTTTGCAGCTTTCACTGCACAGTGTTAATTTCAAACTAATCATCATACATGTTTAATTAGTGGTGTATGTCAGGGATCTATAGATGCATCTTAATGTGTTTGGCAATCCTAGAATAGCCTATTATCACAACAGGGAAACACATATTTGAATACTAATGCTTAGTATACCAAAATTAGCCCTCAAAACTTAAATCACAGAATGCACATTTGAGTCAGGGGCATATCATATACTGAGAACACATAAATCCTCAACTATTCTGTATCTTGGCAACCGCAGTCACCAGGAAACTACTGTAAACACAGAGCCAAGACAATGTACCAGCCTAATGAGTCAAAGTTCCAAAGCAAAAGCCAAGTTTCAGATCCCAAAACAGCCTTAATAAATAGCTTTGCCATGAGCAATCCACAACTCATGCAAATAGCCTGGTTTCCATAATAGAACATGTGTGCCATTTAACATGCTCATTATGTGCTTAATTCCACTTCATGACACCACCAGTATTGCAGGCAAGGGTCACGTGATAGGGGTTATCGGTAGTGCTGGGCGGTATACCAGTACAGCCGGTATACCGGTGTTAATTTCCTGTACGATATGAATTTTTCATAAACCGCCAGACGGGTGAAACAATTACTGTAACTCTTCAAGCGCGCTACGGCTGTGTAGTGTGAGAGGGGACCCTATTAACTGTTACACTGCCAAACGGCATGATGGGTACAGCTTACTAGCCAGGCAGGTAACGTAAATGAAGAAAATAAAGGAAAGATAGAGGACAAAGAAAGAGGGATCGGAGATGCAGCAGAAGAAATTGTGCCCAAGAGAGGAGCTGTGTCCTTTGTTTGGAAGTTTTTTGGTTCCGGGTTTTCGCTTCAGCCACTCTGGTAGTTAGTGTGCTCCATTTTCGGGGTTTAACACGGACAGCCACACAGGGGAATGGGAGAAAACCATTGCCGCTAGAGTTCAGGTGTACAGTGTTTATTAAGAGTATGTTATAAGCTTTACATCACGTCCCAACATTCCTGCTTTAAATCTGAACCTATGTGTTGGAGAAACTTATTTTAAAAGGGGAAATTATAATACTGTAACAAGTGGTAAACTGTTGATATTTTGTCTCTCACCAGTTGCTGGAAAGAACAGCGTTATCATTAATTTAGTCTTTCTCCAGGTGAAATATAGTCCCTGGAATATGTGTTTTGTTTTTGGATGAGCCGGTGCTTTGCCAGCTTGATGCCGCTGCTCGTTGCAGCGGTGTGAGCGGTCCAGTTTCAGAACGTTATCTTATCATTGTTTTGCAAGCAGTTGCATCCAGTCTCATTGTGAATCATTGATGTGAACAGGCCTTAAGTCCATCACCTCAGCAGAAAACACGTGTTGGAACACCGAGAGTGTATGCGATTACGGTCGGATTCGAGAACGTCAAGTAACGTTAGTGCCAGTGAAACAGTGAGACCCTTTTTTGCACAATAAAAATTGTTTACATTCTGCAACTGTTTCATGCATTCTGATTCCTTCATATATTCTATCATTTTGTGGGGCCAAGCAAACCCAATAGTAATCAAAGCCTTCAGTATATACATGATGACATTAAAATGTTTTTATATTCTAATTCTATGTACTCCAGTCACTATAAACCGAAAAAGGCCCAGTCATGCAAAAAACTGTGATATACCGTGATACCGGTAGAATCTTAACAAATACCTTGATACACATTTTTGGTCATACCACCCAGCACTAGTCATCGGTTTCTAAAATCTCTGTATCCGCCTGTCCAGACTAGTCCAGACTGAAACGCAACCCCGGAGTATTCAAAATTAAACTGGGTCATCAGTGTTTGCAATAATCTCCGCTTTAGGGGTTCTAAAACGCCAGAGTAGTGTGTACAATAGTAGCAACATAGCAAAAGGTATGCATTTTAAGACGAAAACGTATTAGTGTGGATGTAGCCTATGTGTTAGATGTGACATTGCTTCCTACATAGAGAAGCAATTCTCCTCCTACCAAGGGAATATGAATGGATACCCCCCCCCCCCCCACACACACACACACACACACATACACAGACACAAACACACACACACACACATACACAACTCCTGTCTGACCCTGTCTGCCTGGTAGATGTCACCAAAAACAATACACTGTGGTTTTTAAGCACTGGGTCCATTACAAGCCTAAAATAGCCATGTAATATAATCCAATTGTGGTCCAGATCATAATGTTTTATTACATCTGTCAGTTATGGACCTGACATCCCACTTCACAGACACACATCGGCCTGAGACCTTTTGTAATAACGAAATGTTGGCCCAGATTGAAAACGTGAGACTTGCTTCTGAAACTTGTATGTTTTAGAGATGCATACAAGGCTCTAAAAACATGCACACACTGTAAACTGTAAAACATAAATATATACATTTTATCATATGAAAATGTTAACACATTTTTAATGGAAGAAGGTCTCCAAAAGTAAAGAGGATACTATCCTTGCTGTTTCCAAGACGTTCCCCTCAAAACCTGAATAGTTCACACTTTCTGTAGAAGCGTAAACTGTAGAACTGTGAAATGCTGGCTTAAACTAAGGGAAGCAACTTATACACTGGAAAGGTTTGCACACAAGGAGCGAAAAGAAAAGACAAAAGGAACATTCTTGAGGGAAGCAAATGGAAAGGACTGCATTGTCATTTGGAGAAGGGCTTGTTTAGAAGGCACGATGACACTTGGGTCACATGGGTGACCAAATACAAATAAGTCCATCTGCAGAAACCATTTCCATGTCTACTTACCAACATTACACCATTATATTATAAGAGGAAAGCTTCAAACAAGAGCCCACTAAATCAACACCAACTGCAGTTGCAGGAGGCAGAAGAACATCAGTGAAAAGGAAAGTGATCATTACAGCAAAGAGTCAACTGTTGTTG
Source organism: Merluccius polli (assembly GCA_030340625.1). Classification (NCBI taxonomy): domain Eukaryota; kingdom Metazoa; phylum Chordata; class Actinopteri; order Gadiformes; family Merlucciidae; genus Merluccius; species Merluccius polli. The sequence continues at coordinate 126,920 of JAOPHQ010005697.1, forward strand.
GTGGTGTTGAAATGAAGCCCTCTCTCAACAAAGCTCTGTTGAGAGAAATGTAAGCAAGATTACAGATAGAAAATGACCCCCCCTTGGGTTATCCTCGTTCTTTTTGATAACAACTAGATAATGACGCAAACTGCACGTTTGGATTCAGCTACAGGGTATTATCTGATAAACAAATACATGCAGCTTTTTACAGTAATATCATATCATGCTGGGAGCTCTCTTCTTTTCATTACTTTTGTTTAAAAAGACTTTCCTTTTATAATAACCAGTCTACACTCAAAATTAGTTCATAAAACCCTAATTTGTGGATGAAAGTAGGCTCCACCCTTTGAGTAATGGAAAGTAAAATATGATTCTCTTCCTGACCTGATATTCACACACTTAGCAGACTTTGAATTAAACTGTTACACGCTGATGGACACGCCGGGCCATTATAGATGTAATACATCCCCATTGTGTGAGTTGAAGGGGTATTCCCCTGCTGGGGTGCTTTAAGACTGATCCCCTCCCACTGCGCAGACCACAGCCCCCAGGTATTTCCCCCGGCTTTCCACACCCATCTCACATTGTATCTCCACCTCTAAGGATACCAGACTGGTGCGTGAAAACTAAATTGCTTTCCCAGATTCACATTTCAAATTAGCCGTCCATGCCCAGTCCGGCACAGAAGGTAAGATGAAACCAGAAAATTGAACTGTTATTGTTGGGAACATACAGTATATGCGACTCATGACAAGGTAACTTAACCTGCTGGCCTGAAAGAGAAATTTAACAACCCTCATTGTTTCTCTCCACCAACATTAAGATAAGCAGTTCATTTCATAAAGAGAAAACGATGGACAAGAGAGCTGTCATGAGTGTTGGCACCATGGAACATGCTGGAAATAACAAGGCAAATATTGCTAAGCCATCAAAGGGAAGCCCATACAGCCCATATAACATTCTTCAAATAGCTTCCATGTTCACATAGTGCCTTTCAATCCCTGCAAAATCTCAGTAATGTGCAGGCATACTCAAAGCCCTTTCTCCCTGGAATTAATTAACACTAGAAGACAGTGGATCTGTGTTAATATGGGCTTTTTGTCATTTTCCATTAGGAAGGCCCAGGATCAACAGTCTAAGATGTTAATTACATGGAGTGAGCAGAGTTTTCCAGGGTTGATAACACAAACCTATACAATCCAAAACATTTTCCCAGGAGAGAACCAAGGTTCCAAGGATGTGTGCCCTGCAGCCATATGTGGTGTACTTAACGGTAATCTCTAACGCTGACACATCTCAAACTCAGGTGAACAGTGTCCTAAAGACCATGCAAAGCGTTAGGGATTAGACCCCCATGCGGCTCCACAGAGGGTGTACAGGGAAATGACATGGCTTATACCACAAAGAGTGGCTAACATGCAAGATTTTCAATGAATCTTGAGTCAATACTATATTAAGTTGAGGAGAGAACAACGACCAATAAAGTATGCTCTATTTGTTCATTTTCATTCCCCACGTCACAATACATACAAGTGTAACTGAGTCTTCCAGTGCACTGAAGTGCATCAGTAAAGTACATGAGGTCAAAGTGTCCTTGACCATGTCTAGCTGTTTAAAAGGAGAACTAAAACAAAAAACAGAAACGGAACATATCCTGCTCGACAACAAGTAAGTGAAGAGGTAAGTGCATACATTTTACAAAGATAAAAAAAGCAATCATATTTCTTGGGAACCTCCCATTTGCTTTTCAGTCGGAGGCAAATTTCCACTGAATCACCATGTGACATGAGGAATTTGGGATCTGTATATGAATTGCTACAATTCTTCTACCTGTCTGAGAATATATGGCTGAGAGATGCATTAAACTGGCAAGAGTTTGTTCATTATTTAATTCCACCCCTGTTAGCTTTTTATTCCATTGCTGCATGCTCGTTTTCATGAATGCTATCTTTGATTGTGATTAGTTTAACAGTTGGTACCAGATTGCGCTGGTTCGTGTAGCCATTTTTCTGCCAACAGTTACCTTAAATATAGGTTAATGTGTGAACGCTAGCAAGATCAACAAGATCATTACTACATAATGCTGCTTGGAACTCAGTTCTACAGATTAATGCAATTTTCATTCTTCTAGCAGAAAAATAAAAACCCCTATTCCAGGGGTCATTCGTCTGGTCAAAACGTGCAAACATTTCTGCTTACTGTGGCTCAAATGGCCTGGTGTGCTGTTTTTATAAACTCCTCCAACAACATTTATATGAATGATAGAACAAGGACAAAGAACTATCTTGAATAATTTTTAAATCGTCAAAAGATTTTATTTGCACCCATGGGTAATCAGGTCAGCTGTCTAATCATGGGTGACAATGCACAGCAGCAGAAAATAGCAATTCAATGAAGCACAACAGAAAAAAATGCAGCCTGCAATTCTGCACAGTAAACATTTCTGAAGAGGTACAGCCAATTTATGAAAAAAACAATCACACTGAGATCGCTTGTGAATGTTGTTTCCATGGTGTTATTCAACACAACGCATCGCATTGTAAAGTAAAATAGTCGGTACAGATACATCTACGTCCAAGTTTAGATACAGCTTTTTAACCCATGTTGAAAATGGTAGCTCCTCCCTCCAAGATTGTAATCTTTCTTGATTGCTGTGATTTTTTTTCTAAACATAGGCCATTGCCCCACTCTATATTTGCTGGAAGTAGGTTCGAAAAGAATGAACATTATGGGAGAGGTCCAAAGGATCTGAGGGTGGCAGTCAGGCAGATGATGCTAGTTTTCCATATCATGGTGTGGGCTGTACACCTGTCTCCATTTCAATCCATGAACATGACACGATGTGAAGGTTAAGCTGGTTATATCCATTAAAGAGCAAAGTCACTCCCAAGGCCCTGATGCTTTAGCATGTACTTTATCACATGGAATCCAATTGAAATTAGATTGAGATGGTTTTTGGACACCAAAATCTCGTAAGAGAGGCAGGTGGGAGACATCAGACCCATTGTAATGGAATTTGAACATTTCTTTTTTTATTATTTGCTTTTTGTATTTGCAATGTAAAGCTGAAAATAAACACAAATAACCCAGTTTTAAGGGCTCTTAACTGCAGATCTAATGTCCACCTTTGACACTGCAATGTCAGTCGTTTGAGATGTCCATGTGAAAGTGCAAATTATTGGGTAGCTGCTATGAAATAGTGCTTAGCTTGCTATTACTATACCATTATAGCAATACTCAAAGAATATCACTTGGGCGGAGTGGGTGAGAACAGCGGACCGTGTCTATTTATGTGATCAATCTCTGCCCCAGCTTTAGACATTCCTGAGACCCCAGCCCACTGGCCATTACCGGAGCCGGAAGCTTCTCCATGCAGACTCCCTATCACTAACACTAGCCACTCGAGTCATAATAATATTAATAATACTAATAATACTACAGTATTATTACTGTGAGTTTGTTACTAAATATTCTGATACACCTCTATAACTGAAATATAGCATGCTGTTTTATGGTTGTTTACCTGCTTTCTCCTTTTGAATTTGACGGTGGTGGGTGTAGAACAGTCTGGTTGTCCTCCATATCCACGACACATTTTGTGTTCAATTCCAGTTCTGCAGAGACAAGTGTGTTCAGAAAGTAAGGCCCTTTGAGGGTAAGTAATATGCATAAGTAGTCCTAGTTGGACCCAGTCATGAGTCGTAGGTCCACAGAAGGTACGTCTTCTCAGCGAAAACTTTCTGACAGTGAAATGTTGAATACTTTAAACGCGATCCAAACAGAGAAGAAACAGTGAGTCTCTATCATACTTACCTCTGCGGTTCATGGGCCGAACTCGTACTGCAACTTTTACCTTTGAATCCGACATTTTCGTCCACTTTACTCCCACCCTGTCTCTGCGCAAGCTATCGATGTATTGCCCTAGTCTGGAAATACACACGCAGTGGCCCAGATTTACGCCGGATAAAAGGCAGTATAAGCGAATTAAACAACCCCAAACACGTCCGGGCCGTGGGAATTGGAAATTAAATATACATTCATTGTGTTTATATCCATCCAAGTCCGGGTGTTAGGCAGATCCAGCCCCCTGCTCCAGCCCCAGACAGCATCCCAACCGCCATCTTCCACCGGGAGCACGACTGCTGCTGCTGTCCTCTCGCTGCTGGGCGGCTCGTTGAGGAGAGGTTCCTCTTTAACACTGCACTGGGGGACGACCCATGCATGCACATGTCGATCGGCGCTACAGCAACTTCATTTATGAGCAACGACAATTAAACAGTTTAATAAGCCTTAATAAACGATTACACATTTGACCTGAAGCATGTTGTAAATGGCAATGACCTTTAAATGGCAACTTTCAATGATATGCATGCGCCTCTCAACCTGTCGATCACGCACACGCGTAGTTTATTATTTTGAGATATGTGTCATTTCAATTTTAAGTTAAGAGACAGGCTTATTTCACCACTCACCAAACGCAGGCTAGAGTAGAATGACAATCACATTAATTTACCTCATCAATGTAATGCAATGTAAGTTAAAACACATTTTATACATGATTTCCTAAATAATAACAATCATTATTTTAAATATATACTTTTGATAGGCTACCTTAGTTGATAATGTAACATGTAATATGTAATATTATATTACATTATATTATATTACATTATGTTAGTGAACTTTATATTATATTGCAGAATATATCTTCACAGTATGGTCTCCACTGTCCAAAACTGTGAGTGTGTTGTCCTTGGCTGCACAAATCAGCCCCACTGGCTGCACAAGGTTTTCTCCTATGAGGGGGGTTAGCTTTGTGCCCTTATGCAGCTTCCAGATCATTGCCTGCTGGCAGTCAATAATAATCACATTCCCATCTCTGTCGAAAGCCACTGCAGATATGCACAGCCAGGCCGTGGAGCCCAGGCTGAGGCTGAAACTGTCTATCTGATAGAGGAGGTTGAAATCTTTCTCATACACTCTGAGTCTGGTAGGCCGGTGGTTCCCATTGGGGTGTGACTCATCAAAAAGAAGATGCTCTACCACCGCGGTGGCCCCAGTCACCTGACAGCAGGCCACTGCTCTGGGATGCTCAAGATCAGTGATGGGAGTTTGATGATCCAGAATCACACCACGGTCACAGTCCAGGGTGACCCGGGAGAGGGTGCCAGTCTGGGAATCTGAGACAAGAATGTTCCCATGGCTGTCTATGTCCACGCCCCAGGGCAGCTGGAAAACGTCTGTGAGTGTCAACACGTGACATCCCCTGGAGGTGAACACTTTCAGGGATTTGTTCCCTGCGTCGGTCACAACCACGTGACCACTGGGAGTCACCGCCACATCCAGCGGGTAACAGATGTCCCCCCTCTGCCCAAAGCTGTTGAGCCTCCTCCCTTGAGGGCCGAAGACCACCACCCGCGTGTCTCCATCATGCACCACCACCGTTGTGCCCGAGGTCCCCAGCACAGCGATTCCAGTGGGGTTGAACAGTGTTCCCCAGCCACCAAAGGCAGAGCAGAGTTGCAGAGACCCTGAGACGTGACAGGCTTTCCCTCCAGAACTTGGAGCACCAACCTTGCTGTTCAACAGCAGCTCCTGCAGGTCACTGAGGGCCTGGCAGTGGGAGGTGCTGTCAACATCACATAACTGTCGACAAAATGGGCACTCCAGCTTCTTCAGCACGGGGTGGGACAAAGCCCTGATGCATTCCAGGCAAAGGACATGGCCACAGGGAAGGTTCTGTGGTCGGTGCTCGCTCTGCCCTGCTGGGTTGAACATCTCAAAGCACACCTTGCACTCCAGCAAGTTGCTCTGGATCTCTCGCAGGATCCTCTCAGGTCTCTGGTTGCCCTGACTTCTTAGAGAACGAGGATTCACAGCCATGACTGTCTGTAATAACTTCATGTATGTTTTATAATGTCTTGTCTGATGCAGCCAGCAGAATATTTAAATGAATATGACAGAAAAGAAAGAACTGAGACTATACACAAAAGCAGCAACCTAATAATGTTGTCAACAACCTCAGCTCTAGTAGGCCCAGCTAGGTCATGTGACATGGGAGTCTGCGCTGTCTGCGCACCACGAGCACACACACGCACGCACGCGCACGCGCGCACACACACACACAGGCTCTCTGCTGCCCTCATTTGGAAACACATTTGAGTTACAAATGCGAATTAGTTTAAAGCTCTAATCTGGTACGGTGCAGAAGTGACATTTAATTTTGAAACTGTACATGGTTCTTTTTAAATAAAATAAATACAAATTAAGATACACACGAGTCATAGTGGAGACAGAATGGAAAAAAACGTGTCCTTTCGACATCAGGACATTTATAAATGAATTGGCGATAGGTACGTCATCTGATATATTACTTCATGAATTGCAGTCATCTTGAAAGTAACATCGATTAACAGTTTCTTGAAATACATGCCATTATATACCCCTACATGGCAGCTATTTCGGTCTGTCAGCTTGCTGATGTGCAGACAGAGTGAAATCGGATCCTTAAGGAGCAGTAGAGCAGCACTTGACTCAGCCAATCAGGAGCTCCGTTTCTGCGGCAGTGGCGAAGGCCAAGCAAGGTGATTTAGTTTTTCCTTCCATAATATATACAGCTATTGTGTCTTAAAGAAATCATATTAACATGATTATAGTCAGTATAACTGATGCATATAGCTGATTACCAACACGTTCACTTGAACGGTAACCAAATTCCACTTTCCACACAGCTAGACAATAAAACCATTAGGTTAAATAACAGGCCAAAGAGGTTTAAGAGGAAATGTAAAACTTTAATGTTTTCTTAATTCACAGTGAAAACAAACAACATCACAAGTCATCAAAACAGGCCTGTTTTGGCAAATGACGTTTAAATCCAGAGACATTGTACCATTGTATAGTTGTAGCATGATGTCTGGTCCATTTCACAAAGAAAATATCTGGATTGTCTGGGGTTATTTTAAAGGACATACAGTGTTTGTGCCAAGACGATACTGAATTGGAAATCTTCGTTGAACTACTATGAAATGGGACATGCATACAGGCACACGGGGTAAATTAAAAATGTGACAATGACAGTGAAGGGACATACAAATAAAGAAACACTGCCCCTGGGTGTGCAATGAGATACAGACATCCATGGAGTGCTAACATCCAAATCCTAAATCACTTGGATCTATTTGACACTTAGCCATTCAAATGCAATGTGCAATAGGAAGAATGTGCATATAGTAAAAGAAGCCACATTGAAGACATGCAGAAACATGAATGATTGCTCTGTTACCAGTACAGTGAAAAAAGATAGCAGCCATAAATATACAGGGAGAGTAAAATCACTCAAATGTCAGGAGAAAAAAGAAATCACACCAAATATGCAAATATTACAACTGAACAGTATCTGAGATCAAAAATGAACTTAACTGCTTGTGTGGAGTTTCAGGGAAGTTGCTTAAAAAGTGCTTAAACTGTGTGTTTTGCTTAGTTTAGGCTACACATAAGCAAACCTCTTAAACACCATATAACGTGGGTTTGTATTAGACGCCTGTTCACATTCCATTCTGAGTTCAAGTCCCAAGCAAACACAAAAAGATACATGACATGGACATTTAAACAGATTCAACCTCTAGAAACAATAAAATATGATTTTCTTCCTCTAAATCTGAGTAACAAATGCCTTTTGACAGCCTGCTTGTTATTTACATTTTAACTACCCTCAGTAGATTTCATAGTTTATGGCAACTACAAACTATAGTTGAGCTTATATAAACTATGAATGATAATTTGTATCATTAGGATAAATGTGATAACAATGACCATGCTCTCAAATCTAGGATGAACAATACTGCATTGTCTCCTGTCATTAACATATTCTCACTATGACACACACACACACACACACACACACACACACACACACACACACACACACACACACACACACACACACACACACACACACACACACACACACACACACACTGGTATAGATCCCATTTCTGTGACTTCACCACTCAGATAGTGGTCTACTCCCATGGGTCACAAGCCTCTTAGAAGAACTGCTTGAAACAACACTGCATGGATCTGTTTATCCATTCAACTCCTCCTCCGTCTCCACTGCACCTCTTATATAGGTGAGCATGTTCTCACCAATAACTGAAATGCACCCGGAAGTGATCCCACTCTTACTGCTTACAACCACCTCCCTTCCCTCTCAACTCCTTTGGTTGGGAGTTCAGGAGAGGTCTGCCAGTCTCTGGCTCCAGTTCCTACTGGCTGTCCAGACCGTTGATGGATTTGTTCTTTCCACTGCCCGTTCCCCGCTTTCTAATGGCAGGGCTGTCTTCATCCACATCAACATCTCCTGAAAGATCATCCAAAAGAATTATGTTGGGGAAGATTGTAGAATTCCACAGCAGTGGCGATGTAAATGCTTAAAAATCTAAACTCTACCACTAGGGGTCAGTAGTTGTAAAGGAGAAACATAGGTCACATGAAACAAATCTAGACTTGCAAGCAGATAAGGCATGGGAACAACAACTTTGAGGAGAGCTTCTTCTACTGTAGATGATTTAGGGAAGAAAGAAAGGCAAATGTACCTTTAAATCCTTCAGTCATGTGGTCAGGAGAGTCAGCATAGTTACTGTCCTCCCAGTCTGAGTAGCCCTGTAAAGAGAAATGACACCACACATGGCATACATACTATTAATAAACACAAACAGGGGAATATAAAGTGACTCTCTGTAGCATAGAAGCTCCAACTTGGCTGGGAACTCCCCAGGGAAAGTTTTTGATTCAGTACAACTAACATAAATGTCGGTAAGAATAATATAGCCTGTTAAAAGCCTTGTCCTTTCAAAGGGGTATTCAAATGAAGGACACTGGAAAATCTCTGCAAAGTAAATATTTCCCCAACAACAAAGGTGGTTACAAAGGAAGGATGCAGTGCATGCAGGTATGCTTTGATGTTCAATTATCATGAAAATTGCGATGGACAGAAAGCAATAACTTTAAAAGCAGTATTATTATTTGTTTAAAAAATGTACTAAGGACAGAATTTTTACGAAAATACTTGTGAGACAAGAAGGTTGTTCTGTGGCCGCTGCCTTTTCACTGCTCTGCTCTCCTATCAATCTTTTAGCTTCACTGGAATGCGGCTCAAATAAATGCCCCCTGTTCCTACGACTTAATTTAACAAAATACTATTATAGCAACACATGTCTGCAGACATTTGTCAAGGGGCTGAGAAAGCCGGATGGACCAGTGATGTTTTCAATTTCAAATTAGTTACTGGCTATTATGTCATGCGTCCCAATTCCAGGGAGCTTTTTTAAAAACGAATAATTTAAAACAATTTACAAGCTGTTTGGACTATTGTAGAGGTTGATGTCATTTAGACAATACATTTTATGTAACCACTGGATGGTCACTTGAATGGGTTAATTTACAAATCCCCCACCTACGTAAATCTACTATAAGTAATTAACATACCTTTTCTTTTAGACCATATTTTTCTGCGTACCACACCATTCCATAGAGACAAAGGAATGTAATGAAGGCCTAAGAGATACAGAATTAGGTTAGAGGTAAATATCGCTCCCAAGGCAATGAAAATATTTATGAGTACATCATGCTAAATAAATGGATATTGGCACCCATTAACAAAAACAACATCTCAATATTAATGGTGGAGTCAAAATTAAAAAACAATTTCAGTTGTATGGGCCTGATACAGATTAGTGTGAATAGCGGAGGAGGTTGATCTTACCACGCACAGGAGCCAGAGGATCACATAGAGGATCTGAGTCTTAGAGAACAGGTCCTGGCCAAACTTTATGCAGGCCAAGGCCTCCAGGAAGGCTATAGCACTGGGAAAAAAAACACACACAACACACAGCTTTCTAGTTAGGTTTTCCCATTTCCCACCACCCAAGGAAAAAATGCTCAATTTGAAAGCTGTGGATGAAATAAAACTCCATAACTCCTTGGGAATAACTTTCATGGTGACTATTTACAGTCGCACATGAAAGGAAAATGGATGTTTAAACCTATTTTCAGCTAATTTCATATCGTTATTTTCAACAATGTATTGCAAGGCAGTGTTTCCTCTAGGATGGAGTTGCAGCAGTGGAGGTGAAGAGAGGTGTGGGAAAAAATGTCTGCTCGCATTTTTTTGTGTGCAAATCCTATCCAAATATGTACGTTAATATCTCTGTGAGGGAATCTGTCAGTTGTCTTGAGATTGACACATTGTATGCATTACGGTGGCCCTCGCGCATAGTAAGGTCTGCCTTCAGTTAGAAGAAAACAATCGTATTCCTATTAAATGATTGTGTTTGCTGTAACGTTACTGTGTGAAACTCACGTGACGTTGCAGGACTGTTTGATTATCTTTTGAATTGAAAAAGCCTTTGGAAATATAAACAGGAAATCGTCATAATTAAGGCAATAAGACTGACCTGTGTCCTGAGGGATCGAATTACACTTAATAAGGGCTTTTTTGACAAATGAACAGCTGGGAAAGTTGTGAGAGGACCTGAATAACATATAAGAGGTTATTTGATATCATTATCTTTTGAATTGATAAAGCCATTGAAAAAAAGGCAAGGAATAGTCATAATTAGGGATTATTGATCTGATGTCTGGTTTTAGGCCTTTTAACAGCCAGTAAAACTCATAAACTAGATGTAAAATAGTTAAGAGGTGGTTTGAAGTTGATATGTTGAAAACTGACAGCTACTACAAAAGCCAATTGTAATAATGCCATTATATAACATAATATATATATTATATATTATATAAAATATAGGCTAGTGGCAATCCGTTGGCTGTAAAGGGTAGAGGGAGAATCATTTTTCATTGGTCTGAGTTGTTTTGAAAAATAAAATAAAAAGTTATTGGAAGTTGAATATAGGTAAATAGTCCCTACACACTGCCATAGTGAAGCGCTACTAGACTGATATTCAACATTCAACACTGATATTCAAAGTTAATTTACAATTCCGTCACAACCGCTGAAGCTGTTGTATCTCAGACTGTGAAACATCGGCTGCATTTTCCTCTACAATATAAAAATAACCTGAAAACAATCGGTTCCGTTTACATGAAGCTATTGAGGTTAGAAGGGGAAACTACCACTAATATCAAATGTAAAACTAATTTCACCGCAGTCTTCGGCGAATGATAGTTCCGAGTCCGTGATCAGCATTACTTGCTTCAGTGTTGACATCTTGCCGTTGCTTGTTACAATAGTTGTGCTGACATTATCAGGTAAGCCAAAGTTTCTTATTTATATGCTTTACTCACAAGTGTGTGAATTGACCTGGATATGATATAATGTTAGTTTCTAAAGAGATAAGACGGAGCCCTCTCCTCTCCTCTCTGCCCCTCCCCTCCCCCGGATGAAAAAGAAGGTGGGCCTTCTTTTGTGGTGACAACAACAAGTGGAGAGATCATGATGGAGGATAACCTAGTGGTGGCTGTTGCTGGACACCCAGAGTTATATGACTTTACTAACCGTAGTTAACATGTTATCAACAGGAAACTGCAGGCCTGGAGAAAAATTAGTGCTAAAATAACGGTTAGGCTAAGGATAGGTGATTCGGTGGTTGCCGCAAATGACGCAGCAATACGCAGCAAGCCGGTTTTTTTTCTATCTGATGGGCAGCGCTGACAACAAAAAAGGCAGTGCGGTGCGCCTCGCGTTTTGCAACCTGCAAAAGAGATCAGGGCCTAACCCAATCCATTACTAGTGATGAATGTGAACTTTCAATCCATCAAATCCATCAAATTAACATTTACAACACAAGAAATACACATATTAAAATCCCCTTCTGAAAGCTTCATCCATGCTATAACATAGTAGGACTGCTGGATCCTAGATTATGTGATTATTACCACCCTTACAATGGAGTTTATATACAAATAAGTAAATCAGGGTTTACTCCCAAAATGTTTTTCATTCATTCATGAAACCAAATGTATAATATTTCTTACCCAAAAACCCAGCATTGCGTTCCAACTCTTTTGCACTGCGTATCTGTCAGATAGGCATAATATTGCCTAACAAAGAAAGAAGAAAATAAACATTTTAACAAATTAAATAAACAATTTAACAAAAAAATGCCATGCGTGATATCCTACAGTTGCCATTATCACGAACTAGCTAGTTCACAGTGTGTCACAGCACCAAAGTACCATTCTCACCTGACGGTTGGTGCTGTAATTATTCCGACGAACAAGATCCGACACCAGCTAAGCGCATGGCATGCTGGGAAGACAAATATGTGCTTCAGGAAGAATGTGTTCAGCTCTGTTAGCTGCAGAAACAGAGAGAGAGAGAGAGAGAAAATATTGTGAAGAGTCATGCATGTCAACCGTACGTGCCACTGAAAAACAACATTGGGCTTATTATTACTTTGACTGGATTCTTGGGCTTAACAATGTAATATATTGTTTAATATAGTTGGATTTTAATCATTGTAATTTAAGATTACTTCCATTCGGGGTCAACCAAAAAACAAAAAGATCACTTTAACAACTCTGGACACATTCCGCTTTAATTACATAACAGTAACAATTTTAGGGTCATGAGGTTTTAGATTGGAGGACACCCACACTGTGACCACCAAAAGGGACTTCCTTCTCTCATATGTGTCTATCGGATACCTTCTCTGAACAAACTGTGGCCATTCTAAGTGAGTTGTGCTCCCTCCCTCAGCCCTCCCATTCCCTTTGCCCCCAACACCTCTCAGAGAAGGTTAATTACTATTTAAATCTTCTCTAGTGTGTTGGCAACCACTTTAGTAAGAGCGAGGGACAGGGAACAGGTTTTTGTTTTTTTTCTTGACACAAAAGCAAGACAATCGGTTGCATTCATCACCATGGCAGCCAGAATGGATGACAGGGAAGCGACTCAAGTTCTAGTGGCCTGACCAGGCCCGCCCCAAAAAAGGGCTCTCGCAAGGGCTGGTTTCCATGTTTAACAACCAATCAGATTAGCAAGAGCTTACAATGCAATGCACACCGGATCATCCCCCCCTGCAGACGCATCTAATCACCGTGGGAGACGGCAGGAAGACTAGATTACCTGCCAGATGATCATGAACAGATAGACACCCATCACTCTCTGGAGGGAAGACTTTGGGTCGAACCAGCGCACGTATGTCCAGCTAGCGGGGGTGAACTGGAGTGCTGCCCTCTTGATCTTCCCTGTGGTAGTGTGGATGTCTCTATAGGGAGGGAGCGAGGGAGGGAGGGAGAGTGAGAGGGAGAGGGATTTTAATAATAGCATTACACTAATCACTTAAAGTCCAATTAAATGATTAGTGTGTGATCCACCCTCTTGGAAGTAAAAACCTTAGATCAGATGGTATGTATTAATGATATACTGAAGAGATTAAGTTAGTGTTTCTTAACTCCGAGTGTTGTGTGGGTCAGATATGTAAATACAAATTAAAAAAGCAAAGCAACCAAAATAATTATGAAGACAAAATAGAATGGGTGGTAAACAAACATACAACTATATGAAACATTAAAATGTTAAATGATGTTAACAATATCTATCCATTTGTCATTTTCATCTTACATACCAATCAACCATGTTTATCTAAATAAGTTGTTAGTCTACTAGCAGATTAAATTATTCTCACTTATACCGAGGTACGTTGTACCTTTGTATTTCCAGATGAACTGTATATATTTTTTAAATAGGACTCCTATTATATTAAATATCATATTTACATGTATACAAACACACATCTTTCAGATTGGAAGAGGACCTACTTAATACTGGCCCAGTGGTAGGTCCTCATCTCCAGAAAGCGGCAGACGTTCATGCCCAGCCAGATGCCTCCTCCGTTACACAGCAGGATGTCCAGGATCACCTGGTCCCACCAGCACTCCGCAAAGTTAGGCAGCAAATGCATGAAGAATAACTAAAAGTGGAGACGGAACAGAACAAAAGCGTTTAGGAAGAGAATACAGTTGCTACATTGGTGTACTGTATAATTATTTGCAATGAATACATATACTAAAAGGAGATTATAATCCATGTTGGACACGTCTACTGACAAAGCAGGGCAAGTGGCATAAGTTGTCTTATTAAGAGGAGTGTCACTGGCCTCATTCATACATATATTTTCTTATATTATTTTGTATCTCATTTGTTATTCCTAATACTTTTGTGTATTTTGTGCTGTGACACCCTAATTACCTATCTGGGATTAATAAAATACATCTTATCTTATCAGTGTGTCTGTATGGTACCTCAGTGAGCTCCCAGGTGATACTGATGGTCCAGCAGAGGCCATAGCTGCGGATGAGAAGGGCCTTCATACCCCACCCCCAAAAGTGGCTGAATGCAAAGATGTCAAAGTGGCTCAGGATCCTCTCCCAAGTGATCACATGACAGTTCACAGCATACTCCTGTCAAAAACAAGAGACGAGAAGTATAACCACCTGGATCATTTTGATCCAGTGATTTTGTATGGTAGGCCAATTAATAATGTAATGATGCTTTAACTCACCATAACATCTGCCTCTCGCTTAGCATAGCGTAAGTTTGGGTCTAACCAATACATGAGCTGCTTAACCTGCTCCCAGTTGAAAAATATGATGAACACCAGGAACAGAAAGTAGAGGACACTCAGGCCTTCAAAGTGTGGGAAGAAAGAACAATAAAGTCATTAGGAATCAACAGCGAGCAGAGTTGAGAGCATTATTTTTAAAAGAGACAAGCGATACTTACCAAAAACCATGCGCCAAATTGCAGGGTGAGGTCTGGTGAACGGCCCTAGAGGGATTTAGAAATAAAATTAAAAAGGTATTTCATTAAATTGTGTCAACATGGCTGTTTATTTACTGAGCAAAAGTATATTTAGATTTTGAAGAAAATATATAATAATAATAATAATAAGAATAATAATAAATTGCATTTATACAGCGCTTTACAAGATACTCAAAGCGCTGACATAGTGTGTGTGTGGAGGGGGGATATGACACCTCATCCGCTACCAGTGCGTAGCACCCACTTGGGTGACGGACGGCAGCCAGTATGCGCCAGAACACTTACTACACACTGGCTCAGTGGAGAGGTGAGGAATGAAACTATCCAATTAGAGACCAGGGGATGATTAGGTGGCCATGATGGTACAAGAGCCAGGTTGGGACACCGGGGTTAGCACCCCTACTCTTGCGATGAGTGCCACGGGATCTGTAGTGACCACAGGGAGTCAGAACCACGGTTTTAACGTCTCATCCGAAAGATGGGGCTCTAGACAGGACAGAGTCCCCATCTCCGTCCCGGGGCATTGGGGATCTTACATAGGCCAGACAGAGGGATGAGCACCCCCTACTGGCCCTCCAACACCTCTACCAGCACCAACTCGTCTCCCATCCAAGGATGGACCAGACCAGCCCCGCTTAGCTTCCAGAAAAACCAGCACTGCGAGGCAGGTAGCCATGGTGCTGGCATATATATAATTGTATGCAAGCCTGCATTGTCTGTAAGACTTAATGCTAATTAAGAGATATATGGATAGTGTTATTTTGCTAGTGCTTACCATTCGGAAAGGCCAGGACACTGATGACCAGGAAGAAGGAGATGACCAAAATAAGCCCCACCCAAATATTACTGTCTGGATTTCCATCGTCTCTGCATGTACAAATACGTTACAAACAAACAACACCATTGCACCACCAAGCTAGTCTAAACAAGTAAACAACGCAATTCTAACATATCGCGTCATTAATTGCACGGATGCCTGTCTCTGTTAAAACGATTATTTAATGAATTACGATAATGACGTAAAAGGGCTATCAATTATTGGGCCAGGGTAAATGCATATAGCCATGTAATGTTTGAAGGAAAAATCAGCATCGTCAGATAGCCCGTGCACACAGGACCAGCTAGCTGCCTTGTAGCGGGATGTCAAGAAGTCACTTGGATGTGCATTGCATAACAAACCACACACCATTCACTGGTCAGCGGTTGACCTTGTATATCAAGTCAAACGTTAACCATCCTATGAATCTGTGTGTATCGTTACTATTTGGCAGTTATTTTCGACCAAAATGCCCACTGTCCAAGACAACAGACAGAGAAGAAGACAGTTGGCGGAACCTATAGCACAGAGCATCATCTTACTGGTGTTAGCTAAAGCCGAGCTAAGCTAATCAACCTAGCTAAGGTTATCTGGCCGACTTACCTCGCAAAGGCGAAATACATCAAGCTGAGTACCGTGCATGTCAGCAGTGTTATCGTATGCGGCTTATAGAAGAAGTCGATTGTAATGTCCTCCACTTGCTGCTCGTTGATCATTCGGAAATGCATCCTGTAGTTCACATCATCTTTGCTCAGGGTATGGGAGCCGCTATACATGGACGCCATAGCAGCCTGAGGAGCGCACCTCTTCCTGCGACGGCTGCCAGTCACTCCGCTTGAAGCCGCTAGGAAATGGCTTCAAAATTGTACTCCATACAATTCTATATTCACTTCAACATGTTTTTATATAGCTCATTGGGTTACAGAGAAGGTTTGCATGGCGTTAGAGATAGAGAAAAAGTTAACATTTTTTGAAAAACATTAGTTTTCATTGTTTCTTTTTTAGGGGGAGTGGCTCCGAACCGAACCGCTCTATTATTACATCTTTTGGTTCTAGCTGTCATCTAATGTGACTTCTGGTTCAGGATGGTCTCTGTAGCAGAGCAGCGAGCTCTGCTTACTAAATGCATATAGAAATACAAGACACAACTCCCAACAGCTGGTTAAGGTTGGCCTTGTTACTCTATAGCCTACATATGGCCTAGACCTTAACATTGTTTTTTTTTAAATGATCTAATATTAAGAAATACTGTGTAAGGCTAGTAGCCTATGTAGACGTAATTAAGTAAATAAGGTAAATTATGTCTGGAGTATCTGTGTGTGTATATATAAGGGTACTCTAGATCTGTGAATCTGGTTCACTGTCTCAATGGGATAAATGACCACGCTTAGTAGGCCTAGAGGAGATTCAGTTATGAGGTCTGGACGCCTTTCCAGGGCTAAACGCTCACCCACTCAGTGTTACACGCTGGTCTTCATACTGCTCACCTTCAGAGAAGTTGACAGTGTTTCAGCTGAGCAAATTGTCTACATCAGGTCTGAGGATCGTCTTTTTTGGCTGCTGTCTAGAAGTGGCCAAGTGAGTACCTTAAACCTTTTGAAGGTCAACACC
The DNA here is from genome assembly GCA_030340625.1 of Merluccius polli. NCBI lineage: Eukaryota > Metazoa > Chordata > Actinopteri > Gadiformes > Merlucciidae > Merluccius > Merluccius polli. Next base: position 144,115 of record JAOPHQ010005697.1, read on the forward strand.
CTCTGTAAGCTATCTAGTGGATCTTTCTGCAGTTGCACAAGTACTTAATTTCTTCAGGGTAATCTCTTCACAAGTTACTACGAATCAGGGTTAGAATCAAATGTTCAATTGGCAACTTAGCCAGTTCTGCTGTCATTTTGTGATGTGATGTTGGTTCATTATAGTATTACAACACTCAAGTCATTCAACCAAAAATGAATGACTTGTATTCTTCACTGGTCCTCATTCCAGACTGTCTAGAGTGCATAAGGTCAGTGGTTATCAACTGGTCTAGTCTCAGGACCCACATTGTCATTAGTCATTAAGTCACAACCCAAAAATAATAACAATATTTATTTACCAATATTGCAGTAATCATCAATGCCTATACTGTTTTTAATTAATTCATGGACTTCTTTCTAAAGATGAAGGTTTGGAATATGCTCTGCGACCCACTCAAAATGCCCTTGCGACACACCAAGTGATTTAAAAAGGTTAATTCAGAACTGTCAGGCAACAGTTTTGAATGAAAGAAAAAATCTAAACACAATTTTTTAGTACTCTTATACTCGTACCCTATGTTGGGAAATCAAATAGTGATAGTGTTTTACTTGTATATTTAAGTTAATTCAAGTAAACTGTGCATGAGCTTTTCCTCCCTTCATCCCTCTCTGTCTTCATCGCTCTCTGTCTTTGTCTCTGTCTGTCTTCAGCATCATCCATCTTCAGATCCATCCATCTTCTCCTTTTCAGTAAATAAGGCTCAGCCAACCTGGCCTGTCTGTTAACAAAGCTAGTTTATATATTAAAAATAGTCAACAATTCACAAAACCTCATAAATTACTAATGTTTTGTTGTGCTTTTTTTTATAACATAACAAAAATCACTTAAAGGTATTATATGTAACAATGACAACAAGCGTTTAAAAATGTGAACTGCAGTACAAATTCACAATATTGGAGAGTTGTCTCTGCCTGCCCCCCTCCTCCTCCCCAGACTCTAAGCCCCGCCCCCTTCCCCCCTGACTCTTAACTTAAAATTCTTAAAAACTATGTTGTTAAGGCTATGATCTGACTATTATATAGGCTAGACCTACATGTACAACAGCCTGGCCTCAGCGCTGACGTCCAGGTCCATCTGTGGGATGATATCCTTTTTAAAAACCGGACTCACACGTCAATCAACCCAAACCATTCATATTTCATATTTAAATATAGACTATGACACTGGTTGTCTCTAACAGAGTCTCATGAGGTTAAAGTACCTGCACACTGTTCTCCTAAGTCATGCTCTCAGCCAGGATGTTCTCCTCTCCGACCATGTGACAGAGTGTACTGCAGTTGCAGGATCATCACCACTCTGTAGCACATGGATTAGGTCAGCACCTTGACGCTCCGTGCTTCACGGCCAATTGCCTGGTTTAGCTTGAACCAAAAGGCACTGTGGAGACTGTTGTAGCCAACAGTCTTCACTGTGTTGTCGCCATCCTTAGGATCTCCTCCTTTTTGAGCCTACAGTTGACCTGAAAATCCTGGCCTTTCAGATCCAGGGTATCCAGAGAAGAGGCCAGGTTGTCCAGGACTCTCAATACTGCACTGTGTACCATGTCAGTCAGGGCCAGCCAGCCTCGCCGTTCCCCCCAGAGGGCTTTTGCAGCAGCAGCCTGGGAATCAGGTCCACCAGCACTTCAGCTGGATTGTGCAAGGAGCCTTAAAATATGTTCAATAGGTTCAAGATCACTGAGGGCGACACCATCCTCAGACCTCTCACCACCTCTCACCTGGACCTCATCCAGGCACAGATTATTTAAATCATTAAATGTGTGTGTGTGCGTGTGTGTGTTAACCAATGAATTACTTTATTTGCAAAGATGTGATTGGTTTGCTGACTGTCTGTATCATGACGATGATTAATGATGAGGTCAGGTGACCCGTGACCGTGGACATATGGATCGCGGCGTGTAACTGAACGCGAGCGTCGGACTCTCTGTCCACACTGAATCCGTTAAATATGCACTTCTGTTAAAGGCCATGGTGCAGGTTAAACACCACTTTCGATTAATGGGTACATAAAGCACTCAAGATATGTATATAAAGTTAGAAATGTCTCCAAAATTGTGTTAAAGTGTAGTTTTTGGTCGTAACGGTTATTTTTAGCGCAATTCGGCGATGACGTCACATGAGTGAGACGTGGTGGAAGTAGCCTCAGCCTTGTACTGGAACTATGGCGTCTAACTGGGATGAGGAAGAGGTGGCAAGACCCACAAATAACATTTATGATGGCCCACAGCCATATAATTTCGAACCGGTCAGAAGTGAGAGGGCGAACGAGAGCCGATGGCCGTCAAAGACAATGAAATGCATGGTCAGAGGAGAATGAGTGGAGAGTTGGCGAAGTGTCCTGGTCAGTCGCTAGCTACCATTTAGATCGCAGCAACGAGCGCTGGAGCGGTCTATGAACAGCAGTGCATACAATAACACTTTTTCCCCATCAGGGTACTGCTTACCGGGAGAGGGAGAGAGTAGTAAGCGTGTCTGTGTGGGCGGTGTCGTCCCATGGAAACTGTGGTGGAGAGCTTGTGTTGTAGGGAAGTGAGTGCGTTTTGGTCGCTGGTCGAGGAGCTCACCCCGCGGCCAGCAGATGTAACGTGCCTAACTCAGCATCCAGGATTTGAGGCATGCTGCCTGAATCCGTTTGTGCTAAAGAGCCTACTCACATTTCAGGCAGGATCATGGTCCCCTTCAAGCCAGCAGGCACGAGTATGTTCATTGTTTATGTTTACTTTGCCATTACTAGACTAGAGATGTGTTGCATAAACATGCATGACAAACAGGTATACAATTAAGTTTCCAACCTACTTATCCCTATAGGCAATACCGGTACACAGCGTACAGGCAGGCTATACGCTGGGCTTATGGTGTTCTCGGTGTTCATAGAAGGAAGCCTCTACCCTCCTGTCTGGTTTCAACCATCAGGCTACAATTTCAGAGTGGTGATGAGACCTATCATGGCTTTCAATGGCCTCGTTTGGATGACAATGAATAAAAACCATATTGGCACATGAATAAAATAAAGTATTTTTCAGTTCAAGAATTGTCATGCTTGTTCTGTTGTGATCGCTCAACGGCCCTTAAAATGTGATAAAATACACAGAACACGTAAATTCCAATGAAAACAGTTTATTAGTTTATCCCAAGTATATTACTGAACAAAGAGACAGGTTGGAAAGTTCCTGATAAAGTAAACAAATCTCAAAAAATGGTTAGGCACAAAAAAGATCAACATGTATTTAAGTGTGGTCAACATGTAAAAGTGTGGTCTTACCCGAGGGTCAGCTCTCTCTCTCTCACACACACACTAATATGCATGAATACATACATGCAGTGATATCAAAAGCACACAGAGCAAGACCCAAGACAAAAGCACACACAGAGGTCCTTTTCGGGTTATCATTCCTTACTCCCTTTCCTACTAATACTACAAGGAATTATGGGGAAAAGTGTCAAATGGAGATGTAAAGGGAGCATTTTGCAACATTTCCTTGATTGTAATCTTGTGCGAAAATCAGAATCCGAAAAGGACCCGTAGACAAGGCACTACCAGGTACAATGATTGGTAAGCTATGTTGAATTATATAAAAGACATTTCATACAAACAAAAGAAATAAAACCACAGCACACACAATGAGCAGCAGGCAGACATGCAGCATGCAGAACCCCTTGCAAAACCACATGGGGTACAGTGACACAAGACAGGCACAAGAGCAGCAAGGTCCCACCACCAACAACTAAGTAAAAAAAACAAAGCAATAAACAGCACACAAAGAGAAAACATAACATGCAGCATGCAGAAAACCACCACCAAGCCGTTGCTAGCTAACTGCTGGTTCTGCATTAGCCAGTTTTATGCTGTAAAATATTTCTAGGGAGACTATGTATCGCAATAACAATTAATGTCTGTTTGAATCTGTACAATGCCTAAACTTGAATTCTAAATTCAGTTTATATAACAGCTTTGGACTTGGATGTAGATCATATCCATACTGTCAAGTACAATCTGTCTTGTATCTAGTTAAACTTTCAACTTTGTGGGCATTTATCACACCCATAATTAATTGGTATTTTGCATAAATGTAACTCTATGAATGATAAATGTTTAAATGTATTGGTTGGGATATGTGAGCATTGGAGCACATTGTGGGATCCGAAATACGAGACACCATGTTCCTGTGGAGCATTGGCTGGTTTTGCCAGAAACGTTGGTAGCCACATGATGCACAGACCTAGATATGTAAAAAAGAAAAAGAAAAAAAAGAGTAATCAACAGTATATCAGGTTTCAATTTTGAGTAAGTACGGTACATTACTGGTCAAATGTTTTCAATGAAACACACATGACCAGTAGTGTATAACACTCAAATATGATGGCATCATAAACCCACAGCCTAAAGCCTGGTAAATACATTGTAAATTAACTGGCAAGACAAATTTGAATGTGGGCAGACAGTCAGGGCTATCAAATTTTAATTAGATATTCTGATTTTCTAATCAGATATGGCCTGCTGTGTATACAAAACCTACTATCCGACTTCTTACAACAGGCCGGACAGAGGGCAAACAGGCTCATGAGCACCTCTTGGCAAACAATGAATTTGTCAATGCCACTACAACAAAAAAGAGAGAGGGGGGGGGGAATTCAATTCTACCAGATACACAAAAAGGAAAATGCAAAGTTGGTCTATGTTGGTTTTAAATTATCTCACTTTTGGTGGGGGTCACAGGTGTGAGATGGCTCCTCCTCACACAATTCCTCCTCATCCTCAGACATATGTCCTCCAGGCACCCACGATGAATCGCTGATGACAGACGGATCATCTTCATCATCGGTCTGTTCAGGACTAGTGAGGGGGGGGAAGTTTGGGTCTGTGTCCCCACACTGACCATCTTGGGCTTCAGGTTCACCTGCACAGCTGTGGCAGAGGTAGTAAACATACCCAAACATATGACAATCATGGCAAATCTACGTGGTTATGTTTTGATGTAGGCTATGTATTAATTTCATCAATGTGTATGGAAATGTCCTGTATGCATAGATTTTGGAAACGTATGTTTTAGACAGCATATCGACCACCCAAAATACCCAACATTTACCGTGAGACCTTCCACGGGGCTTCACATTGCACTGTGTCCCAGTGTCGCAAGTGGAGGGCAAGGGGTCATTCACATCGACACTGTCCGCGGTCTCCTGCTGTGCAGCATCGATCAACATCTTGCGCAAACAAATTCAAAAGGGTCAGCGACACAGTCACGTTTAATACATATGAAAGAGAACCGTAATAGTCAAACACACACGCGCTGTTGTGAAAGCCGCTTGACGATCACCAGTGATCCAAACAAACACTAGCCATGGTGCTTTCTAGTTAGATACGACAAGCTTTTGGACATTTACTTCAGGACAATTTAGTTTTGGCTCATATTCATGAATCACGAAATGTGGTTTTCTAATCTCAGACTGATCATGACTGTAGTGGAGGCGGTGTCAAAGGGAACACAGTATGCAGTATGCACAGGGTTAGCTAACGCGCAGATAAACATTACATGCATTATCATGAGGCTTACCGTAGCATCTCTCGGTGTTGTAGCGGCAGGCAGAGAGGTGCTGTGCAGACGGCCCGGTGGTCGGAATCAGCTTCGCCAGCCTCTTGGTCTTCAACCCGAGTGATACCATTCTGGTATCCCCTTCGTCGTAGTCCTCCTTGAAATGCGCGCTGCAAATCTTGGTATTGGCGGTGACGGAGGTCATTGAAAAATGTGCCCGCCTAACTCGGACAAAGTGGACCCACTGTCGAAGGGTTGCCTTGTCCTTCAGGAAGCCATGGAGCTGTGTCCAGTTTACAACCGGCACGAGCACAGTAGCCCGGCATTATACCGGTTCGAGGGTGTATCTATCTAGCTATCTACTAGCCTGGCAAGCCAGACCTACATCAGAAAGATGTAAGGTCTGGCATAGCTCCATTGGCAGTGTGGGCGGGATAAACGGTTGTCTTTCAAGTTCCCTCTGCACGCAATAGGATAGCGCTACAACCAATCAGAGCAACGAAGAAGGTGACGTAGTCAGAGCGACGGCTCTGACTACGTAATTAATCAAAACTCAGAATAAATATTTATTTTCGAGGAAAGACTTCAGTGCCGTTCTTTGTTCTTTTCTCAAATAAAATGTTAACTTAAAGTCTTGAAGAGTCGCGGCCAAAGCCGAGTGGAAAGACAACCGTTCGCAAGCAGCAGCAGCCATTGTTTACCTAACACGGAACCGTCGCAACTCTGTCGTCATTAGGTAACCCGGCTTTCGACTCCGCCCCTCACGCTGTGATTGGCCAGACATACAAGACATACTTGGTGTTTCCAGCACCAAAAAGCGGACGGAGCTTTGCTAGACTACACTAGCTGCCAAATAAATTTGCTGCCGCTAGGGGGTGTCTAGAGTTCTAGGCTAGCTATCTACGCTATCTGTCTATGCTATGCTATCTGGCTATCTCTCTCTATGTATCTATTTATCTATCGTTCTATGCTGTCTAACTGTCTATCTATCTATCTCTCTATCTAGGCTATATATATGTATTTATCTGTATATTCTGCTGAACAATCTCTTACTAGTCTCTCTCTACTCGTCTCTCTCAATGGTCTCACGGCGGGCTTTGGTCTGTCGTCTCACTCATGTGACGTCATGCAATGCATTGTGGGTGAAATGAGAATCAATCGCGAACTGCTAAAATATAGACGGCTAAAAACCAACTTTTTTGTATTATATTACGTTTTGTGATACCCAACAACATCAAATACAATGAATAACAGTTTAAATGTGTATTACCAACAAGCAAATGCGCAAATTCATTAGAAAATTAAACCTGCACCATGGCCTTTAAGTCATGTAAACAAACCACGAGATAACTCCTCGTTTCAACTAAATGAATGCCGTGCGCATAACGTATAACGTAAACGTTTTGTTAATAGTTCAAAGCGGGATTTATTCATATACTTAAAAAAGTATGCCTCCCCAATTTGTAAAGTCTCAGCTCCCGCGTCTGGATGAATGAGCTCCACTGGATCCGTACTCCGCGCGGCTTCCGTTCCCACCGGGCGCGTTTTAGCAGTGGAGCGCTGCGAGGCGGCTGGATTTGCGAGATCAAGCGAGAACCACACAACAAGCAAATCAAAGGTTACTTTGTCTGTCAGAAGTTGACTTGCAGTTGCTTTGTCAGTGTGTGTGGGGGGGGGTGCTACCGGAGGATTGTTGAGCGGGGGGTGCTACCGGAGGATTGTTGAGCGGGGGGGGGGGGGGGGGTGCTACCGGAGGATTGTTGAGCGGGGGCGGGGGGCTACCGGAGGATTTCTGTTGCGCGATTGCAGGCAGGCTTGGGCTACGTGCCGGGTCTCAGCCCTTATGTGCCGGCTAGCCCCGGCCCAATTTAACCACTGGCTGTAAGGTTTCCGGAACTGGATTTGGCCATTTTCCTGTCTCCACGATCGTCTTCAGCTGTATCAGTGTTTCATCCTCTGTCGTTTTCAGTCGAATGTCAGTCGAGTTATGGCCTGTACATCATGCAGAGTCACTGACAACACTCTGTCGACATACAATTCCACATACTCATTGTCCTCAGTCTCTTGTAATGGAAGTCTTCAATAGTGAATCCGCCACATTGGATTTTCCCACTATGTGTTCGATCTTGTAGTCGTACGGCTGTAGTCTCAAGCCTAATCTCTGTATGCGGGGTGGTGATAGTGTAGCTTTCTCTGGGTTGAACATGTAGATGAGGGGTTTGTGGTCTGTTTGTAGCATAAACTTTCCTCCCCACAGGTAGGTTCTGAAATGTTCCACAGCCCAAACACAACCTAGAGCTTCCCGCTCTATCTGAGAGTAGCGGCGCTCTGTTGGAGTCAATGAACGGCTCGCATAGGCTACTGGCTTGTTCCGTCCATCTGATTGGGTTTGAAGTAAGACTGCTCCTAGTCCTACTGGGCTTGCATCACTGGTGACTACTGTTGGTGTATTCAGCTTGAAGTAAGCCAGGCATGGCTCACTTACCAACGCGCCTTTCATTGCTTGGAACGGCATTCCGCAAAGCATCGAGTCCATAGCCTTCTGATAGGCTTCCGGTGCACTCGATAATCCAAAGGGGACTTTTCTGAAGCGGTAGCACCCTCTGTGAGTAATGAACGTGGTCAGGTGTCTAGATTCAGGGTCTAAGTCACACTGCCAAAATCCCTTCTGTGCATCTAACTTGGCAAACACTGTTGCTCCCTGCACAGCATGTAAGATGCTGTCTAGTCGGTACTGGATGTCTTTCTCTGATCACAGCATGATTCACCTCCCTGAGATCTACACATAGCCTCACTTCCTTGGTGTCTTTCTTTGGAATTAGTAGTATGTTGGAGACCCATTCTGATCCTTCATTCACTTCCTCTATTATACCTTGGTCAAGCATCTTGTCTAACTCCTGGTTCACAGCCTCCAACATTGGATAAGGGACTCTCCTCAAACCCTGAGCTACATCGACTGTAACTTTATGACTGTAACCTTTAATTTGACCTAGTCCTTTAAAAAGTGAATGATATTCATTTGCTAGATTACTGAATCTCTCTGTCTGTCCTACTGTGTTCACATTTTCTCCAGGGTTCAGTATCTTCAATGCAAAGCTGGTTTTCCTACCTAGCAAGGCCTCAACATTTCCTTGACATAAACGTCATCTTTCACTACCTTGTCCTTCCATCTCATTTCTGCCTCAAAATAACCGGCACATTTAGGTGGTTCTGTTCTTTTGGACAATGTTTTTCTAAACAGGTCTTCTCCTATGAAGTTTCTACTACTTCCTGTGTCTATGACCATTTTCAGCTTTTGTCCATTTACTTTCACTGTTTCAGTACCTTCCGGATCAACTGCATTAATAAACTCATCTGACTCTGAGTCAGAAGGTTCATGCACTGCTCTAACTGGTTTACGAAATTTGGGCTTTTCCTCATCCCTATTTCTGTCACTATTCTTCCCTTCCTGTGCAGATATTTTCTTCCTACACACTCTTGCATAATGTCCAGTTTTTTTACAGTACAAACAAGTAGCAGTCCTAGCTCCACATTCATCTGCTTTGTGGGACGTCATTCCACATCTGAAACACTTGGTGTCGCTGTCGTCTTGCTCACCGTCATCATTTCTGCTTCCGCTTCTACCGTGTGCTTTTGGTTTCACTCTCGAGTCATGGTTACCGTGGTTACCGCGAGTTCTCCTCTTCGTGAAGTGAACCTGATTGTCCCGGGCTTTGTGACCACTGGCATAAAATAAAAATAATCTAGATTCCGTCTGCTTACAGTACCACCATAACAATTTGTCACGCAGCCTCTTCATCACGCATTTCTCCACAATCTGATCCCTAATCATGTCATTCTCCAGTGCGCCGAAGTCACACGATTTCGCTAGTTCTCTCAGTCCATTCACAAAAGCATCAACTGACTCGTCGGGAAACTGAGCTCTTTGTCTAAACTTTCCAAAACCACATTTCTCCGTGGCGTGAAGTATACATCTAGGGCAGCAACAGCCTGTGCATGTGTACCTTTATCTCCCGGTAGATTAGCTCCAATGCAATGCAGAAACGTGGCTCTTCTTACCGCGTCCTGTGCACTGATAGTTCCACTCGCAACTTCGAAGAAATTGTACGAGTCCTTCCATAACATATATTCCGTGTACAAGTCAGATGCTCCAAGGTTCAATGGGACTGGCGGGGCTAGTTGAGCATGGAATGCAGGCACCGGCGGTACTGGTGCGGCAACAACAGCCTGTTGTCCTGCCTGCGACATGGCGGTCTGCTATCTATCACTCGTGGTTCAGTCTGCGTTTCCCCGGCGTATTAGACGTGAAATCCGTGTTGTCTTGTTGCCTTCGACGTGTTGTCCATAAATGATCAGTCAGGTTCTTATTAATTCTGTTTATTAACACATAATCATCACCATGTCCCTGCTCTCAGTCTAGCGCGTCTATTTCCGGTCCATCGGTCTATCTGTCTCCCAGCATCTCGCGATATCTCAAGTAGGCTATCTAAGATACTACACCGTCAAAAGTAGACCTGGCGCGGATCTGGGCCCAGTTTCCCTATAATGATGGATCCACGCTCGTACGATCCTTCTTACGAATCATCTTTCGAACAATCGTTATTTTTTTCCGTGCGTTTCCCAAAACTCCTCTTAACATGAACGCGCGTGCACAGATCTAACGATCGATCATAGCCTTGTACCTGTCCACTGACACGGTTCTGAAATACATATTATACTCGATTCTGATTGGCTGGAGGGTGTAGGTTAAAAAGTACACCTAGGAAAGACGTTGACACTATGAAGACGCTATGACGCTACGGGAGATATTACATTTTTAAATGTAATATCTCCCATATGCAGGCGTTGCCAAGCAACGTGGCCATAGCGCCAACGTCTTTCCTAGGTGTACATTACCACTTTTTAACCTACACCCTCCAACCAATCAGAATCGAGACCCAGACCATGGTATAACATAGACTAAGCTATATAGCCTATCGTAACTTTAGCCTCAGTGGAGTCACCGGCTGGACATTCAGTGGTATTGGATGTTTTGTGCAATGTTAACGACGCTCATAGCGCGCTACGAGTGCCCCTGGAGCTCTCGTTAGCTGCGAGCGTCTTAACGACAGTCGTTACGCAACGATGCTTTCGGGAAACTGGGCCCTGGAGCGGCAGCCACTTCTGGCCGCGTCTGAAACGCGCCGCGGCGCGTCTGGTGGATCATGACCAGAGCGGATCCGGCTGTCGCGCGACAATGCGCCCACGACGGATCCAGTGGAAGTTGGGCTGAAGTTGGGCTTAACCCCCTTCTAGCTATTCTTACAGGTAGGCCTAGTTAAAATCTCACTAGGGTCATTCCTAGTATTCGGTGCCATTTGAGTCCCCATAGCCTAATATGGTATATTTTTGGTAAAAATTGGTCAATTCTTATTTTTAAAAGCTCATCTTATATAGTTAACCCCCCTCTACCATAGAACACAACAGTATGTCCCCAGGATTAATTGCATTTAAAATAATTCCTCCGACTTTAGCAGAAACAACTAAACTGCCATGTCCCCAATCGTGTTTGCTCAACTTCAGTTATAAATATAAGTAATAAAAATCAAATAAATTCTACATTTTTCATTATTGTTGTATAGCTTTGTTTATAATACTCCTCACCAAATGTTATTTTTTGTGATTAAAACATTTTTAAGACTTTAAGTATTTAAAATATGTTGTGTCCCTGAATCGACTGTCCCCCCTGTTACTCTGGTGCAAGTCCCCCTGAACACCCCCCTCCGACTATCCCTCTAGTCACATGACTCTCAACAAGTAACATTACTTTTTGGAGGGAAATCATCTACAAGAAGCAGAGTAAGTATCACTCTTTAATCAACCTTTTTTTTCAATGTTTTAGAAAGCTTGACTGATGCGGTAAAGCATAACATGTCCACCCTGTTATGCTTATAAATAATGGAAACTGATCCTTTTTTGTAATTTTGAAAATATGGTTGAAAAACATGTTAAAAATCCTCCTCAGTGGTCAACATTAGCTAGCTTCTTCTGCATCACATGAGTAGTAATAGCTAAATTTAGCATAAAATGTCCCCCCTGTTACTGTCCCCCCTGTTACTGTTTTACACAGTAACAGGGGGGACACATAGTAACAGGGTGGATGTAAGAGGGCTAGATGAATAAGTGTTTCCAGTTTGTATTAGATTTTTTATACATTATTATGCCTTTTTTGTTCCATACTTCCATAAGATTCCATAAGATTTTTAAAAAATAGTTTGCATGTAATTATCAGGGAATGGCGCCGTTGTCTGCCGCAGAAAAGCAACGGCGCTACAGGGCTCGTCGGGATGTAGACCATGAAAGACGGCAGCAATACCTCAATAAAGAGAAGGAGAGGTGGAGAAAGGACATTGATGAAGGGAGAAAAAAGAAAGTGTCAGACCTAAGCGAAAGAGAGAAGAGAGCAGTAAGAAAGAAATGGCGAGAAAGAAAGAGAAAGCTGAGGAAAAATGACAGAGCCAGGACGACCTTTCAGTCAATGACTCCTCCTTCAAGTCCAGACACTCCTCCAGAGCCAGAAAATGCCCCACAACCAGGGCCCTCAAGGTCAGAAAAAAGTTGATAGTTGAAAGTTGTTGATTAGGTAGAATCTGGATTTGAATTATCTTATATGTTTTTGCCCTTATTGTGTGTGTATGTCTGTGTGTGTGTTTGTTGCTGGCAAGCTAGAAACACAACTAATATTAAATATAATAACAGTGTGTAGCCTGAGGAAGGGATGGTAACAAAGAAGATGGTTTTACAATAATAAGTAGCACAACTCACTAATGTGAATAATGGCCTTATATTCTAGTATCTTGTATTTTAAATGTGCCAATATGCTTTCTGTGTTTTAGGCAAAATGTTGTTGGAAAGAGGAATGCAAGGCAAGGCAGAAGGAGGCTCCAGAACAATATTGAAGAACTAAAGGCCTTGTTGGAGAGGGAAAAGAGAAAAAAAGAAAAATACAAGAAGAGGTGCCAGCGCTTGGCAGGGGGAAAAAAATCGCCACGTTCTAAAGTGGATGCATTGCTGCGCAATCAAAGAGTTAACAACACCATTAGGAAAAGATTGTTGTTGCAGGAATTAATAATTGAGGACATCAGAAATAAATACAGAAACACTAAGAAGGAGCGGGAGAAGCAAATTATTGCAAAAGCAACAACTGGAAAAATTATAAAGAAATACAGGCTGCAGAGGGCTGCACAGGCGACTCTGGGCTTTTCAAAGAAGCGATGTCACAGACCAGATGCAAGGCTCATGACCTACGAAAGAAAAAAGAACAACAGATTACCGGCTGAATGCAAACAGAAAGTAAAGGCTTTCTTTTTAAGAGATGACGTCAGCCGGATGACAACAGGACGAAAGCAAACTGTCACTCAAAAGAAGAAAAAAAACAGAAACGTTTGCTTACTGACACAATAAAGAATCTGCACCAGAAGTTCCTTTCAGAAAATGAACATCAGGTCTCTTACTCTTGTTTCTGCACCTTAAGACCATTTTGGGTTGTGGTGCCAACAGAGGCTGATCGTGAAACCTGTCAGTGTAAAACTCACGAGAACTTACAGTTCATGGCCAACACCCTGTACAGCCAAGGTCTGTCAGCAACAAAGAACCTTGAGGAGATGGTAGATGCAACAATGTGCGATCCCAAATCCAAACTCTGCGCATATGGTGAGTGTAAAGACTGTGTCTACTCAACCCATACAATGCTTAGAGCTCCAGAAAACACAGAGATAGCCCTAACCAAATGGTCTCTGGAAGACAATGCCAAAGTGAATGATGGAGAGGAGTCTGGGAAAAGGTCAACAATCACTGTGAAGAAAAATGTGATGACAACAGAGGATGAACTTGTAAGTGAATTTCATGACAGGCTGTTTAGATTTAGGCGACACATCTTTAATATCAGGTGGCAGTACGGGGCCTACAGACAGCTCAGAGTAAACTTGAGGAGCAACGAATGTCTACTACATGTAGATTTCAGTGAGAACTACTCCTGTAAGTATTCTCAAGAAATTCAATCGGTCCATTTTGGAGGGTCACACCAGCAAGCAACCCTACATACAGGAGTGCTGTACACTGCAGCTGAGCAGTCCCCAGTGACGTTTTGCTCCATCTCGCCTTCTAGGCGGCATGATCCCCCAGCTATCTGGGCCCACCTCGACCCTGTGTTAGACATGGTGAGGGAGAGATACCCTCTAATTAATCGCCTTCATGTCTTCAGTGATGGCCCAGCTACACAATACAAACAGAAGGGCAACTTTTACCTAATCTCAAAAGAGCCTTTCAAGAAAGGCTTTAAAGATATCAGCTGGAACTTTTTTGAGGCCAGCCATGGAAAGGGAGCTCCAGATGGTGTCGGGGGTACCCTTAAAAGATCAGCTGACCAAATCGTCCGCCATGGAGGAGATATCCCCAACGCAGAGGCTATGCTCCACCAGTTGAGGAGCGCGGGTACTTCGGTGGAACTTTTTTTTGTGGGAGAAGGAGATGTTGAGAGGAAAGTGCAGGAAATGATGGAAGTGCCCCCACTTGTTCCTGTCAAAGGAACAATGAAAATCCACCAAATCATCAGCTTCTCTCCAGGGACAATTAAATACCGGGACATAACTTGCCTTTGTCAGGCAGACAAAGGTGTACTGGATTGTGCCTGCTATGGGATAAAGGAGGTGAGCCTGGGAGAAGAGGCAAGCTTGCAGTGCACTGAAGAGCCTTCACGGCCTGAGGCCATCATGAAAGAAAACATTGGGCAGTGGTGCATTGTCAAATATGATGGTGAACCCTACCCAGGAATCATCCTGGAAGTTGAAGAAGACGTAAGAGTAAAATGCATGCATAAGAATGGGATCAACAAGTTCTACTGGCCAGGTCCACGAGAGGACTTTAGCTGGTACAGAGATGACCAGATTGTGTGCCTGATGAAAGAGCCACAAGCTTTGAATAAGAGGTCTGTCCAGCTAGAGAAGGAAGTGTGGAAGTTCCTAGAAAACCTGGGTTGCTGGTCTGATAAATAGTTTATATAACTGTGAGGTCAAAGACTGAAAAATGTTCCTGATGTTTCTTTTGGGTGTGCAGTACATTTGATGGTTGAAGTGTGTGTGTGTGTGTGTGTGTGTGTGTGTGTGTGTGTGTTATTTTGCTGTTGCTGGTTTGCTATATAGGTTTGGGGCAGTTATCCTCATTAATGGGTTGTTAGTGAAGATCATTTTAATTATCAATGTTTATGTGAATGTTGTAAGGTAAATGAACTGCCTTTCTTTCATGAAATATATTGTGCTGTCCACCCTGTTACGTCCTGTACACCCTGTTACTCTTCTGTCCACCCTGTTACCTGTGTGTTTATTGATAATAATTAAATGAAATCATCAAAAAATATGTATATCTTTGTGGTTCCTTAAAGGGAGTACATTGACTAAATTAAATTACTAAAAAAATGGGCCAAATCCCATTAAAATTCCTTTTTATACTAAAAGAAATGTGTTGAAATTACATTGTGTCCTAAAATAACACATGTCTTTTCTCAAGATAATGCTTGTTTATGAGTTGTTGTTAAAATACATTTGCAGGGTTAAATAAGGGACATAATATCTCTAAGAAAATGTAAATTTTATAACAGCTGCGCATTCAAATCATGTTTTAATAGAAATGAGAATGTCCCGTAACAGGGTGGACATTTGGCCTATGTTAGGTGTGAAGAATTTGGTCAAAATTATTAAAATATAATATCCTGAGCTGGACCAATATATTTTTCTTATAATTTAACATGCCCTCCTTCAGATGATAAGATAAAATCATGAAACATTTTAAAGTTTTTGATAGAAATTACCAGACTCAAATGGCACCGAATAGTAGGAATGACCCACTACACAACAGCGCCGTGCAGACATTTGGGGGCGCAGAGGCTTAAACAAAAAAAAGGCCCCCCACCGACACGCACTCCTCTCTAATCACACACTATGTTCATAACGAACCTTCTACTTAATTCTACTTAAACACATGAATCCACGAAGAAACCACAGATTTAATGTAGTAAAGTCAGTCAACGTAATGCAGTCCGTGGTGTTCATTATGATCAGACTCTACAGATCCTACCCTGACATGCTTGATGTGTCCCTGAATTTAGGGTTTCAAAACCTCCTTCTGTTTTCATGTTCTGTACTATTTTGCTACACTGCATATATTGTATAAATAAGACATGGGTACAACTACTGAACTACGGTTTGATTTTTTAAACATGTTTTGAGCATCACACTGAGAGGTAACAAAATCACAGTATTTAATTATATATTCAAAAACACACGCACGCACGCACACACTGCGACATGCCCAAACAATAGGGATTGGGAAACATCACGTTTTAAGAAAACTAACTGGCTATAAAGAAAAGGGGGTGACTAATCACTAAACTACCAAAAATATGCAAAACGTAACTACCTGCTTCAGAAATGAATTGCATATTTGTAAGTTTTCCTGCATGACGGAGATAACGTCATTTCATGATAATTAGACTTGCTTGCTCGCGAGTACCGAGGTGAAGGTGGCAGGTCCTACTGTCCTACTTCATAGTTTTTTAACGGGTATATAATATTAAAACTAAGTAAGTGTTATTTAATCGTGGTTTCATAATTAAAACAGTGCCTACCTGTACACTTTTTGAGATCACATTTTCTGCAGTACTCCAGTACCCATTTACATTAACAATGGGGCAGATTCTCTCTCTATTTCTACTATAATGAGAAAAATAAGACAATACAAAGTTATTGTTCAAACTGAAAACAAAAGAAACATTAAATAATCACATAGGTAAGCTTGACATTATATTTGATTTGAGATTTGTTATGATATTTCACAGATAGGCCTACATGGCAAGTACGCTTTATGCACTAATAAATCATCATTCAACATACATACATTCTTCAGAAAAACACTTATTTCATTGCAAGTAGCACAACTCAAACATGAAAACAAACTGTTCAAGTTACAGCCGGATTTATATGACATGTATGATATGTAAGATGTCATATATGACATATTACAATTAAACAATGGAATAGATGACGGGCAGGTTTTCTTTAGTCTTCCATCAAGTTTAAGCCTGAAGCTTTATAACAGGCTGTGAGAAAAAAACAACATTCTGTTAGTAAAAAAACAACGTCAAATAGTTAGAAAGCAGAAGTGTACCAGTATAAATGTAACATACCAGAGTGTTAAAATGTTGTCTACATACACATCGACTGAGCCAGTAGATTAAGAATAAGGTTAGCCCCATTTCAACACTCAAGAAGGCAATAATGAGTCCACTCATTCCATCATGCACCTAAAGGAAGGAAATGGAGTGGGATGGTCGTTACTAATTAATTTGAAACTGAAGATTTTATAATCACAGGATGTGATTATAAAGGTATGGAACAGTTGAACTAGCTTGTTAATATTGGCTGAATATACACTTTAACACTTTTTTTAAACCATTAACAACCCTGTAACACATTCAGATGCAGATTACTTTATTAAAACAGGAGGACATTGTGTCTGTTCTAATTTGCCCTGCTCAATATAGAAAATAGAAAAAATATGATAAAACCATAAAACACAAATGTACTGTAAGGCAATAAAAATCTGCATATATATACTTATGTAGGCTCCAAAAATATTCAAGTAAGCCATATGTACATTTGAAGAGATAAATACCCTGTTTTCTGGTGTAAGGAATATCATAGTTACAGCCGCAAGAGACCAGAAGAAGCTGATGATGTTGCACATAAATGACAGTTTTGCCTGTAGATAGAATACAAGAACTGAATGGAGTGCTTATTAATAGTATTAGTATTATCATTTTAAAGTCAAGGGTACTTACCACATACATGTTTGGAGAATGGCCTGTAGCATATGTCAGCATTCCAGAGACCATAAACTATATTTCAATAGATGAGAATAGAATTAATACAAATATAAAAATAACATGAATCTAAATGTCTAAACTTATTCATGAAAACAATCTTTTTCATTTTAAATGATTTTCTTTACCAGAAAATTGACAAAGCTTAAGATAAAGCCAAGTCCCTGATACCGGATCAGAGCAAGGCTCAGCACAAATAAACCAACAATAGCTTGGGCTACCTTGAATGAAAAAAACAATTACAATTATTTACAAATAAATATATATCTGAATCCAAGAGCTTTCATACAATTCATATAATTATTTTTTTGTTTTTATATTTATTTTAGTAAACAATACATACCCCAACTCTCTTTGGTTTTCCCTTAGTAATGAACACCTTGTAGACATCTCTAAACACGCATTGAATGAGGAATTGGTCTGGCATCAGCTCACCCTCCTGTCCATCCTTGAGAGCCCCCAAGGGGATGGTGATGAGCATGTGGTTGTCACATTTAAATGTATGCTTCATCATTTACCTGCCGAAAAAAATACATCTTTTAAAATATACTTTTTAATACCAAATTATTGCTTGTGGTGTGTGTGTGTGTGTGTGTGTGTGTGTGTGTGTGTGTGTGTGTGTGTGTGTGTGTGTGTGTGTGTGTGTGTGTGTTTTAGTAATACACACCTGATTTCTTTAGATTGAGTTCAGAGTCTCCACTCTGTGAGATGAGTATGTTAGTGAACTATCTGATGTGAAACATCTGAGTCCTTACATGTCTCTCTCTCTCTCTCTCTCTCTCTCTCTCTCTCTCTCTCTCTCTCTCTCTCTCTCTCTCTCTCTGTGTCTTGCACATGTACAGACACCATCTCTATTTATGGCTACTTCCCCTTTTCTCGCTAGCTACTTCTATCTTCTTTAGAAGTTAGCGTGAATGCACACACACAATGAATGCACACACACAATGAATGCACACACAAAAAAAGCACACAAAAAGAAAGGGATGCAAAACGAATGAGTGTACAGTTTGAGTCGGATGCAAACAGCACAGAATTGATATTGACCTAAGTGCACGGTAAGGGTTAAGGTTTTTTGTTAAATGAAATGTGTAGCCATACTATTTTTGCTCTTGATTCTATATTATGCCTGAGCATCTGTATGCATTCTTTTACATGCACCATTTTCGCAATGGCACTTTTCAATAATGTCGATATGTGTATGTATAAATAAATGATAGAGGGACAGGGACATCATGGCTTGTGCAGATATCCCCATGGTAATCCAGAGAGTCCAAGAGAAGACAGATACACAGGACCAGGCCACCCCTCTGATAAAATACTACCAACCCCAGGGACCTCTGCATGCTGCCAAAAGACCGCTGCATGCTCTGATGCAGAAACAACCTGCTTTGCTGGGGGTAAGGATGAGTTGGAATAGCCTGTTTATTACTCTACCGATATAAGTTCATAATAGTTCTAAGTGAAAATGTCATACATTAAATGTCAAATGTCGTCTACTACACTGTCCAATAATAACAATATTATTATTACAATATAAATACCTGCGGCTAGTTGAGACACAGCTGCCATATCACCACAATCCTGCTAATATAGTAGTTAGAGTTCAATATAATGAATATATATATATATATATATATATTAAGAATTTAATTAATTTTAACATTATTTTAATTGCTTTTAAAGCATTTACACTGTTTTACAAAAACTCACCTGTTTAGATAATAATGTATCTTAAACCTGCATTTTTGAGATTTCTTTTACTAAATTTACATTACACACACACACACACACACACAAAATTATATTAAAAATAAGTATTACAGTGGAAATGGGATATATATATATATATATATATATATATATATATATATATATATATATATATATATGGTAACAAATAAAATAAAAGAATATATATATATATATATATATATATATATATATATATATATATATCCCATTTCCACTGTAATACTTATTTTTAATATAATTTTGCAATACCTTCAAAAGGGTACTATGTTAGACGCGCAATTTTTGAGCCTGTGAAACCTTATTTGTTGTTTTTTCCTGTCAGTCTATACAGATGGTGAATGGTCTCTTCAGTGTTGCCGTGGAAATAGTTTTGTCTCTAACTATGCCGATGACTGAATCTCTTTATGTGCTTCTCCGAATCTCATTCCTGACAGGACCATTTGTGAGTTTTAGCTAAACAATTAAAAGATAAAACTGACTTTTAAGGCATGAAAATTAAAATGGTGTATGTTCTTATTTTTTACCATCTTCTTCTAAGCACACTATTTTATCTATTTTAACAAGGTACAAAAGGTTTTGTTTCAGACATACTGTTTCTAATATAAATTGCTTATATTTTATGATATTGAATGATATCTTATATAATTCTTTTTAGTTTTTTGTCGCCGGACTACTAACAAACCTTTTGTCCAAGTATCCAAAACTACTTCCTGTAAGTACAACACAATAGGTACGAATGTCACTCTATTGATGAAGCACATGAAACATAAAATGTATTATGTAAAATTATTTCAGGTGTGCTATTTCCTTAACTGGGCTGGTGTAGTCATGGCATCACTGGAAGTGGTTATCATAAGCGTTGACTTATCCAGCTGGCACCAGGTAGCCTATGGACATCAGTTTATGGTAAGAAGCCATTTTGAGTTTGTTTAAT
Source organism: Merluccius polli (assembly GCA_030340625.1). Lineage (NCBI taxonomy): Eukaryota > Metazoa > Chordata > Actinopteri > Gadiformes > Merlucciidae > Merluccius > Merluccius polli. The sequence goes on from JAOPHQ010005697.1 coordinate 164,290, forward strand.
GCCAACATAAACACAAACATAGTATGCACAGATGGCACAACCCACTTGGAAGTGTATTTTTTATTTAACATATTTACCAGTATTGTCTTTATTCTTTTTTTCATACAGCTGGGGCTCATGGAGATATCTGTGATGGGGCTCAATTTGTTTCTCTCTCTGGTTCTCTGTGTCTGCATTCGTAGTGAGAGAAACAGAGGAGCAGTTCTTAAACAACAAACAATGTAATTCATTGCTTAACTTTCAACTCTTCAATAGAGCAGAAAAGGTACCACAGGTGTACTCGAAGTACAACATATTAGACAATAAAAATAATGATTTATCATAATCTGCTGTAAAATGTATTATAATGAAATATGGTACATTTAGGACAGCTATACAATTCTAGTCTAGTCGGTGGTTTACAGTTACACCTCAACAGTTTATTTTAGAATTCCACTCGTGAGTAGGTCCTACCTTGGCTGTGGTTTATCATATACCCGAGCCATGTGGTAAATTAATGTTCAGCTTGTTTCAACAATGAGAAGGTGAAACTACTTCTTATTAGCGATGCTTAAAATGTTAACTTGTTTTTATGCAGACAATAACCTGTGCTCTTTGTATGTGTTTTGTAAGTGTAAATGAACAATGCTGTCTTCTCAGCTTACCATTGAAAAACACATGATAATGTCTAATGTTTTATGATCAACTATACAACATGAGATATTAATGTAATTAGGCTCATCCTTGTTGTCCCACCAATATTCAATAAACATTCAAAACTGTGTTGACATGAAATATTTTGTTTTATTTAAATCTTAAAACATTTTGAATACTGTACAGACTTACAATATGCAGGGAACTGAGAATAACGCAAGACAGCATTTTTTATGAACAGAATATCTTAAAGTTTATATGGAACTACTTGCTCTGTGCTTTCTCTCTTGCAAAATACTCAATAAAAAGGCTCATCTAAAATATAAACATTGACACATAATTACAGCAGTGAATTAGAACAAATATGCATAACATTACGTACCATTTCCATCAACTTTAATACTCTGTATCAACTAACACCTCAGGCATGTCACAATAAAATGCCATAATCAAGTCTTAAGGGCTGTGAGATTCAGCCATGAGTCTCAGTGCTCAGAAGCTGTTGTGTTTCCATCTTGTCTTCACTTCCTCTTATCTTCAGATTTGCTCTTGAACGTATTCACTGTAGTGCCATGAAGGACTGTTCCACCACCCTAGAGCTGAAGAGAAATTGAGAAGAAAAAGGATGTTTATTTCTTAAAGTTTATCTTTTCAAGTAATTCCAAAGCTAAATGTATTTGTTTGTTTAAACAATTAAAATAATGGATAATGGACTTGGAGTGGAAGCAATATAATTCAGTGTCAAATTAAGCGGTATTTGTGTAATGAATGTGAGCATATTGTGAGAATAAAAATCAAAAAATATAGTAAAATACAACCACAATGCTGAAGATTTTATAGTATAGTCACTTTTCATACTTAAATTGAACTATGTGGATTGACTTGAATGTAAATGTTGCTCAATTTTTTGACGTGGCAGGCTTGTTCTTTCTATCTTTTAATAGTATATTTTATATAGCGCTGAAAGCCTTGTCGAAAGGCCATACACACATTAGAGCATGAATTTGAAGTTGAAATTTAGTGATATAATTATAGTAATGACATAAATAAATGACACAAAGTAAAAAATAACAAATAAAATGGACGATGGAGAAGGTTTGTTTCATCCAGACATTAAAGACACACAAAGAACATTAAAGGTGGAACACAGAGAGGGAACCACAGAGCACAGCACCCAGGAGCTTCACTAACAACACAAACACCGTCCACCAATCAGAGACACAGAGCCCTTGAACCGAAACCAACCATTGCTGCAGCCGTGCTTGCACAGTACAGGGCAAACTTTTTTTTCATTTTCACACCTTAGTTAGTCAGGAAACCCATCATTTTCAAGTGCAGTTAATCATGTGAACAGAACGAGAACAGACAGAGAGACTAGGTAGACCAGTACTTACTGAACTAAAATAGGTCTGTCTCAGACCAATGTGGAGAGGCCTATTGCTATATGAGAGGTCTTGCTCTGGCAAAAAAACAAAAAGGTAATGAGGAAAACAAAAGATGCTGTGTTCCAATGAAGCCACAAATGATGGAACAGAGAGGTGATCTGAAGGTCATTGATTACAAAGAGCCACAATTGCTTTAATATTGTGTCATTGTTGATGGTGTCAAAGCAATTGTGGCTGGACATATTTGCTGTTGTGACATCAATCCACAAAATGTCACTCTCTTATTTGTTTCTCAATCAGCTCGATTCCACAGAGTTAGCATCTGACCAAGTTAGCCAAAATCAATGGAAGCAGATGATATGGCTTAGCTCCGTCAGTGAAGTGATGGTGAAATACACCATTCCAGCTTTTCCAAAGTAAAGATATTTTAGGGATTTCACATTTGGAGTGTTTTTTAAATATGCTCCTGTGCAAACTGCGCAGGTGCGACGTCACACAGAGACGAGGTGCACAGGGACGAAAAATAAACAAACTCCAAATGTAGCCCAGAAACAATGAAGGAGCTAGTCAATCTCATCTACCTCCATTGATTTTGGCTCATTTAAAACTAATTTAAAGGCTAACTCAGACTGAGTTAGCTTAAACAATTGAGTGCTCTGCTGAAAAAATTGTAGGATGCTTCTCGTTTGGCTATGGGTAAGTGGAAAATAACCTTATTTCCCAAAAAGTTGGAGTACTCCTTTAAGATATACATGAATTTACAACTTGTATTGCCTTTAGATACAAAATGAACATGGAATACAAGATAATGTATAGTCATACTTTCTGAATAATTGTAAAACATTTGCGTACGGTTTAAAAAAAACATTACATTTACATGATGATTCAATTTGCAGGATTGAACAAGAAGGAAAGAACAAAGATCCAAACTCACTGCTGTGATGAACTTAGTCCCCGGGGGTCGGAGGTCGGGGTCTTTCTGGAATATGGAAGGAGGGGGGGTGATGGAGGAGGGATGCGTGGGAGAGCACAGGAACCCAGTGGAGGAGGTGTTGTCGTTGTTGTAGGAGTCAAAGACGAGGCCGGGGTGTGCAGCAGCGGTGAGCGGCATGGTGCTGGTGTTCCCGGTGGTTCCCTGCGAGGACACCTCTGAGCTCTCAGTCACTGATACATAACACAGAGATAGAGACAGAGAGCCACTATTAACACTCCAGTCACTAGCACAGAACACAGTGAGAAACACAGTGAGAAACACAGTAGGAAACACTGCTTTTGGATACCGTCAGGTTTTTCATGATGTGAGTTTGCTGCAGCATTCATGCACAACATTTTTTATCAGGGCTGTTGATCTCACAAGAGGGACCGTGACAAATCCCAAAAATGACTCCTGACCCCAGGGAGCTACTATGTGGATCTCTAAACTCCCTGGCCCCAGAGGGTGCTCTATGTGGATCCAGAACCAGTTCACTCACTCATAGAGGTCTGTGTGCCTGCGTCCTGCTCCTGCTCATCCTCCTCGATGCAGTCATAAGGCCACTGGCCAAAGGAGGGGACGCTGCCCAGAGGGTATGGATAGGGGTGTGGGTGCTGGTGAGCGTGCGGGTGGGCTGGCGAGGAGTACAGGTGGAGGTTGAGAGAGCCCAGCAGGGAGGAGGAGGACTGGCTGCTGGAGGAGGAGGTGCTGCTGTTGGAGATGGTGGAGTGGGGTCTCTTGAAGGAGAGGGAGTGATCGAACGACGACACCGCAATGGACGCTCGCGTTCTACATTCTGTCGTTGTAGAGAGAGAGAAAAAAACGAAACGGTCAGAAATCTGAATGTACACCATTTTGATGTTATCTAATGTAATAGTTTTGTGTTTTGTTGTGGTTTTCTTTTGTATTTTCCTATTTCCAAACTACTATATTAATAATAAACTATTTTCATATAACATGCATTTGAAATTTGACTTGTAAAGAAATATGAGCTAAAGTGAATTAATAGTACAAACAGTACAAAATACAGTTTACCTGATCCCTTCATGATATAGTCAATAGCTCTGTCACTGATTGCTGCATTGCTCGGCTTAATGTCCATGAAAGGCTTGCTTCCAATGCCCATGGACACCATCTCTTGCATGCGTAATTCTGTAATTATAATGAATCCTTCTTTAAATACACATGGCTTGGCAAAGGAAAATCATAATAGTCATTACAGCAGTCTATATAATCGTTAGCTGGTAAATAAGCTGTGTTATAAAACTGGAAAGGCAGCACTGAAAGACATTAGGATTGTGGTTCTAACCCCGGTTTCTGAGCGCCTGCCTCCAGAGGATCTTGCCGATGATGGCAGTCCACACGGCCTTGACCTCAGGCGAGCTGGCCTGCAGTATGTACGTGTCCTGGGACTTCCTCCTGCGGAACCAGATCTCGAAGCGCAGGCCGCTGTCGCCAACGTTCTCTGTCATACCTATCTCCGCTGTCTGAATGTATACGACCAAAAAAATCCAACATTATATTAAATGGACCTACAACATACTTAAACTGGTTGTTGGTATATATAGATAAACATAGAACCTGCATTTTTGTTTAAGACGATTTAAAACCAAATCAAACAAAATGTGACCTTGAAGGATTGCTTGTAGATGTAGAAGTCGTATCCGCCCTCAATCTTTTTGGTCTTGCTGAAGAGGATGAGGTCCTCGAACAAGAAGACGTGACGGAGGTATTTCCTGCGGCCGCACCAGACAATGAATTCATCCTGGCACCGGAGCTGGCCCTGCTCTTTCAAGTTCACCTACAGAGGAAGCCGGGTCACGCACATGCGTCACAGAAAACAATGTTTTTTTTTGTTGCTGGGATCCTGACCTGTACTTAAGTGTATGATTGATGGGAACTATGCCTGTAACTCTAATGGGAACTAAGCCTGCATTATTAAGAACCAAACTTTAGAAATTTAAATATGCGACATAATGCCACATTAAATAAGATAAAATAAGATAAGCTTTATTGATGAATGATTTAATTTGTCATTTAAAATAGATCTTTTTTATATAAATAAATCAAAAGAATATGCAAAGTACACTTTTTTTAAAAGAGATATTTATTTTATATAAAGAATTTGTTTTTATATAAATAAATCAAAAGAATATGCATTGATGCCTACATCACAGCCCTGGATGGCGTCCATGGCCAAGAGGTCGTTGCCGTGGCGAAGCTGGAACTTGACCATCTCCTCTGCGGTGCGCAGGTCGCTAAGCTCCTGCTCCTGAGGCTGGCTGCACTCCTTGATCAGGTCCTTGAGCAGCAGGGCGTACTTGCTCATCCTCTGGATGGGCTTCAGCAAGTAGGAGGCCAAGTCCATCTTGTCCCCGAGCTCCAGCTGCTTGTTCTGGAGGAAGGTCAGTAGGATGTTATAGTTGATCGATGTGATCATGTTATTTTAACTGTTGTGTGCATGTGTAATAATATCACAAGATATTATTACCTGTAAATACACATATCGTATTTAACTATGGGGGTATTATTGAGACAATATTATTTGTGTGTGCGTATCTCAATCTGTGTGTGTGTAATAAGATTTGTGTGTATTCACATTTGTGTGTATTCACATTTGTGTGTGCGTAATAAGATTTGTCTGTCTGTATTCACATTTGTGTGTGTGTAAAAAAATCTGTGTGTCTGTATTCACATTTGTGTGTTTGTGATAAGATTTGTGTGTCTGTATTCACATTTGTGTGTGTGTAAAAAAATGCATACTGAGATCTGTAAATGTCTGTCATCAGTTATAACTCAGGCAGGAGCTCTGATTGGCCATCTTTTTACACGTGGATTTTGGCACACTTCTGCCGTGCAGATCTGCAAATGCGATCCGTGTGTAAAAACGATTTGTCTGTAACTTCGCGCAATACAGTCTACACACCACTAGTCGGCGCGTAGCACCCAGTGATGTTAAGCGTGTCATTGTCATGGGTAAGATGGCTGCCGTTAATGAGACTGGCCGGTCGTCGGAAACGTCGAACAACTCATGTTAACGTTTGTTTTCCTCATAAATAAACGCATTGTAAAGCCCATGAGTTGTTCGAAGTTTCCGACGACCGGCCATCTTACCCATGACAATGACACGCTTAACAACACTGGGTGCTACGCGCCGACTAGTGGTGTGTAGACTGTATTGCGTGAAGTTACAGACAAATCGTTTTTACACACGGATCGCATTTGCAGATCTGCACGGCAGAAGTGTGCCAAAATCCACGTGTAAAAAGATGGCCAATCAGAGCTCCCGCCTGAGTTATAACTGATGACAGACATTTACAGATCTCAGTACGCATTTTTTTTACACACACACAAATGTGAATACAGACACACAAATCTTATCACAAACACACAAATGTGAATACAGACACAGAGTTTTTTACACACACACACACGTGAATACAGACAGACAAATCTTATTACGCAGACACAAATGTAAATACACACAAATGTGAATACACACAAATCTTAATACACACACACACAGATTGAGATACGCACACACAAATAATATTGTCTCAATAATACCCCCATATTTAACCTCTTCATCACTAGGCCTATTTCTCAGGTTTTTGCATACCCAATAACATACCCAAACTAAACAGACTATATAACTATAAGGGCTTTTAAGTTAATCTTGGTACCAAAAGAAAGATAACACCTGTGCGATTGTAATCCATAATCAATAATCAATGATCAATGTGGACGCTACTGGATCAAAGTGAATAAAGCTAGAACATAGAATAAATGGAAGATTTAATTTCCGCCTGAAATAAGTAATGTTTTAGTGAATAACACCTAGTGCATTATCAGTTGGTAGCCTATAGCACTATAGGGCCATAGCACAACATCTGATGAGGGCCTGGGTCAGGATTTGATGCCAATAAAGTGAAGTACAGCAAAAACAGAGAGGTTTTAGTAGAGATAGGTTTAGGCAGAGATTCCAAATAAAAACAATAAATCCAATGCAAACCAAGGCAAAAATGACAATACAAACACGATGAAACACAGACAGGTGAATATCTTAAGAACCCATTGTTCAATTTTAACATTTGACCCCTCTATTAAAGGTCATTGCGTGTCTGCCCGTACACTTAATCTCATCCCTCTGGATGAGGTTAAGTGATACAATTACCATAATAATACAAAAGTGACCAAAGAACCCCACTGTAACTTGAAGTGAATTGCAAAATTGTTATAATGATCACACGTTAATATATGAAAATGATTGTGACAAAAAAGGTGTCAGGAGTCCAACATTGACTTCTGGATGTCCCCAGGGTGCAATACGCACCTTGAAGAAGTAGTTTCCATGGCTGAACAGTAGGGTGTCAGACTGAGGCTTATTCTTGCTGTAAAGGGCATACATTCCAAACTGATCCTCCTGCACAGAAGAACAAGTAACAGCAGGGTCAGAATGCTCTCGGACTGGCACCGAGAGTAACTCCATCAAGGTCACCTGTTCTATGCTGCTGAAACTCTGTCGTATGTGTGAGACATTTTGACATTTTCATAATGAGGTTACGCATGTCAGTTAGGTAGAAATGAACACCGCACTGCTGGATCTGGAGCTGGGATTAATGAAGCCATGCTTTTACACTGAGATCACAACTTCTGCATTGCATTTTCTGAGAAAAAGTCCCCGACCGTAGCTTCACCCCTTGTGAATGACTCAGTCTGTAGAGTCGACAGTAAAGGGGAGTCTTCTGGCTTTGGATGATGGGGCCGGTGTCAGCGTGTCGCCTGTGGGTGCAAACAGCTACGAGTGTGTGCATGTACATGTAGGACTGGAGGGTTCGGAGGACTTACGTGTCTCAGAAAACAGCTGCTGACCGACAGGGGGGCGTGGCTGCAGGACTCCAGCTCCTTGAGGAAGTACTGACTGTGGAAGTCACTCAGCTTCTCCACGTTGCCGAAGACGATGCTGCGTTTGCCTCGCAGGTCCTGGGGCAGGTCAGGGCGCTCCATTTCTGGGAAGTAGTGCTCCATGACGTAGTTGAGTGAGCGCACATACTCCCGCTCCGTGGCAATCATCTCGTCCATGATGTGCTGTGCCTTACTGGAACCGCGGCCAGTCATCACGTAGGATGTGAGGGAGGAGGAGGAATTGGATTCTTTAATGATCGGATCATTATAGGATTATTTTTGACTCTTGACTATACTACTTATTCCAAGGGCTAATAGGGCTGGGCAGAGATACAATATTATTCTTTCTTGTCTCTTATCGTCAGCATCCTGAAATGAAAATATGAACCAGTTTAGTCGTCTAAAGCTATGCCCTGACTATCTTTTTTTGGGAGGGAATATTGAAGGGATTGGAAAATAAACATTCAATTGTAATATTTTGAATTAAAAACCGTTGGATAGTATATCAATACTAATCTAATGACATACATACATTGAATGTCTATGCTCTTATGGAGAGCCAAGAGTAATCTTCAGCGGCTCCGGCAGTCCCTCACCTGCTTTGCTTGTTTCCGTCCACCTGCTCGTGTCTGCTGGGGGGCTGCAAGGACGGTGAGGAGGTGCAGGACATGCTGCGGCTCCGGCCGAGTGCCGGGCTGGTCACATCGGGCCTCTGCAGCTTCTTCTCGGCTGACACGCTGTTGGTGACCTCCAAACCGCGGATGTACACGCCCGTGTAGCCGTGCAGGTGGCTGGCGTCGGCGTGACCGTGGCCGCCCTCCCTGGAGGGGCTCAGCTCGAAGCTCAGGGTCTTCTTCATCATCTTCTTCAGGGGCTGCAGCTTGCGGTGCTGTGCGGCCGCCGCCACCGCCAGGTAGGCCGGCTCCGAGTAGCAGGAGACGGACGAGGAGTCCATGGTGCAGTCGCTGTCTGTGTCGTCGCATGGCGACGGGCTATGGCGCAGTGTGCCCTCACCGGGGAAGAAGGGGAAGTGGGAGGAGGAGGACAGAGAGCTGCTGGGGCTCTTGGGGAAGGGCCCTGCCGAGTGGGGCTGCTTGGTGTCCTCATCGCCCCCCAGTGTTGGACCAGCACCGGGGTCAGAGCTAGAGATAGAGTAGGGGGGCCGATCGGGGAGAGGCAGGCTTCCCTTCCGCCCGTGCAGTCTGGCGGTTGTGTTCTCCCGTGTGTGTCCCATGGCATCCACCCCGGAGAAGGGAGCGGCTGCCTGGGTGGACTGGAGAGGTGGAGAGGCAGCGGAGGCGCTCACAGCCTTATCCAGCGTCTCCTCCAGCTGCTGTTTGGTCTGCTGGCACTTGTGCCACAGGGTGTTCCAGCGCTGCAGCTGCCCGGGGCTGTCCAGGGAGAGCACCATCTGGTTGAGCGTGCCGAAGTTGTGTGAAGAGAACTTGGTGGCCTCGGCGTGGTAGTCCTGGAGGATCTGGAGCACGGCGGGAGGCAGGCTCACCCCGTCGCTCTCCATGCTCAGCTGATGGAAGTAGTCCTGGCAGTGCTCCATCCACTTGTTGGCCTTCATGGAGAGTCAATGAGAGAGGTGTGGTTAAATTGTGCTGCTCTATGGGACAGCATTGAATAAAGCAGCATGTCCTTTTTTATAAAGTAAACATTTGTACTTCAATGTAAACTTATATACTATATTCACTTTTTACTCATTTAGCTTTTTGTGCAAAGCGACTTGCAGTAAAAAAAAATTCAATGCATGCTGTGTCACGCATTTTGCTCAAGGAAGCCTCCAGGTAGACTGCAGACATTGGTGTTAGAACCCAGAACCATAACCACTGGACTGGGAGTCAAACAGCTCTAACCACAAGACTATATTGCTCACCGAGTCATAGAATTCGTACAGGTTGGTGAGTGTGTCCAGCTGGGTCTTCCTCCTCTCCACCCGGGTCAAGACAGAGCCCAGGTGCTCCTTAAAGAGGAGGAGCGCCGACCCGGGGAGAGACTCGGGAGACTCCTTTACCACCTGCAGTCCAAGCCTCTGCTGTTGCTGCCATAGCAACACAGAGACATTAGCACACACTGCACTGTGGAGACGCACTGCATTCAGCCATGGATATGGGAGCTTGTGTCGTTAAAAGGTAGAATAAAACAAATCTGTACAATCTTGAATAATATAGAACATAATAGGTCTATACAAAATAATAATAATAAAAATTAGTATTATTATTAGAAATAATAATAATAATAAAAATAAACATTGTAATATATATATATATATATATATATATATATATATATATATATATATATATATATACACACCGGTAGGTGTTAGTTGAGTCAAGGTTCGGTTCGTTTCAGTTTTTGGTCATGGTTTTTAGTTCGGTTCAGTAATATATATATATATATATTAGTGGTGGGCATAGATTAATTTCTTTAATCTAGATTAATCTCACTGTAATCTTGGTATTAATCTAGATTAATCTAGATTAAAATGGCTCATTTAAATTCTGCCGAAGGCATTCATAATATGTGTGTGCTACCTAAATAATGACTAAAAGTAAGTCTTTGAGAACGGGTTTCTCAAGCCAGGTGGCGCATTAGACCAGGGGCTCATCTCCTGTTTCCAAAATGCATCACAAACTGCTTGAGAAAGCTGTTCTACTATGATAATTGGTGATGAAAATAAATAATGTTCAATAAGATGTACTTGTGTTTACTAACTGTTCAGTTAAACATGAATTTTGAACTGTAGGCCTACATAAGAGGTCATGATGAACTGTTTACAGTCAGTAGCTTTGTGTCAATCAGTCCAAGCTCCATTTCTCCTTCTTCCACCAGTCACTCAGGCAGACCAGCTTGTTCACATTTTCTGGTGACAAACTAGATCTCCTCTTCTGCACAATATGGCCTGCTAAAGAAAAAAGTCTCTCGCATGGGACAGTTGTGGCAGGAGTCCCCAAGTATTTACGGGCAATGTGGGCCATGGTGAAAGTCCACCGGGGACGTAGCGCCGCGGAACGGCTGCGCCGCAGTCACCGCTGCTGATCGCTGCCACTCTAATCAATGAAAGCATGTCCACCGGGCGCGCCGCAGAACGTCAGCAGCGTCCCAGCAGCGCCTCGCCGCGCCGCAGCGCTATCATTCCATAGGACTTCTATTTTTGACGCGAGCCGTTGCTGAACCGCGTCAATTTCAACAGAGCAGATCGACCGGGCAGGAAGTGAAATAGTAAAAGCCATAGAGCATCCGGTCAATTTTCAAAATAAAAACACCCTCCCGATCGAACACGGCCACAAATCGTTGTCGTTTATAACTGACTTTGTCTATAGGCTACAGCACAACACATTAGGACATAACAACACTAAACACAATTAAACCAGACAAAAAAGAAAACATTTACTATATAGCCTACCAACTCATGGTAGAAGCACAAACATCTAGGAAAAATGACCAAATCAACAGCAAATTCTGACAGACAAAGCAACTGCAAGTCAACTTTGGAAAGGCAAAGTAACCTTTTATTTGTTTGTTCTATTTTGACATCCACAAATTATCGCATGTTCTCCTGATTCTCGCGTGATCCCGCGAATCCAGCCGCCTCGCAGCGCTACGTGCCCGGTGGGGATTGACGCCGGGCAGAGGACGCAGTCGTTCCGTGGCGCTTACGTCCCCGGTAGAAATCCGGTATAGACCCAGCTCCCAACCCAACTTTGAGAATAGATTAACGGCGATATTTTTTTTATCGCCCGATAAGAGTCTGACAGAGTCTGTGGTCTGTGGTCTGTGGTGGGCCGATAACGGCCCACCACTAATATATATATATAAATATATATATTTTTACCTTTATAAACCCAGGGGAGGCTTAATATATCCTTTCTTTTCTGTGCCCTAACTGTGAATGTCTGCCCTAACATAAAAGAGTATAAGAGTATGGACGGCCAACTCTATCGGACAACTAACTCACATTATCAAATATTTTGTGATAATGTGAGTTAGTTGTCCGATAGAGTTGGCCATCCATGTGGACGGTACAGTTTCAATGTAGAGCAAACGCACAATAAACCAGTTTTGTTTTACCTTCATCCGGTGTCCACATGATTTTGTCCAGCTCATAGTGAGCTTGTAACAGTATATTTGGTACTTTATTTATAGGCTAGTATTGTATATATTTACTTTAAAACTGTATATCTTTACTTTAACCATGTATTTAATCTTTACTGTTGAGTTATAAGGCGTGTCGAGGACGGTCGCTGATTTATCACTTTATTGGCTTTGCATTTGTCCACACGGAATCCTACTGTTCCTAGACTTAAATGACACTGGGGATCTAACAACTGCTCGATCTCTTCGCTCGCCATTCTCTACCTTTATGTTCTCTACTGACCAGCAATCAGCAATCACTGACGTTATCAATAGTCGTCATTATTACTGGCTGTCTGTATAGTAGTATAAAAAAGTCCCACTCCTATAAAGTATCATTTCTAATCATAATTATATGGCTGTGACTCCAACATGTGCTAAAATCAGGCATCTTTTTGCTGTACCGTATTTCAATCCGTCCAGAGCCGTGCACATTTGCGCGACAAGCAAATATCATCGTGTACGGTACAGTTTTTTGACGGGAACCGTTACACCCCTAATATATATATATTATAATATATATATAATTAGCATTTACCACAGACTCCGCGAGAAAGTTGTCCAAACTCTGCCTCATGTCCTTGATGGTGCCGAGAGAGAGAGTTTGCGAGTTCAGCGGTGCGAGCTGTTTCTCTCCTTCCATGCTAAACCACAGTTTGACCTGGCAACCAAAAAAAGGAAAATTTGATTCTAATTCAAACATGGGAATTACGTAGGGATCATGTACTGTACAACTCATGTGGAAAACCCAAGTGATAGAAGAGAGGTATCTGACACTACAGCTACGTGTCAAACAAGTATTCAAAATAAGTTGAAACCCACCTGTTGTGTCTGCTCTTCAAACTTGCGGACATCTAGCAGGCTTTCTAACTGTTTCTGGGAGTCGTTGGAGAGGATGACAAGCTCATGGACCTCCTCGTCCACCTGGTTATACAGCACATTCACCATGTCTATAGCGTCCCTGCACATATTCAAACAGAGAAATTAGTAAAAAAAAACAACAAAGAATCTGAACTTTGCTTACCACCATAATTCAATGTTCACGTCATTTATGTATTATTGGGACCCCATAATAGTCACACTCCAGTACCTGTAGTTGTCATTTTCGCAGGCCTCTTCCTTCCTGATGCGAGCCAGGACAGTCCCCCCCTCCAGACGCAGTCTGTTGAGCCGCGTGTCGTCCAGAACACTCTTCATGAGGTGCTTCCGCTGCTCCATCATCTCAAACACATCCTGGAGCAACACAGTGTCAACAGGGAACAATACATGTACTATTAGCAGACACTGTTATCCATGGCAAAAGTTAATTTATCATGAATGAGGTAACAGGGGTTGGGTGTCCCGCTCTAGGATGTCTACAGGTAGAATGCAGTGGGATGTAGTCAGTGGGATTTTAACCCAGAACTTTTGGCTTGGAGTCAAACACCCTAACCACTAGACCATCCCTTCCTCTTCATAGAATACAGAGAGAAATAACAAAACCATCAATATTATCTTCAGATAATCATAATTATTCATATCAGCTTTTCATTTTGCAAAACTGAGATCAGAGACACCTCTCCTCCAGAACCATTGTTCCTGCAGCCAGAGGAACCAGAGGCCAGGGAGGATGCATTGGGTGTCAACAAGAGACACATAAATCAGAGGGGTCAGACGGAGAACCCAAGGCGGGGGCCTGACCTGGGATGTCTCTGGGTTGACCCGGGTCTTCAGGTTGTCAATAGACTCCTGGAGAGAGGAAATGGCTGCACTGCAACTCCTGGCGAAGGGCTCGATTTTCTGAGAGTATCAATATTTTGAATATTGATTATTCATTAATTCTGTAGTAATCAAATGTTTTCGCAACATGTAGGGCATATCTCCCATATACACTGCATGTTGTGTACAAGCCCACTGAATTGAATAGAAAGATAGATAGATAGAGAGAGAGAGAGAGAGAGAGAGAGAGAGAGAGAGAGAGAGAGAAAGAGAGCGACCTGTCGGAAGTGGGTCCAGTGCTTGTGGTTGTAGTGAAAGGTACCCTCCAGATCTGCAGTGAGCTGGGTGCTGTCGATGTGCTTCAGCAGGGCTTTCAGGGATGTTAGCAGCTCGTTCTGTGGTGAAACAAACACAAGCAAACCTTAAAATCACACAGCGACATGATCTGTGCCTCTGAAAAGATGTGGTGGTATGGAGGTATGGCAGGAAGAGGTATGGTCACTTCCTGCCAAGGTGTGAATTCACAGTGTTTTTGTCACGCAGATACGAGCGTACAAGATATCCCTCAACCTCAAAAGCTTACACACTTCTAAACATCTAGTTTGACTGGACCGTATTTAAATGTTGAAAAGAAAATAGCTAGCACTCTCGTGTTATTAAGAGTTTAGGTTAATTTGGATTAGCACACAACAAGCAGGATATATCAATTGCTTATTATAAAGACACATAATATGCTGCACTACATATTCATCTTGTGTGCAGTCCATTGTACTAGACTGAAATGGCGTGACGTTGTCATGGTCCCAGGTCAGTCCCCTAGCTAGGGTCTATGTTTTCTGTTGTGTCTGTTTGTGGCTGTCTTGTCTATATGTTGTATGCAGTGGGCGTGCCTGCTGGCTCCGGCTTCCCCTGGGTGCATCAGCCACTTCACTCTACTACTCTGGTTCCACACACCTGAGGTTCATCAATCAAACTCTGCAGTATATCAACCCCGGTTTTCCACCCACTCATCGCCAGATCGTCAGCTATGCTAACCGAGCTCCACGCCTTGCTCCAGTACTTCGCCGCCGCAGCTGGTTGGTTCGCCTACCAGACTGACTCTCTTACGGATTCCAACGCCAACGAGGTTTATCGGTCGGTTGATCGGCCCGTAGGTGCGCCACTACCTTGCCATGGCTCCGCGGCCCACAGCTACCCACCGACTACCTGGGCTCACCTCCACTACCCCATCCTTAAATAAACCCAAGTGTGGAGGGTTTATGTGGAGTGTGTGTTGTTGATGGCTGGTTTACAGCCTCACAAGGCCTGAGTCGGACTAATTGGACTCTGGCTGGGTGGGGCTGCACACCTGTGGTGCATGAGCAATCATGGCACCCAGGATAAACCAGCCATCAACACACACACTCGAGGAGGAGCACCGTCATGACATGTTGTACCATCAGCTCGGCGAATAACATCTGGCCTGAAACTCCAATAAACACCTTTGAACAACATCTACCCGTGTCCTGTGTCGGAGGGCCCCGAAAGAAAGCCACTTAGGTGGCGTGTGGTGAGGGCAACCCTGCCACACTGGCGCCCAACGTGGGGCTCCTCCGACCAGGACGGGACACGGAAGGGCTGTCCAAGCTGCACTGGAGCCACCAGCCGCGGCGAAGACAGCCACCCCAGCACCAGCTCCCCCTGAACGGCAGCGACGGCCAGCGGAGGAGCGGGGAGGCAGCGCAGCGACCGCCACCGGCAACCGTCTGCAGCTAGCCTCCCCTGGATCCAGCCTGGAGCAGCCCAGGCCAGCCGCCCCTCTGCCAGGGGACCAGGAGCCCAAGGCCCCATGCTCCAGGAGGAGATGGGAGGGATCATGCCTCGTCGCCCTGGTGGAGGGGGGTGACTTAAGACTGTTCCAGGCCCTCCGAGAGCTACCTCCGCGGCCCAGCTGTCGGGCCTCCTCCAGAACCCATCCAGCCAGCCCCCGCAGCCAGCTACCCCAGAGACACCTCCGCCAGCTGGAGCAGCAGCCCCAGGCCTCCGGTCTCCGGGACGGAGGGTGGGGTTGGCGTGTGACCCTGGGGAGGTGTGGAGGTAGTGGGGTTTGGGGGGTTGTGTTTATTTTTTTGTTTAGGTATGGCAACCCTGAAAAGAGTCCAGGTTTTGTGTAGGTATGGTAACCCTGTTCAGAGTCCGGTATGTGTTTTGTTTTTTTGTTTGCTTGGATGGGGGATGGGGGGGGGGGGGGAGTAGGCGAGGCTGGGGATTCTCCCCAGCCTCAATCTGGTGTTGGGGATATGTGGAGGGTTTATGTGGAGTGTGTGTTGTTGATGGCTGGTTTACAGCCTCACCTGGCCTGAGTCGGACTAATTGGACTCTGGCTGGGTGGGGCTGCACACCTGTGGTGCATGAGCAATCATGGCACCCAGGATAAACCAGCCATCAACACACACACTCGAGGAGGAGCACCGTCATGACATGTTGTACCATCAGCTCGGCGAATAACATCTGGCCTGAAACTCCAATAAACACCTTTGAACAACATCTACCCGTGTCCTGTGTCGGAGGGCCCCGAAAGAAAGCCACTTAGGTGGCGTGTGGTGAGGGCAACCCTGCCACACCAAGTTTTACCTTGTCCTCTGTCTGCAGCTCTCTGTGTTGTGCGTTTGGGTCCACGGCAACTTAAACCGTGACAGATGTGACAGATGTTCTCAATGGTAAATACATCTTTTTATGAGATGCATTACATTCTCAGACTCAGAGAGGTTAAATTGGCCTTAAAGCAAGTTCAGCAAGTGCATATATTCTGACTGTTCATGCAAAAATATTAAATGCCAGACATGGTTCTACCACAGAAGTTGGCTATAAAAGCAATAGCAGATTGATGGCATTTTGGATACCTGAGCTCTCAAAAGAATTTCAATCTAGAGTTTAACACTTTTAAAAAGCTAGACTCAACAATTTGCAATGGTGCCTTGACTACTAACACTACTAGTTACTACTAGTAACCAACAAGTCCCACCCACTTTAGCTACTGTTGCCACGCCTGTCAAGCTTTTGCACCCGGCATGTCACTATTCACAATTCACATGAAGGACAAACATACAGGAACAACAATGTTCTTGCACAGCAAGGTAAGTCAATATATTGTTTATTTTAAGCTACCTTTTAGTTATGAGTCCCTATACTTTTCACAATGGGCTCATCTATGTTTGAGCCCATTGCTAGCAAAACTAAATTATCCTGCTTTTCCATTTGTTTAACATGCGCCAGGATATTGCGTGCACATCTTGGGCTTGATCCATACACTGGATCTAATAAAGGCACAGGAAAGGCCAACTAAATCCTGCAAAGGTTTTCCCCTTGTTCTGAAAGCTTGACAGGCCTCTTGCAGAGTTGCAGTTGCTGATGTAGGATTGGACAGTGGCCATTCTAGGGAGGGGCTTAGCGAAGGGTCAATTGAACAGATTCTTCAAAGTGATTTACAGTGCATTCTGATACAGCTCATGGGGTAGAGCTGGTGGGGTTACACCCTCACTCAAGGACACCGACAGGTAGTCTGTGGATATGGGGGAAGCAAACCCAGTACATTTTGGCTGGGAGTGGAGCATTACCTGTATGTGAAGGTCCCTCTCAGACCTAGCCGCTGCCTCCTTGTCCACCAGGAACAGAACCGAGTAAAGTGCATTTGGTAATAACGCCTGTTAAAAAGAAAAAAGTCTTACACAAAGGGACTACAGGCATGAACATGGTAAACAATGTTAAATGTGTGATTTAAAGTGAGTAAATTGTGTTTGTGGTTCACACCAGTCAAATTCTTAGATCACTGAGTATCTCATCATCCTATCATGATGATACGTGTCTCGTAAGACAGCTGCAGCCAATCAGACCGTGTTGTTACAGACAAGTGAGCACAGGTCTCTCGCCCTGAGGCAAGCCATTATTTTAAAACTGCTCGTCATCTAAGGTGTGTCTCTTAGGAGATTTAGGAGGGACAACAATAGCATACGTATCTATGTGCAAAGTCCTAGTGTTATTTCTAGTAGTTGAACAATACTAATGAACTGATGATAAAATAAAATACAATTAAAGTCTACTTTGTCCTCACCTGGAGCTCAGACAGCGATGACAGTAGAGCAGGAGAGGGCTGCTGCCTCCTGCTGTCTACTAGCACAGTCAAACCTTGCTCGCGTCTCTCCCTCCTAAAACCATAGTGTCACAATTAACCATGTATGTGTGACCGTGACAGACAAGGATCTAGCAAAACACAAACACATAAAAATGTACTGCAATTTATATCATCAAGAGATTTGAACTATACTAACCACCACATAGCTACCGCCACAAAAGGAAAGGTAAAAACGTAAACATAAAAACATTTGAATAGCAAAACGTCGACGACTCTGAATTACGTCTTAAAGTACAGTTCAACAGTCACCTATTTTCATTATTTTATATATTTTCTTATTTCTTATTCAAGTTACACTTGTTTGAGTGTAACTTGAGATACTGTGGTGCGAGGGAGAGGTCAGTATCGCTGCTGACTACGCATGACTCACCTCAGTGTGGAATAGTAGTAGCACAGTAAACAGGTGAGGTCTTTAGCCGTGCAGCTTTCACCTGCCCACACCCGGCCTCTCGTGCACACCTGTAACACTGCCCGCCCACTGCGATCTCTACTTCCTGTTTGGGAGATGACCAAGAGAGGGGAGTCAACACACTTGGTACACACTGGTAACTTAGAACTACCTTCTGGTAACCTATATAGCAATAAAGCAATAAAACAATATGACAATGTTATTCATAGGAATTGTTTCTACATGTGTTATGCTTTGGTTCATGTATGCAAGGATCCTTTTCAGTTGAGATTACAAATAGAAAAGTTGGAAAGACAAACAAGACAAATAAAAGGGAGTCTATCAAGTGGAATACGACAGATCAAATTTTAGAAAAACAAAGGACAACAGCTAATAACAGGTGTGCTTGTGTGTGTATGTGTGAAGCACTCTTCTCTACACCTACCAGGTAAAATGACAGCCCCAGATTCCAGCAGTTCTTTGTTGACCTCTGAGAGTAGGGTGGGCAGGTGTGGGTGGCTGTCCGACAGGGGGCTTACCGTCGTCGGGCCTAGCCCAGCAGATGGCCTGTTTGCGGCTTCAGGACATAGAGCTTCTTCTTCCGTGTGGCTATGCAGTACGGTGTCGCTGCCGGCGCTAACATCGCGCTGTCCTGTGGAAGTAGCAATTACAAAGAGTGAAGGCGGCTTCAACTCATGATGACAGGTGTTTGTCGAGTCAAGCACGGCGGTGGTGGCGTGTAAATACATTAATCTCGGCAGACCGTGGACGCAAGCTTTCACCTAAATGCGCCCCTTCTCTTGCCTAATAGAAACACACGCCTGGTGAAACAAGCGCTCATTAGTAGTAAGCTAGGCGTGCTCCAGCGGTGAGCTGCAGCTGAGTCATCATGGAGACCAGGTGTTGTCCGTCTGACACACACCACTAAAGGCCGTGTCTGCACTTTGTACACTTTCATATCCCCCAGCTCCCCTCTCTTTAACAAACCCTGCAACCCCAGGCGCACCTCTGTTGTGCAACATTTATCAAAAGATAATATGAGTAAACAGTAGGGGTGGGGAATATAATCGATTCTTCGATGCATCGCGATTCTCTCTAGAACGATTCCGTCTCGATGCAGATAAGTTAATAATCGGAATTAAAAAAATTAAATTAGTTCGCGTGCTGCAACATTCTGTTCGCCTGCTGCAGAGCGCTACAGAAAACTCTCCTTTCTGCCTGCCGGTTCTCTGTCAACACGCATGCGCACCAAACACATGTGCGAGTTGTTTACATCCAAAGTTTAGTGGTGACAAAATGGCTGCGAGCGACAAACTTATACGGCCTGCACCAGCTTCCTTAAAAGCTGCGATATGGCAGCATTTTGGGTTCTATGAGGTCGATGGGAAGATGGACAAGACCTACGCTGTGTGTAAGGTGTGTAGAAGTCAAATTAAATACTTCGGAAATACAACCAATCTGCGAAACCACATTTCTCGATACCACTCGGAGTTGGGGGAAAAGGTCTTTAATGACATAGAAAAGAAAGATTAAAAAGAAAAGAAAAATTAATCTTTTTTTTACATACTTCCATATTGTGTTAAAATGCAAGCTGCTTTGTTCATAGAAAGTCATTTGTGACAAGAAAAGCTTTTTCTCTAATAAAATATAGAGAAGGTAATTCATCTGTTGATTGTCTTTAATGAATATCACAAAAGTAGTAGGAAGTGATTAGCAAACTCTGAGCAGCAAACTCAGATGTATATATATTTTAAAATCACGCATGAAAATGTACATTAAAAAATTGTTGCATCGAGATGCATCGATAATTGGTTTAGAATCGAATCGTTGACCTCTGAATCGTAATTGAATCGTGAGGTGCCAAAAGATTCCAACCCCTACTAAACAGGCGTACAAAATGTGCTCACATTAAAAATACAGTTGGGGAGACTCACACACATGTATGCTATCTATACGTGTGACTGACATTTGTGGTGGTGTTGTTTTTGAAAGCAGTCCCCTGTGGCTGGCGTGTTGACCTGCTCTGTCCTCAGATGCTGATCTCTCTCCACTCAGCCCCTTTTGTTTTTAAACAGTCAGTGCGTTTCCTGTGCGACTGCGTAGCCACGCTCACGTTTGCCGCATGCTTCTGAAATTCTTTGTTTTCAGAGGAAGTGACAAATGTAGAGTAAAGCCTCTTCTGCATTGTGAGAAAAAAAGCCCTCTTTAGTATTCACGGGTTTGACACTATTTTGCACGGCAGACCACCGACCCCCAATGCGTACGCAACTGTTGTGGCCACTCAGATTTATTGATCAAAAGTAAACACGGGAAGCATTATTACCCAGGGGCAGGGCTCCAGACTCACATTTTACACTGGTGGCACTGCTGCCACTAAGTTTTTCAGTTAATGGCAGCAGCACATAAATTGGTTGCACAAAAACTGAGTGATTGCATCTCAGCTTTTTTGGAGGTATTTTATATGAAACCATAGTACATACAAAAAAATTTAAAACGGTAATAAGGTGCAACAATTCATTTGTACATACATAACGTACTAATCAACTAAAATAAAAGTGCTTGTTTAAAGTGCATACAGTTCAATAATTTACATTAACATAAAATAAATAAAACAACTTTAAATAACAAACAAGTCCCCTGCTCTGTCCACTTTACAAGAGAAGCCCCAGGGTTATAATTTTTCTTAATGAAAAACGTGTCAATACGCTTCATTATTCTTAATATTTTGTGACAATGATGGGACAATGATGCGGCAATGATGACCTACAACCTGAACGAGAAGGCGCGCGAGAAGGCCGTCATAGTATACTATACAAAATCAGCCAACTGTTTGACCAAACTATGACTTTAGGATTTAAATATAATAATAATAATAATAATAATAATAATAATAATAATTAGTATTATAATAATGACAATAATAATAATAACAATAATAATAATAATAGGTATTATTATTATTATTATTATTATATTATAATAAAAATTTAAAAAACACCATCAAAAGTCACAATGCCACAAATTTATTTTTTTTAGTGGTACTGGACAGATTTTTGGTGGCAAATGCCACCAAATTGGTGGCAGTCTGGAGCCCTGCCCAGTGTACGCTGGCTTCTATCGTTGGTAATCTAATCCTTCTTAAAAGCTTGACTGTTATTTTTTTTTTCCAGGCTGTGTGAGTCAATGCAGGTTAGATCTTGTGTTTCTGAGGTGAATAGACCCTGCTTTGACACAGGTATAAACTCTGTCCCTGATTCCCCAATGGCTGACAAGGCTCACAAAGGAACCTTTTGTAAACATAGGCAACCCGCTTGGGACCTGCACAGCCCCCACTACCCCCGAGCCCCTTGGAACAGTGGAGGGCCCACCTCTCCGTGGGACACTGGGTTCCCCCCGGTCAGTGCTGTGTTCCTTTGTGACTCCATGGGCCTACTCTCCCAATGGCTCTAACTTTTCAGTGTGGGAATCCTGCTGGGCCACTACTGTAACCCAATCCCCACTGAGGTAATCACACAGCGCACAACAACAGCGATGTGACCGAATACGGTATTACTTTCAACTGGTCGGTCAAGAAGCCATCTCTTTAATGTATTGTTCAGGGGACTTCTCATTTTGACATATTGATTTCTGTTTGGTTTTGTGTTTAGTATGTAACTCTCTGTACACTGCTGGCTGGCATAGTCTCTGAGGCAATGTACATCGAGCGATGTATTTTTAACATCACATTTCAATAGCAGGAAAAGGTTGTGCCTCACAAAATGGTGATTCCCTGGGTGTTACTTTCACATTGCTGCTTTCCTGTGCCACCTTGTATGAACCAACAAAAAGCAAAACACACTGACAGCAGCAAAAAAACCCACTGATTTCTAAACCATGCCTGGGCTGGATAATATGAGCCTAATGAATAATGCTGTTTTCAGGGTAGAGCAATACCTGTCACCAAAACATGCCCAGAACACACAACCTTTTGAAAAAGCAATCTGTCAATAGTGACAGTCAGTAGTTGAGAACGTTTTCGTTGTGTATCCTTATGTAAATTTAGATTTTTACATTGGCCCATACTTCACATGTATTCACCAATCCAGCGCTACTGGCTATATTTTACAACTGACAGATAATAAAGATGAAATGTTCAAAAACTAGACAAAAGGGAGACCTAGAGTCTAGACCCAGAGGTTGTGTTTTATATGAGAGAACAAGCCCCTGGCTGTTACGAATAAGACATCATTAGGGAAAGAAGTACTTGTCAGTGACATGTAAGACCTTCTGACTTACGTATTGACTTTATTCTGTGACTATAATTAATCTTTACAAGAGTAACATGACTGCAAGCACAAATACATACCAGTCTCCTCTTTGCTGCTCCTCTTCTCGGAGGCAGGAAAAGCCGCCTCCAGATCAAGCTTTCCAAAGCGCAGGGCGTAGCCATTCATCAGCTTTTTGGGAGAAATGCTGGTCGAGCCACCGGAGGAAGAACGCTCCCGGTGACCTTTGACCTGGGCAGCTTTGTTAGTCCTCTCAAGCGACTTGGACCGCCTGTCTGCACGTCTCTCTGCGTTCCGCAGCCCCCTCTGCAGGTAGAGCAGTGGGGTGCTGGGCCGGGAGTCCTCCCCGCTCAGCCAGCTCCTGGAGCCCAGCCTCCGGGTCAGGTGCTCCCGCAGTGTGGCGCGGGTGTCGGGGCTGCTGCCCGGGGTCACGGCGCCGTCCCTGGGGCCCACGCCATGCTCCAGGCCCTCCTCCAGGATGGACTCTGAACTAGAGCCGATGGTCATGGGGTTCTGCAAGGCCTCCATGTAAGACTTCCTGAACAGTCTTCGGCTCTCAAACGTGACCGAGTCCCTGGGGAGACGGCGGCGAGGGCCCGGGTTGCTCAGGTCTGTGCTAAAGGAAAGAGTCCTGGACCCCGGTCCTCTCCCTCTGCCGCTCTCCTTATCGTGTCCCCTCCCGTTCTCCAGAACCAGGCCCTCTGTCTCACTGCTGTGTGTGGAGATTTTGGCTGCTCTGAGGCTAAGGCTCTCCACTGAGCGGCAGCCAGAGTCCTGAGGGGTCTGGTCTCTGCCGGGATCCATACGTGTCCTGTTTGGGGTGGTGGGCTCGGAAGAGAAGAAGGAGTCCCCTCCCTGGGAATGCAGGGAGTCCCGGGAGCTGCGGTGGCTGTCCAGGGTGCCCGTGGAGCCGCTGGTGCTGCACGTGCTGAGGTGGCCCCGGAAGCCGCCTCCGCCGCGGCGGGCCTGTGTGATGGCGTCTGCGGTGCTGCTGACAAAGAGAGGGCTGACCACGTTCTTCCACGACGTCCGGTAGACGGTGGTGCCGGTGGTGAGCAGACAGTTCTGTAGAGGCTGCAGGTTCCGGCCCTGTGTTACATTCTGCAAGAACTCAGCGGAGAAGACACTGCCATACATGCTCTCTGCAATGGGGATCTCTGCAATGGCCTGCCCGCTGCCAGACAAGCATTTTATCACCAGCTTGGCGGTCTTGCGGCCTAAGGGGACGATCTGTAGGTAGAAATCTCCTTGCTTTAAGCGCACCTTGTGCAGTGGCGCAAGCTGCAGGACCACCTTCTCATGGATACAGAGAGGCCAGCCCTCGTGGTAGAGCAGCAGGCCTCGAAACCGTAGCTATGAAACAAAACACACACAGAGAGAACGCTCGCAGTCAGAAAACCCCATCACGTCACGACACTACCGGGTGTTATCTTTAAGCTTGTAGAACGCCTTACATCATTTCAGGCTGACATCTACACGACTACACGTTCAAACACATGTTTAACTTTGAAGAGCCATGGTTCCACAAGACCCCACCACTCACTGTCCAATCACTCACTTCCATACTTTAAAAAAAAATGCAGCAGGAAGACCTGTCTGATCAAGCCTGGGGATCTTGAAACCCCAACACGAATCTTAACTTAAAAAAACAACAAAAGAAAGAGGTCAGGTCATGATAGAGCTCCTAGCATGTGTCTCATATTGCCTGTGAAACAAAGACTCCAATGCACAGCAGTTAGGCTTAGTTGAAACTACTATCGTAATGCTATCGTCATAGTGTAATCACAGTTTCACTGTTTCAGGTCGGCTGAGTCAGCACATTTTAACCTCTCTGAGAGGCTATAGTTGTTTTTTGTTTTCCAATTTACATGACAATAGTGAACTCTATCTTGTTTCCCAAACAGGAAATAATATTGCTACTCATTCACTATGTGCTTGGATTTTCTCTACATGGTGTTATTCCATGAAAAGATCTATGTAGGCAAAGGTCCAACGTCAATTTACTTATTTTTATTATTTTCCATATTGTCAGCATTTTATATTCTATAAAATGCTGACAATATGGCATGTAATCCCCCTCCCCCCCAAAAAAAAAAAAAAAAAAAAATAGCCAACAGATGAACACCGAATAGGTCAACAAATCGCAGGAGACATTTTTGAGTGATACCCCTCCCCACCACCTGTTGTACCACATGCCCTTCCAGACACTTACACACGTTTCTTGCTGGATGGTCTGCAGGATTCTCTTGGCAGGAAGTAGGAAGTCGATGAGGCAGCGCAGGCCGTCGCCACGGTACTGCCGTTCCACCACGCTGAAGAGCTGCCACAGCACCGTGGAGGCGGTGGCGCTGAATGGGGGGTAGAGTGCAGACAGGGTGCTCTGAATGCAGTTGTCCAGTGATTTAGAGTCCTGCGGGGAGAGACAGCACAGACAGCATGAGGATGGGTGGATATGGGCAGCTTGACTCATGCTAGACGCTAGTAAAGCTTAAAATAGGCTAAGTTTATAATAATGTCATGTTCAAGGCACATATACAATACATAAACAACGTGTCAAAATGCAGTAATGCACCATGTAACCATTCTGTTAACAACCCCCCCCCCCCCCACATGTTGCCGGATGTGGTGTCATGCTGTGGTCTGGGACTGTGGACAACAACAACGAAGACAACAACATGAGAAACACACGTGAAGGCAGACCAGCACGATCACACAGTTCTCTCCAATTGACGTTGAATGTGACAGGAAATGTTGGCCATGAAAGTCTTTCCATTGGAGAGGAGGGAAACACCTGGTGTGAGCCGTGTCACTGTGGGAACGGACACACACACACACAGTACGAGTGGAAAGTCCAGACTTGGCCCTTGGATGGGACGTTGGAACCCCACCCTCTATAAACACACACAGCGTAGTCACCACCAACTATTATCTGACCTTATCATAACCACGGGGTACCATAGCACTGTCCCAGACAGAAAAAATGACCTGCCCTGACACTGTGTGTGTTCATGTGTAAAACAGGACATTACAGGGTGAGAGTGACCCTGGGTTAGGAACAGCAATGTTTAGCTGAACATGTGTAAACGATGCAGCCTGTGATTTTCCTATATGCTAAGCTATTTCCATTAAATGCTAAGCATCTTGGCGCTGTGGAACACACCAAAACTGGAATAGAAGCATCTGCCTCCACTGATAAACTCACACACACATAACCCAGCCATGGACATTCCCACAGAGACAACATTGTGCCAACTATGTAGTATACTGCTTAATTAATTGTTGGCATTGTTGAATGGCAAATGTTCCCTATCAAAAAGATCAGCAAGGAAAAAGACCTAGCCGTTCATCCTAATCTGTTAAGTGGGAACTACCAAGTTTTGGTTTGATTTCGGGGTTAGCCAGGGAAGGTTAATAGTCAAAATATTGCAATTTTACATTGTTTAGGAAACAAGAGGCACAAGACTAAGACACAATCTTACACAGTGCTCCTTAAATGTTAACCCTGTTTAAGAAGAAAAGACTGACAACAAGGACTTCCTCTTACTGGGGGCTGCTGCTGTAAAATATGGTCAAGAATGTTTGGGACACTGTAAAATGTTGTTGTCCAAAAACATTCAGCACCATCAATTAGAGGAGAGTGACTGGAGTGTCCTCCCTGCATTCACATGCTACAGCCTCTACTACAAGGCAGCTATTGTGTCCCCCGCCTCTCTAAAAGCTATGTACTGTACACTGTTGGAGCCTTGAAACAAAACGCCCACCATTAGCAGTCAGCCTCTTAGCAAGACAAGAATGTCCCTGGGCATTAGTCACTGTTGCACCAGGGAGGCAAAGAATAACAGGGGATTTTATTGGAGGAAAGCTAACAATAGGAGGAAAGCCATCAGTTTGTGGTTTTAGGACAGCCCAGAGAGTCGTTCCTCAGGTTTCCAAAGGCAGAGCGACCGGCGGTCGTAACAACAGCTAGCTTTGAAAGAGAAATTCTCAATAAGCATAATAAGAGACTTTTACATCTACCCCTAATTCAAACAGATGCACGTGGACTGGATGGATACTGTATGTTAGGTGCCATTAGAGGATTTGACATTTAGGAGGGCTCAAATGAAGTTCATTATTAGGCTAGGGGAAAGGGGGACATTCACAACGTTATACATCCATGTGTTTTATGTTATAGGAGAATTTGCCGATTGGTCCTTCGACGATTGGTCCTTTGACTCCTGAATATCAGCCCCCCAGTTTTAGTTTGGATGAAGCTTAATAAAATTAGTTAACTTAATTTGATTAATGACTGGACATTTCTAGGGGGGCTGAGATTAGAAACAGTGAAAAAAATACCCCCTGCTGTATGTCCGTATGTCTACATTATTCAAACAATAATGGCATAACTAACCACAGGGTGAAACGTAGTACAGGTGCAATGCTTCTTCCGTTATTCATTTAGATTATTAGATTAACATTGAGCATGTGATGTACGAGCAGGTCAGAGGCAGACATTTGAGACTATATGTGCCAGCAGAGCTGCTGCGCTCCCATCCGCTCTAAACCCGGAAGGAATGCATCATGCGGTTGCCTGTGTTTAGCTTCAGCCCCTCAGCCAGGACAATAGTACAGTGGGACGTACCATCTGATTCCAGGTATTTATAACCGGCAGGCTGTGTGAGGTGGAGGTGCAGGACGAGGCTTCTAATTAATGTCTTTGAAATCCAGGTGGAAGTCTGTTCTGCTCTCAGAGAAAACAGCTGTCACAGAATATACAAGGACAATACCATCTTATAAGCTTTAGGTGTCTAGCAACGTGCTTCTAAGAGGCCTGGGGAATTGTGTGACACAGTTTACTCAATGATTTGATTTACATTTAAATGATTTAATTTCTGTGAAGGTAACCTTTGCTCGTGAGCTAACACTTGGTGAGGCTTATTTAGTATGAATAGCTGAATTTCTGACATGCCATTCCTCAGTGCAACAAAGAGATACTTTGTTGTTCTGACGCTGAGTGAAGAGGAAAGTCAGCCGTAGTGGTGACTTGGAGAAACTGAATTACATGCATTTGGTAATGCAGGGAATACTAGGATTCTGGTCTGCATGCTGCATATTATACCATCAGATTTAATGTGGAATCTGAACCATAAATAAGCATTACAATACAGTTTTATACTGTATATAGAAACACCCACTTTCCTTTCCAATGGTCTCATCTGCCTATGTTGGTTACATAGATGCATCAACATTGATTTATGCAAAATGTTGGCAAATTATACTTAAAATGGTCCTCTATAATGTTGTTACTCTAAATAATGTCTTCGTTATTAAGATGTGCCAGAGGGCAGAGTGGGGAAGAAAGTAGTGGGGGAAAAAGAAAGAGGGGGTGTCACTGAGGAGCAAAGAAGAGAAGGGGGGGGGAAGAGGTAGAGAAAGACAGAGAGAGAGAGAGAGTTGGTCAGAGACACATTTAGTGGGTCAGGGACACAAAAGGAGCTGCCTGCCTGGCCTCCAGTGGAGCATGAAGCCACCAGGGGAGTGTAACAGGAGAGCTCTGGAGCCCCCATACAGGCAGCTCACTAACCAGCCCCAGTCGCTGCCCAGTACCCACCCCCCTCCTCCACAACATTGCCACAGGTTGACAAAGGCCAGGGCAGGTTGCTCAGACCTGCCCGTCGCCAGGTGCCCCTGGGTGCTGCCAACAATGGAGCCTGGTGAGATATCGCCATCAAAGGCTCTTGTGAGAGACTCTCTGCTTTTGATGTTAGTGGTGGTGATGGTGATGGTGGTCCTGAATAGAAATCTATAATACTGCATCCCACCAAGAGCAGGAGGAGTGGAGGTGGAAGGAAAGTGTTGTTAGTGGAGTGAGACAGCCTGGGCGCAAGTGACTGTGTTTTGGCAAAAAACGATGTGTGAGGTCTTTATAGTGAGAGCACCCAAATGTCAAAGTTGAGTAACAGTGAGTGCAACTGTGTTGCACTCACTGTTGCCAAAAATAATGAGTGGCAGTTTTTGTCATTTACAATAACATATAATATAATATAACAAATCACTCTCTCACCTCGAACTGGCAGCAGCATGACTTTTGTCAATTACCTCAAAACCAACCAATCCCAAACATAGATGGTTATAATTATATAAGGAATTATCAAGATAATTAGACCAACGATTGTACTAAATAGCAACTAAATAACAACATCATATCTATATATATATAGCAAACAAATTCAATGTGCATGGTGGCAAGAAATATTATCTACATAGAAATACATTCCAATGTTAGCTATAAGAATTGTTGAATTCCTGCCATCTCTAGAAAATGAATGACTTTGTTCCACAGGATGTAAACACTGTGGGACAGGATACTGTTTTGGTGCGACCAGTGAGAAACCTTCCAAACCCTATAGTCACACCGTGATGTATTGGGTGTGTGACATGACCACACAATGACACAATTCATAAGACATGTAAAAATGTGTAAAGTGTACAAAGAGTATGATTTACCTGAACAGTGGCAGGGAGAGACAGAAAGAGTGTGCGCAATAAAGACCAATGGTGTCAATTTGATGTCTGCAGGGTAAATATATGGTACGCCTGCATCATTAAACAAGAGGAAAGAGTACACCAAACACTACAAATATCTGATAGGAACCGACAAAACAAAGTGGGAGCTAAAACCAAAAAGAATATGAACACACAAGCTTATAATAATAACAACAACAACAAAAACAACCAAATAAGACCATAAATAATTTACCAAATGACAATTCCTTGCATTGCTATTAAACTTCATGCTCCTAGCTACAATGAAACTCCTATGTTAGCTTCAGAAGATCTGTTTTGGCTAAAGCGCCAGACATAATATCAGGGCAACTATCTTGGAAGTTGTGAACTGTGAATAAACTGTCAAGCGAAGGACATCACACTGTAGAAACAACAACAGAAAACAAGACAGCTCCTTAGATGCCTCAGGACACACAAACGCTATAGAAGAAGTAGGCTATTGTTAGAAACGGCCTCAACCAATTTGTGATTGACAGATAAATTCCAAGAGTTTTTGTTGTTCTGCTAGAGTCTAGACCTTACCTTAATGCTCAGGTAGTTGTCGCAACTCCGGGACTTGGCTCTGGAGTGCATTTTGTCCAGTGAGAGCATTTAGTTCCAAAAGAAAAGTACTAAACTTGAATAAATACAAAGGCAGTAGCATCACCCCAAAACATGAAATCCCAACATGAGGTCCATACTGTAAGTGCTGTTAGTCATTACTGTGCTGTGAGACATGTGTGCTGCCGGTCCCACCTATTTCACTCTTTCTCTCTCTTTCTCCTGCCTGAACAGACTAAACTCCGGCTGGAAGCGTGAGAGCGGCAGTGCACTGGTTTCCCCGTCCCTCCCCTCCACACACACACTCTCTCCCACCCCCAACAACAAAACCTTCCCCCGCTCTACTGCGCTGCTACTGACGCCTCTCTCAGCTGGATAATGCATACTGATGCAACTTCCCTCGCCATTCAAAAAAAACACACTACCTGACCTGCACAACTCACAATAACACCCCCACCCCCCATCCCCTCCACTGGACCCAGCAAGGGGTAAAGGGCTCTGACCAACCTCCCCACCCCTGCCCCCTTGACCCCCGCATCCCCACCCCCTCCACCAACCTCCACTACTGCCAGTCCGCTCCTCATCCCTCAGTAGTCTTTCTTTGTCCCGACAATACAAATGGACTAGGGTTTCAACGTATTCTGCTGCTTTTTAAAAGGGAAAAGGTCTTGGGTAGGAAAAAGAAAAAGAAAAGAAGATGTCAGCATAGGATTGGTGCTTCAGGTCACTTTACTACAATTGGTATTCTGTGAAACTGTCAGGGGAACGGCCAATCCCTGAGCACGTCCTCACACCGCATTAAGACATTAAGACACTCTTCAAGAAGATAGATGTGGCTGGGAAAAAAGGTATGTATTTTCAAGTAAGACATCAATGACTCTATCCAATGGTTCAACAGGGTCACTTATGCATTTGTGGAGGTGGCATGGCAGAAAGTAACTTCAGAAAGTTTGCCAACATTCCTTGACGACCACATCAATGGATGTCAGAGGCATTTTGCGAATTCTTTATCAGCGTCACACACACAAACACACACACACACACTCACACACACACACACACACACAAAAAAACAATGTAAGAGCCGGCATATATGAGTCTCCTTCAATTTGAGTTTGTCGGGGTGCCAAATAACGCCGTTAGAGGAAATCTGTGTGCGGGGAAAACATTGGCGCAAGAATGATGTCTCTGTGTGAACATGTGAAGATCATATTAAGCTTGGGCATGTAGACAGAGAGAGTAGTGAGGCTAGGTAATTAGGTTGGGTTATATTTAGAGAGAGGCACTGGATTCTTCTCATAGGCCACTGGTCTCAGATAGCCCATTGACCTTACATTGTCACTAGTGGCCACAATACATAATAAGGCTCATCCTTTGTGCTAGTTATCTAGCTTTATGATAGGTGTTAAAGAGCTCTTATCCTGGCTCTGAATCTAACTGTAGTGTTTGAATAGAATAATTTTTTAAGTGGTGAAATTGTGATTTCTTCTCACTTTTGGCAATTAAGCAGGTCCTACAGTTCTTAGCAGATTATCATCAACAATGTAACAAATTCCTTTTAATACATTGAAGTGTCTCAATTTGTCAGAAAATCTCAAAGGATGTCAATTTTGTTGACCAAATTGCGCAATTAAACTTGTTCATCATTTAATAAAATAGTTTATGGTTTAATAAACTAGATGTTTTAAATGAATAAATGGCTATGCAACTGTCTGGACATCGAAGTATCTGCTGCTGTTGATCTACAAACTATTGTTTTTGTTCACATAGTAAAGCTAGTTTCCTGTTGTTTTTCCATGAGCTGGCCAAGGTTTTAAATAGTCCCGCATTTATACTGTCTTCTGGTAAACAATATTTATGTGATCTGAGACGACAGATAGGCCGTCCCATGGGCCCCCTGTGATCTGATAACACTACTGAGGGTATAAACTACCAGATGACACCAGGTCCGCTGTTTCATAATTTATCATAACCATCAATTACAGTAACTGACCACATAGAAACATTCCACAGATCAGAGTGGAAATTCTGATTTAAATGGGAGAGGTTTAATTTTTACACACATAGAGCTGCATGCACTGCGTGCATGGACACACACACACACACACACACACACACACACACACACACACACACACACACACACACACACACACACACTTACTGTAATATCTTGGACCACCAAATTGTGAAAAGTGTGCATTTCAATGGAGCAGAACATGCATTATCAGCATTATCAGGCCTGTCCATATAGGCTGAGTACACACTGCAGGGTGGTCAGTCCTGAACCAACAGCACACACAGACAACAACCCAGTCACCAAACTGTGGAATGTGACACCTTGGTCCCACCTCAGTCAGTGCCAGCCTCACAGTGCCCTGTGGGCCACCCAGCTGACCTGCTTTTATAGACCTCCGGCCATCCAATTCTACCCAGCAACTAGGTTCACACATGATCTTACAGCTAATACATTGTGGTACAAATCTAAAAGCTTCAAAGATCACTTCTATGCTTTTACTTACTACATCTCAAATTACAGGAATTTAGACAATACAATAATATACCATACAGTATATTGAGTAATATGTACAGTAGAGCTGTCTTGTATGGTTATGTCAATACAATATATACATTGTGAGGGGGACTTATTAATTTGATTAGTGTCATATCATTACATAGGTTACTATTTCACGTTTCTGTCTCAGTGAAATTAACACCTTTTAGGGCATTGAAAAGATCAAGCTAAAAGTAAAATGTATTCACATCATTAAAATCGAGTACTATCTTTTTTCCACACGCATTCCATGTATCTAAAATACATGGAAGCGGTTTCCTGTATGACACAGGAACACAACACAATAATAAAAATGGTTGTGTCGTGTAAATAAAACAAATAGAAACAGTTTAAACAACGGTAAAAAAGATCACAAGTAACTTAAATAGTACTTACAAGGCCTGTGTTGTGTGTTAAATCCACATGGCAGAGAAGCAAAACTGCAACACAACAACACAATGAGAGAATGAGTAATCACAGGCACTCCCACCGGCTTCACGTGGTCAGGAGAACACACCTCACACACATACACACACCCAGTACTGACTGCAGAACAGCCTTGTAGTAATCCTGACTGTGTCTGAGCTCCTCTGCCCCCCCCCCCCCCCCCCCCCCAACCGAGTCTGAGCCAAGCCCAGCCTGTGCAATCACTCCTGCCTGCTTTCCCAGCCCCTCTAGGTTGTAGCCCTGCAGTATGCTTTAGAGCTGAAGAGGCCAATGACCAGGCACACAGCTATACAAACACACACACACACACACACACACACACACACACACACACACACAACTAACACATGCATGCATGCAGGTACACAAACACACCACATGTGCACACACTCATGCACACACACACACACACACACACACACACACACACACACACACACACACACACACACACACACACACACAATATATAACATACGTACACTCACATACACACACAAAGACACAAATACACCTGTAAAGTTGGGCATACAACAGTCAAGTTTTACATCTTTACGAACTATGTCAATTTAATAAACCCAAACTATTGAAAATAAATTATAAAATATACATATCATTCCACTTCCCTGCGTGGGCTTTTAAGGGTCCTACACCCCAACCACGACCGCTTCCCCTCCAGGGCAGGAGACAGCTGTTGCAAGGACAGCCACGCTACAGCCACGCACTCAAGCACAAGGGGGAAGAGTGTGCCACCTGTCAGACCCCCCCCACAATGTACCTAGGCCCCACTGTTGTGTGAATGTCTCAGTCCCACACAAAAGCCACTGTCTTCCCACACAACGTGCAAGCACAGGTGCCTGGAGGAGGCAAGGTCGAGTTACACACCAGGCTCCCACAGCCCCCCTCCCACACACACACACACACACCCAAACACCCAACACACAACACTGGATAGCCAAGCAAAGGACACTCACTGGCCCACGAAGGCTTGATAAGTATAACGTACACATTACACAAACTATCCAACAACTGTAGGGGTGCAATAGATGAGCTCTCTGGCAGGGAACTCCCCATTTCAATGAGGGGCCGCTGGCACACATTGCTACACTGTCGGTATTGAGACTACTACCACCATATTTAACCTTGATCTCAGCTCATCTAGTCCAAAAAGACCTACGCTGTGGTGCAGAACAGCATGGAATCTGCTATATATTAAACACACCTCCGTTGACATGTCTGTACAGATGTGCCCAGGTTTGAAAGCATTACTGAATATGTTTCAACGAGCGGTGGAAACGTTTCTCCAACAACATGATATACAGTAGATACTGGATTTGGGGGATTTACTGTAATTTAACATAACTACCCCCTCTCCTAATTTGACCACAGCCTAAATTGTCATACAATTCATATATTGTTATGTTTAATACCACCTATCAAATTAGATGTCATGAAAGACATTAAAATCTTACAACTGTCAAATAAATGTAATGCATCTTCCAGTCTGACACACCTCAGACATCTGACATGACCAATTAAATGTGACGGCCAATCAGAACGACTCCAGCGCTCCAAGTTAATGTAATTTGACTCAAACCGTTCAACCATTTTTTTAAAAGAAAAAAAACTAAACAATACAACCACCACTTACCTTCTTCTGCTCAGCAGCCTTGGTGTTCCCACCTTTAAAAAAAAACACTGAGGGGAGCCATTAGCTCTCTGGTCCCCATTGAGCTGACAGCAGCTGTCTAACCAGAGAGGACCAGAGAGATGCCTGACATGTTTTATCAGACGCACGGCTCTGTTGACTGAGGAGAAACCAATGGTATTAAGCAGCACCAGCCAGGCTACAGGGTTCCTGGCCCCTGCAGGCATCCCAATTCCTCGGCGGGGCGTAGCCTAGCTCTCTTATCTAGCACCCATCTCCTGCGGTGTGTACACTGTCAGGCTGCAGTGTGGCCCCGCTGGCCCAGCACGTCAACACACACACCCGCATACATGTACACACACCAAACACACACACATGCACGAGCACACACACACACACACACACACACACACACACACACACACACACACACACACACACACACACACACACACACACACACACACACACACACACGCACACACACACACACACACACACAGTTGCTGTCTCAAACCAGAGGAACTCTTTCTCTGTGTTATTCCTGCTGTGATTTAGGTTGAATGGATTGATTGGTCTGATTATTTTAATGATCACCACTTTGTTTTCCGGACGTTTCTTTACTGATGTTAATTAGAATTATATGCATTTACATTTGCTGGGGAAAGTTCCTTCTGATTTCCAAAGCAATTACCACTACTGGATTGTAACCACAGAATTGCCACGGTTAAAATAACAAAGAGAGCGTGCGTCAAACATCACCATAAGGAGATCCGCAACATCAGAGAAAATAAAGCACAGCTCTCTCAGATCTGCAGGGAGACAATGCTGAGCCTGTCAAAATGCAAACTGCCCCAAGTGCTTGCAATAGCGCCAGATGTCGACCTGCACTGTTATTTGGATTACTTGAGCCACTTGGCAAACACCTCCAGGTGCGCATTCCACTCAGGGCAGGAGCAAGGTGGAGGCCCCTCCTCTGCTGACATCACTCTCCATCTCCTGCCTTCCAACCTTGCATTCCTTCATAAAGAGAGGAGGCTCAGAAGGGCGCCAGTGCTTTTCTGACCCCCCCCTCCCTCTGTAAAGAAGAGTAACCCACTCTGACCTGACTTCACAGGGCTGCTTCACATGTAGAGCGATAGGTAAGGAAGTCACTTACAGGATCTGAGATGAAGGGGCCATGGCTGAGAGCCTGAGCTTTGGCCTGAGCTGTACACCTGGTCGCGCCTGGCTCTTTAATCTGCGCAGGAGGAAGGACCACAAATTACAGGTCCTTTCTGTAGGTTCCTCCTGTTGGGTCCACTAACACAGAGGCAGGTGAATGCTCACTTACAACCGACGGCTGGTAGTCAAAAGTGAACCAAAAAGAGGGCTACAGATATGGAACGACAGTGTTTTGGCATCTCATGTATCGTTGTTATAAATTTGTCATCTGATAACAATGTTATTGCAGTTAAAAAAGTGTGGTCTGGTATATTCATACCACATTGTTTCTGGGATCTCTTCATTCAGTTCTCTCTCCCATTTAGCCTTAATATATAATGTTGAATCCTTTCTAGATTCCATCAAACAAACGTATATTTTTCTTGATTTTTCTAATATAATAATCCCTCATTTGTAAATATCAAAATAAGTAATAAATAAGTAGTAATAAATAAGTCCTGATTTGTTAGGTCATATTTGTTCTCTTAAGTTTCTCATTTCACCCTTTTGAGTAACCCTGCATAGTTTAACATTTTTAGGTTACAATTACATTTAGGCTCAGCTACTGAGCATGTAAACAGGCACATTACAATTAAAGTTAAATACATTAGGGCATAATGAGGCCCCCTTCTCATTTCCAGTAAACCAACACATGACCCAGAAGAGGCCCCCAGAGCAGCCCGGGGCCCATTAAGGACATGCTCCCATGCACTTGACCCTGCCGCATTGCACAGTACAAATTTATGCACATCTGGAGATAGATCAAGAGGGAGGGATAGAGAGAGAGAGAGAGAGAGAGAGAGAGAGAGAGAGAGAGAGAGAGAGAGAGAGAAAGAGAAAGAGAAAGAGAGAGAGGTAGAGCGCGCGCGGGGGGGGGGGGGGGGGGGGTCAGTTGTTAGGAAGGCAGATAGGGAGGGCGAGGTGCTTCCTGTTTTCATGGCTCTAATTATACCCCTCTCTCTTGAGGATGGAGCATATCGGCAGAGGTTCCTGGAGGCAGTCAAAGATCACCTCCTTAACCACAAAACTACATTTATATATTTAACCAGTAACCAGTATGATATAAGCACTTATATCTGCTTGTGGTGAAGTGTATTCTTCTATTATACTTAATCATAATACTTAATCAGAGCACGACATGAGAAGGCGAGGCCCTTTATTTGCCAATTGGGAAATATAAAGGATAGGTGTAATGAACAGTAAACATGACTATTTGCACTTCCATTTCCACAAGTGAATAGATGACAAATTACCATAAACATGAATTACAACACTAGCTGACTTCTGTTGCATTACTATTACAATGCAAGGCTCTAAACAAATATATTATATGAAACTTCCAAAGTGTGCTTGCCCACAACCCTTCCCGGTGGACGGTGTAAATTGCTCGGCCAGTGTTCGGGCTCGGGTAGTCTGAACACTGGCCTAACGTTTTATGTAGGCCTACCTACAAACGCAATAAGCTATTTTATTTCAATTAATCGAATCTAAGCTGAATCGAAATTTAATCTTATCTGAATCGAATCATATTGAATCAGCTTTAAACTTGTGTATCGAACCGTTAAAATGTATCTGTATCGTATCGTAGACAATGGATGATACATAGTGGGTTACCTGAGAGGGAGAGATATACACCCCTACAATATTAGGTTATATTAAGGTTGACTTCATCCATGATACAACTAATTTTAATGCCAGCAGTGGCTGCCAGAAAAGCTCTATGAAGCGATACATTTATATAAACAAAATGGTTTGTGAGTCAGTGTTATGATTGCTTCCTGTTGAAGATGCAGAGTAGATCATGTTTCTATAAGCCTTTCATAGACGATGAGTGTGAAGAAAATCTCCCTTTTCATAGGCCTATGTCTAGCATTTATCATAAGGGAGGGGTAGTGGTAAGATTTACAAGCCTCATCAGTCAGGAGTAAGCCCTCTGGTGGTCAAACTAGGGATCTGGGGGCAGATCGGTTTTTATGAACTTCTAACATCAAGGAAAAACGTGACACACAATTCAGAGACCAACTGTGAACTAACTGTGAAAACGCATGATGCAAAAAGATAAATAACAAAACATAAACCCAGTCCAAAACAGTTTGTATTCTTTGGCCACTGTAAGCAGAGCCTGAACCATAAAACATCAGTAATAAGTTTGAACGCTTGGTTCAAATGGTTTACAATCAGCCTTTAAGTCTTTTGAGTATGCAGAAAAGTAAGAAGCAAGCTGAGAAGTGTGAGGTGGGGGGTTGGAAGGGGAAGGCCCCATCCCTCTAACTGTGGGTCCCTCATCAACTAGCGCTCATCGCCTAGCAACCACATTATGAGCCACAGAATGTGTACAGTGGCCTACAGTGGCATTGTTTCTTTGGTCTGCACCCTTCTTTGTATTCACACTTTTGTCAGTTACTTACAAGTACGAGGGTAAACCTAATGTAAACCATTGGTAAATATTTTAATCAACAGGGATCATTAAAGAAAACAAGCTTTGCACGTTTTCGTGAAGTAACAAAGTAGTTTCAAAATGGCAGTTTGTGTGAGCTTTGTGCTGTGTTGTTAAACCTCAGTCATAAACCACATTGGTGATATTCACACCAAGCCTAAAAAAATAGTGTCCGGTTCTCGACAAATAGGCCTAAATAGTCCATTATCAACTATCTGTTGATCCTATATACGTTCTCAAAAGCCGTTATTTGTCACAAAGATGGAGCTTTTAAACATGATCTTCAGGTCTTTAACATTTCACACTCTAAATTAAGAACAATTTCAACTCTTGTTGGTTACGAATTAGTAAGTCAAGTTAGTAAAATAGTAATTAGGCTATCTACTTTTGTTGTTCCAAGATGTCATCTGTTATAAACACTTTATTATGCACTTTCATAACATAAATCTGAAATTTAGATCTTGATCTTATGAAATCAAAGATTTGTGAAATGTTAGTTAATTAGTTATGGTGTCTTCATGTCTCTATTCTAGAGATGTCTACTAACTTTAATAAAGCCTACATTTTGTAACAAAACAATCACTTTGTTGGGTAACTACACTTACTCCTTGTGCAAGAAGGGTTGTTTGTGCTTATTAGAAATAGTGAACCAGATTCCCTCCAGATTCTAGTCCAAAACTCGGGGCTTAATCAAGTGGAAATTGGGAATAGGGGTGTGGGGGTGGCTAGGGTCAGGTTATAAACTATAGGGCTTGTACAGACGTCACATTGCAATGACGCCGCCATTTTGGGAGCACGAGAGCATTGGAATGTTAGTTATTATGTTGGTAGTAACGCTTCTTTGGTAATTATTTAGTAATTAATCATGAAATGATTTATCATTATGGGGAGACATTGTTCTGTTTGAAACTGCCACAGCGTTTCTCATGCGAGACGTGGCAAAACAAGGTTTTCGTCAGCCTAATTTATGGTACATTTATGTTGATTTAGGATTTTACATTAAGTCCTCTCAATATGGCGTTGGCGAGTATTGCCAACAAAAATCCCATGGTGCATTCTGATGTATTAAGTCCTATAGGTCAATTGTTCATCTAAAGGCCTCATGTATGTGCGGTATGTGCATGTGTGTGCTTTGATGTATCCCTGAGGTAGTAAATATGCCAACATTTTGCAGAAGGCTAGAGATCATGTTTGGAAAAAATATGCAAATGAATAAGAACTCGAAGAAGAGTTTGCAGTGCAGTCTATCTGGGTGGTTTACTAATATTTTAGAGTTTACCTTACTTTTATCCAGGCTAGCATAGGCAATGTCAGTGGTCATTTCATTTTCTAATTGCCTGTCATTCACTCATGTGAACTTGCCAAAACTCCCTTTTCCAATATCAGTATTCAAGAGGGCTTCTTCCCTGTTAGAGCCATGCTGCATACAAGCCACTGACCCATTGTGCTGTAAAGCCTTTCTCACACGCATGTTGTGCAGGAAAGCCAGCGTATCGATGGGTCTGAGGATACTCATGTTTCCCCAGGACAAGCTACTCAGCTACAAAAATAAAGCCGCATGAAAAGATGACTCAAACCTAAATGTAAATTTGGGCGGGATGTCAGTAAGTAGGTTGGAAAATCTGAATTTAAGTATTTAATCACAAAACCAACACACGCAGTGAGCTTGTAGGGGGTCATGAGGACGTTTAAGAGCTGTACAAAAGGCGAGCGGTTGAAATAAACTGGTAAAACGTTAGTTGACTTATCCCATTGCACACCGTGTTTCCTTACCACGTCTCTTTGTTCCTCAGCAGGTGCACGTCGGTCGGCGGATGATGCAGCGATGCGTCCTGACTCCAGGACACTTGTCACCACTTGACACAACAGCAACGGTCCTAAAAAAGTTTTCCAACTTTATAACCTCAAACATTAGTCTACTTTCTGACGGAGGACAAGAAACATAGTGAACACGTTTGATTATGCTGAAAATAGCCAACTTTCAAGATACAAACGCAGGTTAGCAATTGCCGATAGTCGGTGTTGGAGGAGGTCGGAATAGCCACACAAAGTAGATATTTGCATTAAGCCTCCCCTCCCCTTGCTTTTCAGAGCTGCCATTGTGTCTCTCTGCTGGAGCTGTGATTTAGCCCTGGCGTAAATCCTTTACTGGCAGACCAGGGAATGTCCCCCCCCCTGCACCAGTTACACCAGTTACACCGACTGGATGAAACGCATTCACATGGGACACGACAACGACACGGATTTGCTAGGCCGATGTTAATATCCACGTACTAATATATTATTCATATTAATAACCGAAACGTTTCGTTTGGACGACGAGTAGGCTATTACGTTTCATGTGTTGCACGAACATAGCTAGCTTACCAGTATCAAAACACACATTTCACGAAGCTTTTGTGTATGTAGTTCTTGTCGATCCACTTTATTGAACTGAAGTGAAACCGGTCCCGTCTCCACCGGCCCATGGGACTGAGGTGTTAACTAGTCCCAGCACGGCGACCGCACGGCGGCAGTAAAGGCCGCAGTATACTCGCCGTTCCCAAGCTGTCGCGCGACGTTGTGACGTAAAAATGACGTAGATCTCGCCGGCGCGACAGGATTTTGGCCCGAACGCGCCGTGTCGCGCACAGCTCCTTTTTTTTCAGCGGCGCGCGACAAAGTGGAAACAGAAACACGGACGAGTTCGAAGGCACATTGTAATGCGCCTTATTGCTAAGGCTTCTTTCTTTATATGTTCTGTTTTATTGTGTGGTGTATGCCTATATGTATTCGCTAATAAACCGTGGTTTTATGTAAGTGCTGTCTACTGTTGTTGTGGTCAAAGACGAGTGGAATTACGTGGCTGAAAAACTATCTCAAAGCGGCAGTAAGTTATAAAATAAAAGTATATAGGCTAAGATAATCACTAAGTTATTAAGATGGATGCTTACAAACACTTCATATGAGAACTGCTGCCATACACTGGACTGTTGATGGCTGACCAGATGGGGAAGTGATGTAGAATAATGTCGCGGCCACCAGCGCGAGTATAAATAGTTACCGTCCTCCCGTGACGTCACATTGTCGCGCGACAGCTTGGGAACGGCGAGTATACTGCGGCCTTAAAGGCCATGGTGCAGGTTTAATTTTCTAATGAATCTGCGTATTTGCTTGTTGGTAATAAACATTTAAACTGTTATTCATTGTATTTGATGTTGTTGGGTATCACAAAACGTAATATAATACAAAAAGGTTGGTTTTTAGCCGTCTATATTTTAGCAGTTCGCGATTGATTCTCATTTCCCCCACAATGCATTGCATGACGTCACATCGGTGAGACGACAGACCAAAGCCCGCCGTGAGACCATTGAGAGAGACGAGTAGAGAGAGGCTAGTAAGAGATTGTTCAGCAGATTATACAGATAAATACATATATATAGCCTAGATAGAGAGATAGATAGATAGACAGTTAGATAGACAGCATAGAACGATAGATAAATAGATACATGGAGAGAGATAGCCAGATAGCATAGCGTAGCATAGACAGATAGCTAGATAGCTACACCCTCGAACCGGTATAATGCCGGTGTTGTACGGTAGAATGTTATCGTGTTAACTTGTGAGGAACGCCTACCTGGAACCACCCCGGTAGCACCCACTTTGCAGATTCGCAGATTCGTTAGTTAAGTTCAGTTGGTTCAATTTGATGGTTGTGCATTTCATTCTATTTGTAAATAAAGTTCTACTAACACATGTTACCCGTGTCTGAAAACATCATTATGTGTAACAAGTCGAAAACTATTGCCAACACTCAAACACATAAAAGCAACCGAATTAGAATAGTGTTCCAAACGGGACTTGAACTCACAGTCATAAGTAGTCTCAAATGTGAAGGCTATCAGCGGAATATGCCCTATCTTGTTGAGCTATACGATCGCTGCTTCAACTCTCAGGCAACTAGACTTCATATAAATAATAATAATAGGAATGTATATTATTGATAACAAGTTAACACAACGGATCATGGTAGATGGTTATCGTGTCAAATCGTGACATAGGCGGACCACGTCAATGTTTTGCAAAAGGTCAGCTCATTAGGCCTACTAAAACTACAAGAGAGATCAAACGGCCAAATAAATAATGAAGCTAACACACACACACAGGGCTATATTATATATATATAGAGAGAGAGAAATAAATATTAGCCTATATAGGCCTACAAAGAACACAAAACGAACCATAAATTGGGTTAAACGTCTCCGCTCATGGGTAACGAACTCGCGTGACTTTAACGCAGAAATGTTCTAATGTCCTGGCCGTAATGTATTACACCACACGATGTCACCCTGTCAATCGGACAACATCGTTATATTAAACCCTACATCACTCAAGTCTTTAGTCAACAGGAACTACACAGTTTATCCATGTTAACTTGTGATGATGAGCCACTGAGTAACCGAGGCCATTTAGCGTCGTTGTGGCGACGTTCTTTGTAGGCCTATATAGGCTAATATTTATTTTTCTCTCTCTATATATATATATAATATAGCCCTGTGTGTGTGTGTTAGCTTCATTATTTATTTGGCCGTTTGATCTCTCTTGTAGTTTTAGTAGGCCTAATGAGCTGACCTTTTGCAAAACATTGACGTGGTCCGCCTATGTCACGATTTGACACGATAACCATCTACCATGATCCGTTGTGTTAACTTGTTATCAATAATATACATTCCTATTATTATTATTTATATGAAGTCTAGTTGCCTGAGAGTTGAAGCAGCGATCGTATAGCTCAACAAGATAGGGCATATTCCGCTGATAGCCTTCACATTTGAGACTACTTATGACTGTGAGTTCAAGTCCCGTTTGGAACACTATTCTAATTCGGTTGCTTTTATGTGTTTGAGTGTTGGCAATAGTTTTCGACTTGTTACACATAATGATGTTTTCAGACACGGGTAACATGTGTTAGTAGAACTTTATTTACAAATAGAATGAAATGCACAACCATCAAATTGAACCAACTGAACTTAACTAACGAATCTGCGAATCTGCAAAGTGGGTGCTACCGGGGTGGTTCCAGGTAGGCGTTCCTCACAAGTTAACACGATAACATTCTACCGTACAACACCGGGCTACTGTGCTCGTGCCGGTTGTAAACTGGACACAGCTCCATGGCTTCCCGAAGGACAAGGCAACCCTTCGACAATGGGTTCACTTTGTCCGAGTTAGGCGGCACATGTTTCAATGACCTCCGTCACCGCCAATACCAAGATTTGCAGCGCGCATTTCAAGGAGCGAGACTACGACGAAGAGGACGCCAGGATGGTATCACTCGGGTTGAAGACCGAGAGGCTGGCAAAGCTGATTCCGACCACCGTGCTGTCTGTGCACACGCACCTCTCCGCCTGCCGCTGCAACACCGAGAGGCACCAAGAAAGCAGAGATGCTACGGTAAGCCTCATGATAATGCATGTACTGTTTATCTGCGCGTTAGCTAACCCTGTGCATACTATACCGTGTTCCCTCTGACACCGCCTCCACTACAGTCATGATCAGTCTGAGATTAGAAAAGCACATTTCGTGATTCATGAAACTAAATTGTCCTGAAGTAAATGTCCAAAAGCTTGTCGTATCTAACTAGAAAGCACCATGGCTAGTGTTTGTTTGGATCACTGGTGATCGTCAAGCGGCTTTCACAACAGCGCGTGTGTTTGACTATTACGGTTCTTTATGTATTAAACGTGACTGTGTCGCTGACCCTTTTGAATTTGTTTGCGCAAGATGTTGATCGATGCTGCACAGCAGGAGACCGCGGACAGTGTCGACGTGAATGACCCCTTGCCCTCCACTTGTGACACTGGGACACAGTGCAATGTGAAGCCCCGTGGAA
Source organism: Merluccius polli (assembly GCA_030340625.1). Classification (NCBI taxonomy): domain Eukaryota; kingdom Metazoa; phylum Chordata; class Actinopteri; order Gadiformes; family Merlucciidae; genus Merluccius; species Merluccius polli. The sequence continues at coordinate 208,098 of JAOPHQ010005697.1, forward strand.
GGTCTCACGGTAAATGTTGGGTATTTTGGGTGGTCGATATGCTGTCTAAAACATACGTTTCCAAAATCTATGCATACAGGACATTTCCATACACAGATGAAATTAATACACATAGCCTATGTCAAAACATAACCACGTAGATTTGCCATGATTGTCATATGTTTGGGTATGTTTACTACCTCTGCCACAGCTGTGCAGGTGAACCTGAAGCCCAAGATGGTCAGCGTGGGGACACAGACCCAAACTTCCCCCCCCCTCACTAGTCCTGAACAGACCGATGATGAAGATGATCCGTCTGTCATCAGCGATTCATCGTGGGTGCCTGGAGGACATATGTCTGAGGATGAGGAGGAATTGTGTGAGGAGGAGCCATCTCACACCTGTGACCCCCACCAAAAGTGAGATAATTTAAAGCCAACATAGACCAACTTTGCATTTTCCTTTTTGTGTATCTGGTAGAATTGAATTCCCCCCCGCTCTCTTTTTTGTTGTAGTGGCATTGACAAATTCATTGTTTGCCAAGAGGTGCTCATGAGCCTGTTTGCCCTCTGTCCGGCCTGTTTTGAGAAGTCGGATAGTAGGTTTTGTATACACAGCAGGCCATATCTGATTAGAAAATCAGAATATCTAATTAAAATGTGATAGCCCTGACTGTCTGCCCACATTCAAATTTGTCTTGCCAGTTAATTTACAATGTATGTACCAGGCTTTAGGCTGTGGGTTTATGATGCCATCATAAACATCATGTGTGTTTCATTGAAAACATTTGACCAGTAATGTACCGTACTTACTCTATATTGAAACCTGATATACTGTTGATTACTCTTTTTTTTTTCTTTTCTTTTTTTTACATATCTAGGTCTGTGCATCATGTGGCTACCAACGTTTCTGGCAAAACCAGCCAATGCTCCACAGGAACATGGTGTCTCGTATTTCGGATCCCACAATGTGCTCCAATGCTCACATATCCCAACCAATACCTTTAAACATTTATCATTCATAGAGTTACATTTATGCAAAATACCAATTAATTATGGGTGTGATAAATGCCCACAAAGTTGAAAGTTTAACTAGATACAAGACAGATTGTACTTGACAGTATGGATATGATCTACATCCAAGTCCAAAGCTGTTATATAAACAGAATTTAGAATTCAAGTTTAGGCATTGTACAGATTCAAACAGACATTAATTGTTATTGCGATACATAGTCTCCCTAGAAATATTTTAAAGCATAAAACTGGCTAATGCAGAACCAGCAGTTAGCTAGCAACGGCTTGGTGGTGGTTTTCTGCATGCTGCATGTTATGTTTTCTCTTTGTGTGCTGTTTATTGCTTTGTTTTTTTTACTTAGTTGTTGGTGGTGGGACCTCGCTGCTCTTGTGCCTGTCTTTAGTCACTGTACCCCATGTGGTTTTGCAAGGGGTTCTGCATGCTGCATGTCTGCCTGCTGCTCATTGTGTGTGCTGTGGTTTTATTTCTTTTGTTTGCATGAAATGTCTTTTATACAATTCAACATAGCTTACCAATCATTGTACCTGGTAGTGCCTTGTCTACAGGTCCTTTTCGGATTCTGATTTTCGCACAAGATTACAATCAAGGAAATGTTGCAAAAATGCTCCCTTTACATCTCCATTTGACACTTTTCCCCATAATTCCTTGTAGTATTAGTAGGAAAGGGAGTAAGGAATGATAACCCGAAAAGGACCTCTGTGTGTGCTTTTGTCTTTGGTCTTGCTCTATGTGCTTTTGATATCACTGCATGTATGTATGCATGCATGTGTGAGAGAGAGAGAGCTGACCCTCGGGTAAGACCACACTTACATGTTGACCACACTTATACATGTTGATTCTTTTTGTGCCTAACCATTTTTTGTGATTTGTTTACTTTATCAGGAACTTTCCAACCTGTCTCTTTGTTCAGTAATATACTTGGGATAAACTAATAAACTGTTTTCATTGGAATGTACGTGTTCTGTGTATTTTATCACACAGGGCCGTTGAGCGATCACAACAGAACAAGCATGACATAATTCTTGAACTGAAAAATACTTGATTTTATTCATGTGCCAATACGGTTTTTATTCATTGTCATCCAAACAAGGCCATTGAAAGCCATGATAGGTCTAATCACCACTCTGAAATTGTAGCCTGATGGTTGAAACCAGACAGGAGGGTAGAGGCTTCCTTCTATGAACACCGAGAACGCCATAAGGCCAGCGTATAGCCTGCCTGTACGCTGTGTACCGGTATTGCCTAGGGATAAGTAGGTTGGAAACTTAATTGTATACCTGTTTGTCATGCATGTTTATGCAACACATCTCTAGTCTAGTAATGGTAAAATAAACAAACAATGAACATACTCGTGCCTGCTGGCTTGAAGGGGACCATGATCCTGCCTGAAATGTGAGTAGGCTCTTTAGCACAAACGGATTCAGGCAGCATGCCTCAAATCCTGGATGCTGAGTTAGGAACGTTACATCTGCTGGCCGCGGGGTGAGCTCCGCGGCCAGCGACCAAAACGCACTCGCTTCCCTACAACACAAGCTCTCCACCACAGTTTCCATGGGACGACACCGCCCACACAGACACGCTTACTACTCTCTCCCTCTCCCGGTAAGCAGTACCCTGATGGGGAAAAAAGTGTTATTGTATGCACTGCTGTTCATAGACCGCTCCAGCGCTCGTTGCTGCGATCTAAATGGTAGCTAGCGACTGACCAGGACACTTCGCCAACTCTCCACTCATTCTCCTCTGACCATGCATTTCATTGTCTTTGACGGCCATCGGCTCTCATTCGCCCTCTCACTTCTGACCGGTTCGAAATTATATGGCTATGCTAACATAAATGTTATTTGTGGGTCTTGCCACCTCTTCCTCATCCCAGTTAGACGCCATAGTTCTAGTACAAGGCTGAGGCTACTTCCACCACGTCTCACCGATGTGACGTCATCGCCGAATTGCGCTAAAAATAACCGTTACGACCAAAAACTACACTTTAACACAATTTTGGAGACATTTCTAACTTCATATACATACCTTGAGTGCTTTATGTACCCATTAATCGAAAGTGGTGTTTAACCTGCACCATGGCCTTTAACTCGTCGTAGCTTTCCTGAATGTATCTCTCCTCTCTGAGCAGGAATAAGCATGTCCACGGCAATGATGTAAATGATCTATATGTTTATTAAAATATATAAAAGACAAAATACATATATGCATATTTATACCGATGATGAAGTATGCATACAGTTTAATAATTATACAGTAAAATGTGTTTACATATAGAGATTTTTATACATATAACAAGTTATTTTTTTTGCATTTAAACTGGCAGTGGTGATTTCATTTCTCTCTTCAGAGGGAATCCCTTAAGTCCACAGTAGGGAGACCCAGAAGAAGAAGAGAAAAAGCAACTTTGAAAAGCTTAAGAGCAGCAGCACCTTAACACCTGAGATCCACGGTTTCTAAAGGTCTCGGAACATATCTCTAACCTGACGCTACCTGACGCACAACTTCTTAGGACAAACACTTTTACTAACAGCATCACAAGGGATACACATAATATCAAATTACCTCAAACTGTTCATTGTTGTCCCTTTATGAGAAATACACAAACAGAGCAGTACGGAAAAAGCAAATCTCCTTAAAATAAATTCAGAACTGTGCCATACAACTTTCATAATAGACATATTATGAAACTTTAGAAAAAGATCATACAGTCCAATATCCTCCACGCTACACACCATTCTCTTCATAAGTTTAAGTCTAATTTCAACATATCACTGGATAGCTTGCAAAAGGAGGTTAACAGCCACGACACAACAGTATGCCAGCAATGCAGACATCTCTGGTCGGTAGGATGATGGAGTCCTTCAGGTCGGGCTTGGTGGTTGGTCCCGTTGGCTGGGGTTAGCTTAGATGCGGTCATGTCTGATGGTAATGGTGGTAGTGGTGGTGGTGGTGGTGTTCGTGGTGGTGATGGTGCTCGTGTCTCTGGACCAGGGGCACTACGACGCCGGGGCTACCAGGGGGGCTGGAGATCTGCTCTCTCTCCAGGGCAGGCAGGACTGAGGGCCCCGGGGGGTGTTGCTGATACTGGTGCTGGAGCTGCTGGGGATGGGAATGGGAAGGAGGGGACAGAGGAGTCTTGCTGTGGGGGAGGGCCTCTCTGGTCTTGGCCCTCAGGCGTTTGCTGTGGCTGTACTGCAGGGGGTGCTGGTGGTGGTGGTGGCCCGTGTTGTTGTTATGCGGCTGGTGCGGGAGGTGGTACACATCCTGACCCCCATGTGGCGTGGACGGGTGCGTGACATGACACTTGCTGGGTTTGCCGCTCCCATTTCCCCCCGCACCACCCTTGTACGCCCCCTTGGGGGATTTGAGGAAGTGCGTGCCCTTGCCCCGAGCCTCAGCAGGGTTGTAGCTGTCGCCGATGACCTGCGAGCGGCGGTGGTGGGCCGTGTGCACCTCTGGCTCGTGGGAGCGCGAGCGGCTCTGGGACTGGGAGCTGCGTACCTGGGCCTCCTGGGGGGGAGGGGGAGGGGTGGTGGTGCCTGGACACAAGGAGGAAGATAAATTGATTTTAGGTTTTACGGTTTTGAGTTTGGGCTGAAACACCTCTCGCTGACCGATATGAACCTGGCTCCAACCACATGGGGACAGGTTTTAAGAAAGTAAAAGTCTTTGTTGTTTGTTTCACCTTCAGTATTCAGTATCACAGAGGCAGCTGATTCCACTCGTCAGTTCTACCTCTGGCTTGTGTCATTTAGCAAAACCAGACCCTGGACTCAAAATACTGGCAAGGACTTTTACTTTCTGAAACTGCAAGTTCCACCTCTCCATCCAAATATATTGTTTTCATTGGAACCTGTGTGATTTAAATTGCATAGAGGGACAGTCCCATGTTCAGAAGTCTCAATTCTTGCCATATAGCCTTTTGCTTAACCAACAGTAATTGGCAAATACAGATGGTTGGGTAAATTACAGGGGAGGACTTTGTTTTCATTCTTTGTTTTCAAAGTCTGGCATATACCAAAAAAAAATGCTTCTACTGCAAATACTTTGTTATCTAATGCTAAAAAAACCAAAGTGGATTGTGATAACGCAACCAAGAGATTGGACTGACCTTCAAATCGGGATGTGTAGTTCTCTATACCGGCCAAGTCCAGGTAGTGATTCCTTCTCTCTGTGTTCTCATCAACACAGTAGTGCTGGCCCTCAGGGGGCGGGGCCTCCACACTCTGCTGCCCTCTGATTGGACAGAACAAAAACATAAGACGCACAAGAAAACACATAAATTGCAGTTATTACTTTTGTATCATTTAGCAGATGTAACCTAACCAACTTTGAACCCAGAACCACTACAATACCACCACTGTATGATCCTGCTCCAATGTCAGTGTATCGTATGAAAATGTGAATGTGTGAGTACTAGTGCTATATACTGACCTGACGTGAGCGGAGAGTCGTTTGTCAGCAGAGCGACCCTCTTCCTGGTGACAGCGACCTTGCTCACGCTCTAAAGGGGATCAGATACTAGAATGAACAGACTTGTAGTAATGTAGTCATCCAACCTAAACCATATTCAATACCCACAGGCCATGCACCAGGATGCATAGATAAGAGTATAGAGAGGAGTCCTTTTGTTTGTTTCTCACCTGTCCCAGTGTCTCTTCTGTGGGCTCTGTTCTCCGGAGTAACGGTCAGTTTGACACGCAGCGTCTTGCTCTTGTTGTGGCATGAGTGATTGACAGACGCATCCACCACATCGTAGATCGTATGCATTAAGCTGGACATGTCCTGAAACGGGAAGTAAATCATGAAGTAACGAAATAAGGTACTCAGTGTTATCACAACTTTGATATAGCCATTACATAGAGTCTGACAGCTTGAAATAGAAACGTTCATCTACGAGAAAGAAAAAAGGTTAGTTGAAAAAGTTGATGCTTTATAAAGCAACATAGAAAAAACTCTAAAAAGATATTTTGAGATTCTTGTCAATACCTCTTTCGTAACTTTGCCACTGTTGTCAAAGTCATAGAGGGTGAAGATCCACTCTTGGCGGTTGCTGTCCTCAAGTGACACATTACATTCCAAGTCCTGTTAGCGTATTCAAGATTTGCATTATATTTTAATTCCACCTTATCTGTCTCATCTTCATTGGTTTTTGTTTAAGGTTATTTTATTGGAACTAGAACAGCATCAGTTTCCAACTCCAGGCAAGAATGTCCAAGAACATCTAAATTAGCATCTAACATCTAAATTAAAAAATAAAGTGTATAGTATATTTATTATAGTTATTCCAGATGGATTTGTAAGAAAAGAAAAGAAAAGTATTATTAGAAAGTATTAAAAGTATTAACATTAGTATTATCACTATTGTCAGTATGTGTGTCAGTATTAGTGTATGTTGCAGGGACGCAGTGTGTTAAAAAGTCTAAGGTTGTAACTCACGTTCAGACTGATGCGTTTCTTCCCTGGAGCTTTGCTGGCATCCCGTAGAAGGATCTCCGGCTCCCCCTCTGCTGAGCGCAGGTACTGCAGGTAACTCTCACAGCCCTCCGCCTTCTCCGGAGGCAGCACCACTGTCAATTCAAACGCAACAAATCTTAACTCATTTAACAGTCAATGTTGACTTTGAATGATAAATGCTTACAATGCATTAAAGTGAAACACACTCTCCAACAGAAGATTTTTTGAACCAATTGTATTCAAGTTACTTTTATCCCACTATTAGTAAACCTACCAGAATAACGGACAAATCTGCTACACTAATTGATAATATACTATTCAATTCTCTCAATTATGAAACAAAAACAGGAATTTTATTTACTGAAATATCTGATCATTTTCCAGTATTTCAAATTGTTGTCTTAGACGGTCTAAAGGACAAGTCTTCTATAACTTACAGAAATTTCAATTCAAAAAATAGAAGGCTTCCTTTGAAAGGGTTTATATGGAGAGTAATGCAAACTCCGCTTATCAAACATTTAACGAATTATTTAGCTCAGCTTTTACAAAATGTTTTCCCTTAGTTACTCGGTCTGTTGACACTAGGAAAGACTTGAATAATCCCTGGTTTTCCTCTGGTCTGAAAAAGTCCTCCATTATCAAGAACAAACTCTATAGAAAATACATTTCATCACCAACTCCTTTAAATTTGGCAACTTATAAATCATACAAAAACAAATACAATCATCTCCTTAGAGCTGCCAAGAAAAGGTACTATTGTGATCAGTTTGCTAAATCTGAAAGGAATATTAAAGATACATGGAAGATTATTAAGCAACTACTTCAAAAGAAAAAGGCCTCCTTAAATTATCCTTCATCTTTTAAAGATGGAAGTTCTTCTTTAACTGACCCATTTGATATAGCTTGCAAATTCAATGATTTCTTCTCAAGCATTGGTACATCTCTCTCCAAAAAAAAATTGATACAAAGGCTGATCCATTAGATTATATTAAGGGCTCTTTTCCAGACTTTAATAATTTTAATCTTCCTGATGTTAAGGAGGTAACCGATATTATATCCAAACTCAAAGATTCAGCTCCAGGGCATGATTGTATTCGTTCATCCCTAATAAAGGAAGTCACTTCATTTATTGTTTATCCTTTAACATTTGTTTTTGCACAATCAATGAAAACGGGCATTATACCTTATGACTTGAAAATCGCTAAGGTTATACCTTTATTCAAAGCAGGGGATCCAGGATCCCTTACAAATTACCGTCCAATTTCACTCTTGCCATATTTTTCGAAAATCTTGGAGAAACTGGTATATAAAAGGATCCTTGAGCACTTAAATAAATACAATGTTCTCTATATATAACCATCAATACGGATTTCTAAAAAATTTCGAAAAAATCATGCAACTTATATGGCCCATTTAAAATTAATTGATAGGATACATACAGCTTTAGACAGGAATGAGTTTGCAATAGGTATATTTTTAGATCTTTTGAAGGCTTTCGATACGGTTAATCACGACATTTTGCTTTCAAAATTATTTAAATATGGTCTTTCTGGCATTGTCCATAAGTGGCTTTATAACTACGTTAAAAACAGAAAACAGTATGTTCATATTAACGGTCATGATTCCACAAGAAACTGCTTACAACATGGTGTACCTCAAGGATCCATATTAGGACTTCTATTGTTTCTCATTTATATAAATGATATTACTCAGGTTTCTGAATCCATATTCCCATTGCTTTTTGCAGATGACACCAGCCTTGTTCTCTCTCATAGAGACCTAAAAAGTTTAATAGGGGAGCTAAATCATAATCTTATCCAGTTCTCAAGCTGGTTTCAAACAAACAATGTATCTCTAAATGTCAAAAAGTCCAATTTCATGTTATTTGCTGGTAAAAAGATTCATGACAATGACCAAATTAAACTTTATATAAATGATGAAGAAATAGTTAAAGTCTCATCAACATGTTTTTTGGGTGTTATTATTGATGATAAACTCTCCTGGAGAGAACAGGTTGGTCTTGTCTGCAATAAGGTTACTAAATCACTTGGGATCCTTAGAAAGATAAGAGTTTTTGTTCACAAGTCATGTTTATTAACATTACAGTCTGATCTATCCATATTTAACATACTGTAATATTGTCTGGGCGAGCACATTTTCATCGAATCTAAATAAAATTGTGCTACTGCAGAAAAGGTTTGCTAGATTAGCGACCTTCTCAAAACCTCTGGTACCAACAGCGGGTTATTGTCTATTTATGATATAAACATTATCCAAATTTGTCTTTAAGGTGAGATATAAGTTGACAGATTTACATTATACTTTTGGATGTTATTTTTTTCAAACTCTAAATTTCATAATCATTGCACTAAACAAGCTGAAAATCTCCATCTGCCTCTGTATAAATCTTCCAGCCAGTTTTCCATCAAGTACCGTGGCGTCTTATTATGGAATGAGAATATACATATAATTGATTCTTCCGTAACATTGACAGTGTACAGGGGGAGACTGCGGAGTAACGTGCTGTCGAAAGCAATGGGTTGAAATAAGAATTTGATTTATATATATTATTAGTTGTAGTTGTTTTTGTTTAATCTTTTTTTTTTTTGTGTGTCTTTTTTGTCTTTTTTTAAAAATATATTTCTTGTATTTCTTATATTTTTTTCTATGTCATATTTCTATGTTAGTGTGTGTATTTTAATGTTAGGTTAGGTCGGCATCTTGTATAAGCCCTTTGGGGTTTCTTTTGTCCCACCCGTGTTTTTTATATATCTCTATGTGTTTTTAATCTTGTTTTTTATTGGCACAAATAAACTAAACTAAACTAAAAAAAAGGATAAGTGATATATATATATATATATATATATATATATATATATATATATATATATATATATATATATATATATATGGGTGAATTGTTAATGCTAGTTAATTGATCATATCTCTATATATATACCATAGCAGAGAATATCTGCTGTACACTGCTCACCAATCATCAAGGAGCACTAGATATAATACCATTTTCCAACTCACCCTCTAGGGGACAGTGATGGTCTACAAACTGGCCATCTCCACTTGGAAGCTCCTGAGACACAAAAAGAAGAAATGGAGGGTGGTGGTGAGTTGGGTGGGGGGGGGGGGGGGGGGTGTATGTCAGTCTACAGCTCTGTGACCACAGACATGGTAGAAAAACAAACAATTTCAGCTACACAGCGTTTCCTGCGCAGATGAGAAGAAAGAGGGCAGACAGGCAGGAGTCTCCAGTGAGTCTTTGAAGGTCTTCAACGCTTAGTGTTGTGCTTCACTGTCTGGGTCGGGCTCCTGCAACCACTCAAACAAACACCAGGCAGCCTCACATTACATTCATCACAGAGATGACAACCATGGTAGGTCACAGGGGAAGGATAGTGTAGTGATAGGGTATTCAAAACATACTGTGTTTGATCTGCCCGCAGCCTACCTGTAGGCTTCCTTGAGATGATGAAGATGGCCAACCTGCTCCTTAATGTATCTGAATTCACTGTAAGTCACTTTGGATGAAAGTGTCTAAATGACAATATGAAATAGGTCTCCATCTGAACCCTCTTGGGCAGAATGCCTTTTTTGCTAAATATATTGTTTCCTATTCCAGCCAACGCAGTAGAGGAGGAGTCATTCCATTGAAGTAAATAGTTGGACACATTATACTGAGAAGAACGTTGCATTGGAGAAGTTCAATGGTTGATCCATAAAGGAAAGAAAAAAAACCAAGAATCCATTGCTTCAGAGTTGCGAAAATGGCCAGATGGAAACTTCTAGAAGAGGGGGAATGAGATGGGGGTACTGTATGGAACTGATTAAATACATAAGTCCATGGCTGTAAAGCTAAAGGAAAGGGGAGAGGGCTATAGGATGAGGAGAGTGAGGGAAAATGCAGAAGTCTTGCTGTCACATGTGAATAATCTTTAGCCTGCATAAAGCTGAACCACAATTCATTCATGAGATCTTCCTTCAAAAGTGCATGTGCTGAGGCACAAAAGAACGCACATGCCTACACACGCTCCTGCAAATACACACACACACACATGCACGCACGCACACACACACACACACACACACATGTACACACACACACATGTACACACACACACACATGTACACACACACACACACACACACACACACACACACACACACACACACACAACAGACCCTTAATTACAAATGCATTGTGGAAACAATGAAAATTAAGTGCAGAACAGGCCCTAAAACCCACAACTATTCAACAAACAAATGATTCATCTCATTTACGTCATTTTAACTCCAGTAAGCTGGTCTACACTCTTTGAAATTAAATCCCACCAGATTGAATCAAGCAAGCGTATGGAAATGAGACAAATAAAAAACAGGCCTGCTCCAGAAAAAACAAAAGAACTCCATGTACCTTCAACAGAGACCGAGACTGAAAACGAGATCTGCGCATCTGTGTGCATTTAGGTGAAATACCCCCCTGCCCCCACCCCTCAACCCCCATCCCTCTCTTCCTCTCTCTCTCTCTCTCTCTCTCTCTCTCTCTCTTCTACCCCCTTCTTCCCCTCTCATCTCATCCAGGCAGTAATGGCAGCGGCCAGGGCTTACGGTGCTATTTAACAATCTCTGAGCCCATAATCATCGCTTGCTTCACAGGGCAACGCCTGGGCCTGTAATCTAACCCTGACCTTCACCCGGGCAACCAGGAAGAGCTGGGCTGTGTGTGTGTGTGTGTGTCAGGGTCAAGGCTCGGACACCCTGCCAATTGGGCCCCGGAGAGAGAGACTGAACGGAGAGAGTGAAAGAGACACTATGAAGGGAGAGAGGGAGAGAGAGAAAGAGAGACACTATGAAGGGAGAGAGGGAGAGAGAGAAAAAGAGACACTATGAAGGGAGAGAGGGAGAGAGAGAAAGAGAGACACTATGAAGGGAGAGAGGGAGAGGTAGAGAAAGAGAGACACTAGGAAGGGAGAGATGGGGAGAGAGAGGCACTATGAAGGGAGAGCGGGAGAGAGAGAGACAATATGAAGGGAGAGAGGGAGAGAGAGAGAGTGACACTATGAAGGGAGAGAGGGGGAGACAGAGAGAGAGTGACACTATGAAGGGATTGAGGGGGAGACAGAGAGAGAGAGAGTGACACTATGAAGGGAGAGAGGGGGAGACAGAGAGAGAGAGAGAGAAGGGAAGATGAGACAGGAGGTTACAGGAGGTTAAAAAGGAACAGATGAGTTTTTTTGGGGAGGGGGGGCAAGGTAGTAGTGCTAGTTAGCGAGAGTCGAGAAGACAGGAGATGGGAGAGAAGAGAGTGAGAGGCAGATAAGAGGAGAGAGAGTGGAGTTGCGGAGGAGGAGGATCCTCCCGAGGGGCGTAGAGGAGCTTATCGTCTGTTATAAAAGTCCCTGGGTGCGCGGTGGGAGAGGTGGAGGTAGAGGTTTTTATACAAGGCTCTGAAAGGCTGGGAGAGGTGGAGGCACCTCTTCCTGGGCCCCAAACAAGCAGCTGTCTTTAATCAGGTCTTGAACACACACACACACACACACACACACACACACACACACACACACACACACACACACACACACACACACACACTCACACTCACAGACACCCATGTTCATACGAACAAAGTGCACAAATGCCTACACACACACACATGCTTGCATGCACAAGCAAAAACACATTTAAACTCACACAAAAGCTTCAACATTCATCTGCACACACACACACACACACACAAACACACACACACACACACACACACACACACACACACACACACACACACACACACACACACACACACACACACACACACACATCCAAGCATGCACACACAGTTATTGGCATGTGTGGGCACATCTAAACACACACACACCGTTTCCATCTCTTTATGGTCTCTGTAGCCTAGTTGTTGTTTCCTTACTGGGCTGGTGCTTTTATCTCCCGCTTTGTAGCACAGTCCCCTAATGAAGGGCCACACACACACATGCTGTAACTCTATGGCTCAGAGAAACATCAGAGAACACCATTGATTCCTCTCATCCTCCTTCCCGCGGGGCTGTGGCGCTAGGTAAGCACCTCTGTAAATGAAAGACAGGCCTCACAATGAAAACCAACAGTGCAAATCAATCCATACGCTGGCACCAGTCAATCTCAGGCTCTAATTAAGAGTCCTGTACCATGAGCTGTCTCGCTGTTTCTGCACACACGTATGTAAAAAAAAGAAAAGGCAACAAATGGTGTATTTCTTTTTTTTGGGGGGGGGGGGGAGGGGGGGGTAGTTTTTTTTAAAGTAAAGACAGCTTTCCCGTCGTGCTCATTACATCCAATAGGGGAGCTAATGAGAGAGCTGGCTGGGTCTGACCGCAGTCTGTAGTTTAACGTCTCAACACATGGCATCTCCATCCCCAGCCGCAGTGTTGGCCTGGAATCTGTGCACCACATGTATAATTAACCGCCACTGGCACGGGGCCACTCTCTTTCATTTACAATCAGATCATCAACTGCCTGGCAACTCCCCCCCCCCCCCCCCCCACAACGACATCATTTGAGCATGTTGCAGTTAAGATTTCCTGTGTTCTGACAACTTTCATGGTATTATGTAGATCTCTAAGTGCAAGCTCTTTCTCTGCCAATTGTAGGCTACTTACCCACCAGTCTAATATCCATTACACAACAATTTACAATACTATTCTCAGTGATCCCTTACTTACCTATATTTACCCCATCAACTACCACTACAGCCATTATATAAAAAAACAACCTCACCCAGGTTGTGATTTATAAAAAATAAACAAAATGGACAAAAAACAAATCACAACCAAAGCAACACCTGAAGAAATAAATGACAGGGAGACAAAGAGAGATTACATTTCCACTGTCTTCTCAAACAGAGAACCAGATATCTGTGATGACAGCATCACAGTGTAAAACTCAATCTCTCTCTGTCTCTATTTCTCTCTCTCTCTCTGTGAGACACCTTTACATAATAGGCAGACAGAGTGGAGCTGGATGTTTGTTCCTGCCTAATGTGGCAGTTTGTGCCAAGCCTCCCTAAAGCCCAGGCCTACTGGCAGAACTTTTATGTGGGATAGAGTAACCAGAGCAGAAGCTTCCACACGGCGCTCCTTCAACCAGGTGACATCAGACATCCCTCAGCAGTCGTTCTGCCTGGCTGCCTACCACCCATCCTCCCTCTATGAAACACTACACATCTTTGTTCCCACCCCACCCCACCCTCCTACCCACCCACTCCCCCTACCTTCCTTCTCCCCTTTTTAGTCAACCCCTTAAGTATTCACACTATTTTGACATTTCTTCTTCAAAACATAGTTTATTTTAACTTTAGCTTCAGAATCACATTTTTCTACAAATAGTTTATAGACAGGTTTTTACTTGGGATTTACAAAAATGTCAACCCGATCAGATGAAGGGATTAGTATGCAAGTCCAGATACACTGCAGGCCAAAATAAGAAATCTGTATTCATTTTGGATGCCTACTCATATAATTTTAAAGTGATGTGGGTTTCTGACCTAGCAGATAGTTTAGTTTTACAATAAGCTATAAATAGCTAAGTTTAACAACAATTTGAATATAGCGTGAGCACAGCTACATCAAATATCGCTTGTCCCACTTTTTAATAACAATTCATGTTTTATTTCTCTTCCTAATCAAAGATACACCACACGATTCACCACAATCTATTATTTATTTCGAAGATTGGATTCTAAGAAAACTGTCTCATGAAAAATAATAGTGCGTGATCATGACCTTCCTCACGGGGAAAGGAAGTTTCTGGAAAGAATAGTTTCATCTGACACCGATGAAGGTGCCCACAGGAAGTGCTTGATGACAGCCAACGCATGGACAACAATCTACCACAGCTACAGCTGGACACTGATGAGTGATTATTGTGGGCCTTTCAAATGATGAAAGTGAAGCTCATTGGATAGCACCGTGGATATAAGGAAAAAGGAACACCACTTTGTAAACAAACGTAATGCGTACTCATTACCAACGCCATGAAACCGGAGCACCACTGGAGTCATTGAGAAATAAAAAACCCTCCATTCCAGAAGAAACCAACCTGGCCTTGACTCAAAACCAGATGTGAGCTGTGAGCTATTGAAGACAGAGGGAGAGGGGTGGAAAAACAGGGGCTAGTGTGTGTGTGTGTGTGTGTGTGTGTGTGTGTGTGTGTGGGGGGGGGGGGGGTTGTGGCTTAAATGAAAGGGGAAGCGGAAGACAGAGGACTAGTTTCACAACCCCTGTCTCTTCTCTTGTGAGAGGGAGAGAACAATTATTCTATCTGCCAGCCAGCCAGTCTCAAACTGGCTGACCAGACTACAACTCTCCATCCATTTCGGGGAGGGCGAATACGGTGCTCAGAGCCAGAAAGCCACATTCTCCACAGCCAGGGAATGATATAATTACAGAGGAGAGGCAATAAAACAAACAATACAGTGGATTCACAAGAACTTCAGACACATGATCAGAGCCAAGTATAATACTCATATGTTTAGAGACATTAGAATTACTGAGTCAAGCATCCACTTTGTTATACTGTTGTCATTTTATGGGCTCAAAAACTACTTCATGGTTACCTACTCTGGGAAGACTGACTGTCCAGAAAGTTTCACCAGAATGCAGTTTCCACAACCTACCAGCAGGGGCAAGAGCTTCCCTGTACTTCCCTGAGTACAGAACCGGTGATACGTGTGTATAGCACAATGTGTGATGTTGAATTGTAGAATTAACCTATAATGAACCTAATATGCAAATATATATATATGCCAATATAACTATTCAGCGGTTTACCTCGAAAGGAAAAGGTGGAGAGTTGGGTTATGTGGAGGCACAGAGGAGTTTCCATGTTATATATATTCATAGATCCTGGCATTCAGCATAAGCGTAAAGGTATAGGAATGATGCTAAGCCATTTCCAGTACTAGTTTACTGAACTTTACTTTACTTTCCCTATCATAAAAGATGGCGCTGAGCGTGAATCATCTGCTGAGATAACACTGTGAAGTCCAGCTCCCTCAGAACATAATCTTTCCATACTTAACATTGCTGGGTGGACAGCTGAGAATCCAGCCTAGTCCATTAACCTAACTCATTTATCTCTCCACACCACAGCATTACTTCACCATCACATTTCTCTTTCTTCTATGAATGACATTGAGATTACAGCAAAAATGCCACGCTTGTCACCTGCCACTCTGGACCCTGGGCCCATACGGATGAACGCAGATAGCACCCACTTTTAGAGAAGCTGCTTCTCTCTCTTTATGTTTCTCTCTCTCTCTCTCTTGGCAGAACATGAAGGGGGTAGGATGAAGTCTCTTCAGCCCCGCTGCAACAACAGCTGTGGTAAAAGATAAGCATGTCTATGTCATGAACACGGGGCTAGTCAGTGCCAGCCACTGGAAGTGACCCGGTGTCCTTTTAATCAGGAGAGAACACACCCCTGGCTCCTAACTGGGGAGCTCCATCGGACTGCTGGGCCCTTCTGCCGGTCTGGGACTCACTTTGATACTTTGATTATGAGCTGAGTTTCATCAACAAAGATCACTATCACTTGCTGATCAGCCCACATCTGTCATCACCCTTGTAATTAGGCCCCGCTTCACTTAAAGAACATTTTGATGGAGGTTTGCTGAGAACTCATCTCACAGCTGTCACACAAAGAGGGCTGACTGTAGGAACTTGGCCCAGAGTGTCACACCACCACCACGGAATCCCTTTTATGAGTTTAGGCGAGGCACATATTTTGTTGATAATTTTTCACATTTTATCCATAGACTGACATTGCATTTTGGGAGACCCGAAAAATCAACAGCAACAACAAACAACAAACACAGAGCTCTCTTGACTTGCACAGTACAAAATAATGTAGTTCAGAGTGTTAAGGTTTAAAACATCCAGGTATGTGTTGGCCTACCCCAGTTTGCGTACTATGTGTTTGTGTGTGTGCGTATTTGTACTTGCGTTTGCATGTGTGCATGTGCATGTCTCAATGTGTGGTTCAATGGTTACATGTAATACTCTTTGGGCAGACTGGGTGGAACCATGAGATGTTGTGGTGCTCAGAGTTGTTTGATGGTTTAAAAAAAAGGCTTGTTTTTACAAATGTGAGGGAATATGATATAACGCAGACAAATGCAAAACCACACCGACTTGGCTGACTAAAAGTAAACTGAATGTACTGTAACAGCGTGTGCAAACATACACGTACGCACAGGCACACACACACACACACACGCACACATGCACACATACACGCACACACGTGCACACACACACACACACACACACATACACGCACGCACGTGCACACACACACACACACACACACACACACACGCACATACTCACAAACACACCCGCCCACCCGCACACACACACACACACACACACACACACAACACACACACACACACACACACACACACACACACACACACACAAGAGCAAGCACCAGCCAATGGCATATCAAAGCCTTGGTGGGACAGGCGGTCAGCTCAAACAGGATGTTCCTCTGTTTCTGGCCTCAATGTGAAATTCTGTAAGCTCCCGCGCAGGACCCGGGCTCTTAAGCCCAGGCCAATAAAGCTGAGGGGATTTGTTCCACATTCCACAGGCCTTTTAAACAACACACTGGTAGAGCTCAGAATGCAGGCTTGTGGGTCAGGTGGTGGAAACACCAACGTGGTGGTGGTGGTCCAAACGCCGCCTCTCTCTCTGGAGGTTAGGCTGCGTGACCACTCCTCTCCTTATGCTGTGGTACAAAAAACAACAACTGCTCAGCTGCCACTGTTGTGTGTAGCCATACGTTTACTGTAAAGATAAACGATAAAAGATAAACTCAATCCAAAGTGTCGGTTACATTCAACAAGCTTTTTTACCAAGGCCCAGCCATCTTTCCTCTTGTCTTCCTCTGCAACTTTCTATCAGCCACGTTCCCTTGTTTGTGGCAGTAATGAGCGTCTCTTTGTTTTTCCTCAGTTGCCTGATGCTGTAAGAGCTATTATTATTGTGACCAGTGAGACAACCATCCCCTGCGATACAAATTGTTGAAGCTGCTGTTGTTTTGTTTTAAAATATGGGTCTGGGGGGATAGACCGTATGGTTAGAGGGCCAGAGTTGAGCTTAAAAGAAGAAGATTCTTAGAAAAAGATTCTTTATTTGTCATTGCACAAATACAATACAACTAAATGTGGTCTCTGCATGTAACCCATCACTAACTGCAGCACTAAAGTGAGCTGTGGGCAGCCACAGTGCAGCACCTGGGGACCCACTCCAGGTCTAATGCTGGTGCATTGCTCAAGTGTACAGGCAGGAGTATCCTGTAACCTAACATGCATGTCTTATGGTCTTATGGTGTGGGAGGAAACCGGAGCGCCCGGAGGAAACCCACGTGAACACGGGAAGAACATACAAACTTCACACAGAAAGCCCCCCCACGCACACCGGGGTTCGAACCCAGGACCTTCTTGCTGTGAGGCAGCAGTTGCCCAGCGTGCCACCAGCAGCTATAGCTGCAGCGGGTGAGTGGGAAACATAAACAGAATGGGGTGTGTACTGTATGTGGGGTGGGGGGCAGTGTGGAAGATGAGCACCGCAGTATGCAACCATCCACCACACACATGTCATCCCTACATCCCGACATGTATCCCTACATCCCTTTAATGTGTTCACAACTAAACCCTTTCATATGTTTACAACTAAACCCTTTCATGTATTCACAACTAAACCCTTTCATATGTTCACAACTGAACCTGCGGCAGGCTCGCCGCTCAAGGACATGGGCGCACCCACCGAAAGTAGCAGTCACCAGCTGGCATAAGGCACCCAGAGTGGTGGTCGCCATAGTGACTTGAGGCCTCAGCCATAGTTAGGGCCCCAGCTCTACTAACTCATGTAGGGCATAGAGATAATAAATCCTCACGAGTCTTAGTGATAAGAGCTGCTTTTGCAGCCGTGACCAATCCACTGGTAATGTAGCATGAACCCTGTACGCATCCATCTGCTAGGCACATTGAGCTAACTGAGATGTAGAGGTCCTGCACTTTAATTGTACAGCATTCACCGGGTGAATACATAGGGTATAGCCCTGATTCACCCCCCCCAAAGTTCAGTATGATTATGATGATAAACTGAAACAGGCACACAATACCCATGACAATCCATAGCCGAGCTCTCTCTCTCTCTCTCTCTCTCTCTCTCTCTCTCTCTCTCTCTCTCTCTCTCTCTATGTAGCTCTCTCTCTGTTTGTTTTCAGTCTCCTTGTTTTGAAGAGACCGGGGGAATGCTGGACACCAGTGCAAGAGCAGGCCTGGTTCCAAGCTGTGAAGTTCCTCACAGTCCTGGAGCCGGACAGGAGGTCGTCCCGGGGTCAATGCCAAGTGTTTTCCTGAGGATTCTTTTAAATACATTCCCCGCTGGGCACAGGAAGTAGGGGAGACCTGAAGACTCCTTCCAGACTGTGTGAACGAAGCTTGGACATGTGGACCAGTGCCAGTGGGACACTGGAGGTCATTCTTAGAAACACATTACACAACATCCCATGTGATTAAGGATTTCAAGAAAAACTAAAGCAACAAGCTCTCTCTCTCTCTCTCTCTCTCTCTCTCTCTCTCTCTCTCTCTCTCTCTCTCTCTCTCTCTATATATATATATATATATATATATATATATGTACCACCCAACCTATGGAAGCAAATCTGTACCATAATTCAAATTAAAGTGGATTAACAGAAATGCTTTTTCATTTTCAGAATATAGCTGCATTTTTTGACACATAAATAAAATGAATAATAAATCATCCAAACTGCATTTTCATTTTCTTCTTCAATATTGCTCATTTTGTAACTTAATTAAAATGAAAAAGAAAAGGACATTTAAGATTTAATTTTCAAAAGATGCCCCGGCAAATAGTTACCAAAATTCAATTTGAAATGTCAAATTTGAAAATTAAAATGCATTAACAGAAAGGCATTTTCATTTCAAGGTCATTGCTGCATTATTTGACTCATAAATAAAATGAATAATAGATCATCCAAACTGCATTTTCATTTTCTTCTTCAAGACTGCTCATTTTATGACACAACTAAAAAGAAAACAAAGAGGAGATTGCTTTTTCGTTTTCATGCCCACCCCCCGCAAAAAAGAGTCCATGGCCGCATTCCGAAGTGGAGGAAGAATGCTTAACGGACCCCCTTTCAAGTACGCCGCGTCATAGAACGGCGCCAAGCACTGTTCCAAAGTTGAGAGCACTCGGAAATTCGCGCCCTTTTCGCAGCCTTTGTTTTTGAGAATTCTGGACAATTTCGAAGCATGCATCGATGGATCCTCGTCGAGCTAAAATACCCACAATCCTCTGCGTAGCGGGCGGGGGTATTTAAAAACGGCGGAAGAAAGGCAATACACGTTCAAATGTAAGTGAAGTTATTTTAAAATGTTCCGAATTATTTTGTGCTCTATTCATTTCACCATGACATGCAAAAAAAAAACGTTGAGCGAAAAGACCCGTTATTTTTTTAACGTGTTTGCAACGCATGCTATAGCCTATTTGCATGGAGTAATGTGTTAATAATAGTAGTGCTATGTAGCCTACCTGGTGTTTAAACAACTGTTAAACTATTAAAACATTTACCATCGTTGGCATTGCCAATGATGGTATTGGTTCGCGGTATTAAAAATCGGAAGCGCCTCCGCACTAGGAAGTCGTTCCAAACTCACTAGGAAGTCGTTCCAAACTCCGAACGCTCTCAACCACTAGGCAGCACTCTAGTCTCATCTCTATAGAACGCGACTCGTAAGGAAGAGTTCTAGCGAGACTGCAGCCTCCACTTCGGAACACAGCCCATAATTCAATTTGAATTCGCAATCCTGAAGCGGCGCAGGAGAGTGACGTCAGTGGCCGCTTTTCTCTTTCCGGGTTGGTTTGGCGGGTGACGCTGACGCGGCCGCGCAGCTGATGGTCATTTCCGTTAAGTGCACCACAGTACTGCATTTGGAACAGCACTAACATCTGAAGATCTGCGTACCTATTGAGTGCGGATAGTGTACTATGTTTAAGTGTACTCATGGAAGTACGGATATCGGAACACGGCCCTGTACACTAGTGTTGGGAAGTTCGACTCTTTTTACTGACTCGGATCTTTTACTCTCGGACAGTAAATTGAACGAATCTTTTTTTTAGTCATTTCATTCATTTTTACAGCAGGTGGCGCTGTAGCCCTCTTGTGAGCGTTGTAAAAAAGACCGCGGTTCTCAAACACTTAACAATGAAGGCAACATGGGTTACTTCAGCTGATAAAGTTTACACAAAATGCCACAAGCAATTCAAACCATGTGAAAACCTAGGAAAGAATACACGACACGACAGTGACTGGGTATCTGTCACGTGACAAATGAACGAGAGACCGATCCATATGAACGATCCAGTGAACGAACTGTTTGGCTTACTGCTCTCTTCAGCCTGAGCTGCCTGTCACGTGACAAATGAACGAGAGGCCGATCCGTATGAACGATCCGGTGAACGAACTGTTGTGCTTACTGCTCGTCACACAGCCTGAGCGGCCTGGCTGTACCAGCGCACTCTACTTCACACTCTCCTCTTGCCCCCGCGTCAAATATGCACACCGCCCCCTAACGTATTAGACGCGTATCACGGTCAGACTCTGAACTGAAGAAGAATAGAGGCCACTGACGTCACTCTCCTGCGCCGCTTGGGATTGCGAATTCAAATTTAATTATGGACTCTTTTTTGCGGGGGGCGGCCATGAAAACGAAAAAGCAATGTCCTCTTTGTTTTCTTTTTAGTTGTGTCATAAAATGAGCAGTCTTGAAGAAGAAAATGAAAATGCAGTTTGGATGATCTATTATTCATTTTATTTATGAGTCAAATAATGCAGCAATGACCTTGAAATGAAAATGCCTTTCTGTTAATGCATTTTAATTTTCAAATTTGACATTTCAAATTGAATTTTGGTAACTATTTGCCGGGGCATCTTTTGAAAATTAAATCTTAAATGTCCTTTTCTTTTTCATTTTAATTAAGTTACAAAATGAGCAATATTGAAGAAGAAAATGAAAATGCAGTTTGGATGATTTATTATTCATTTTATTTATGTGTCAAAAAATGCAGCTATATTCTGAAAATGAAAAAGCATTTCTGTTAATCCACTTTAATTTGAATTATGGTACAGATTTGCTTCCATACCAACCTACAGTTGAAATGGAAAATCATTTAATTGAATTACAAGATTGAGATTTGAGGGCACTAAACATGATGGCCCCAAAGTACTAGAAATGAAAACATAGATCACATTTTGATTCTCAACACACATTCAAAGCGTTATTATGTAGGCCTACCTAATACAGAAGTTATTATTATTATTATTACTGACGCCAGCAGAAAGTGTGACTGTATCTGGTGCAACTCTTCGTTTCAGACGCAGACGGGCATGTTTGTGCCACACGGACCAGACTGACTGGCCGTGTGTTGGAGACGCTATTCCCCTGTGAGACATTCTCAAACCTAATTCATCCATAGCACAAGTAGAGATCAAAAGGCTATTGGTGCAGAGGCCAGCTCAGCTCAGTTCCACCCTCCCATAAGTCGTGCATGTGTGTGATACACATACACATACACACACATACACATACACATACACATACACACACACATACACATACACACAAACACATACACATACACATACACATACACACACACACACATGCATGGACACACAGACACACATGCAAGACTGCAGCTTAGACTGCAGCTTTCACCATAATTACTGGTAACATGTGAAAGAGTATGTAGTAAAACATCAGCTGCAGTCCATTAAGACTTCATACTTTGACTGTAACATGCTATAGATACGTATTCATAGCGCACATAAATGTTATCTGAGTAAAGCATTCAGTAAAGTCCTCATGCATTTTCATTTAACCAGGATTTGCTTACATACTTAGATCACTTTGCTCGACACCAGAGACTGAGGGTGGAGGTAAGTTGAGCATAATAAGCTCTCTTGAAAGCACTTTAAAGTAACACTCAATGTGTGATAAAAAATAAATATGAATAAAAAACGTGAAACACTTCAAAAGGCGGGTTTGTGCACGGTGGGGGGGGGGGGGGGGGGGGGGGTAGGAACATAAGTGTCCCCGCGATGGAGAGATGCAGAGAGATGAGAGCATGACAGCAGGGGAGGGGAGGGGGGGGAGTACGGTTCAGATGATCTGATACACTGACATTCTTGAGATGATAGGATCGCTCAGACCCACATCAACACACATAGGAACATATGTGAGAGATACAGAGAGAGAGAATGAGAGAGGGAGAGAGAGATAGAGCAAGAGAGAGAGAGACGACTCCTGCCAAAATGGATTGCATGAGACAACCTTCTGCTTGATTTCTAGTCCAGCCCGGCCTTTTCCAAGATCAAGGTGTTGGGATTTCAAAGTCAATACATTTTGATCTCAATTGCCACCAACTCATTTACAACTGATGGCTGATGCAATGGCACTTTTAAACAACACACGAAACGAAACAAGAAGAGCATGTTGCATAGTGCATATTCTGCATTCATTGGTTGAACTTCACAAGTTGTCACATGGAACTGTACTGTAATTTATGTGTTTTATCAATTTATCAATACTTTGCCTATACATGTACTGTCTTTATTATTTGCCCATGTAATATGTACGTTCATGCTGTGTAAATAGCTTGATGCTGCAGAAAGAACTACCTTAATGTTTTTTTCTAATTCAGATCCAGATTCTGCTCATACTTTTTTCATATTTGATTAACACTAACAATAAAATGTCTCTTATGCCATTTCAGTAAAGCAGAGAGTGAGAACATTTCTTTAGCTGGAGAATATGCTAACAGAACAACATCAAATAAAATAAACAGCGACATGGTAACCAGCAGACTAGTTGTAACAGAGCTCATAAAGACTCTCCCTGAAAGGCCTGCAGTTACGGGAGGGGGGAGTAGCCTCGAGCAGCACCACTGTTTATTTTAAAATGGACTTGGAGTTAAATGTGTGACATGGCCCACAGGACCTGATCAGCTTTTGAAGTTGATGGACTGGAGAGGAAAGAAATGGGTGTGGGTGGTGGGGGTATGGGTGAGGGTGAGGCAGGGGGTGGGGATGGGGGATGTGGAGGGTTATGGAGTTGCCTTCAGAGGAAACGAGAACAGTGGCCTCTTTAAGCACTCCTCAAACCTCTCTCCCTCACATACAGAGAAAGTATAAAAGGCATTGGGCTCAGTATGTCCATACAAAACCAATGAGGACCTGACAGCGTATTCAGCAGCCACCACAACGGGCAAGTATGGGACCAAGACCAAGACAACCTGAATGAACAATCTGCCACTGCATATCACAATCAACACACCTTGACAATGAACTTACAGAAAAAAAGTTTGAAGATGGAGCAGACATGTCTGCTGTCATAATGAGGGGAGCAGGTCTGTGTAGCAGAAGTGAGCAAGCAGCCATTCCTCTGTCTGTGAGGAATGCGATGTGAAGAAAAGGAGAGCCAGGACTAAACTGTCTGCAGAGCCCCAGTTTCAAGCTTTGAAGCTGCTAGTGTGTTTCAACAGCTAACCACTTTCAGATGGGACCGGGGCTTTTTATGAGCTGAATAATAGCGATACCTACACATGTGCAGGCTAGGGGTCCAAAAGAGGGGGAGTCTATGCCGAAGGCAGAGGGAAAAGATGCCGACATTTACTTAGGCTGGGGGGGGTTTCTTTGTGTTCGACGAATGCTGAATTAAAGTAAAGAAAATGGAAGAAAGGAACAAATAAAAAATTGCTGAGTATCAATTGGCATACGCACTCTGGTTTCTTTTGAGTGTATCATAGGGCAACACATTGTTTTCTTTATGTGGAATAATCACATCTAATCCACAACTCAAAACCTCAACTTATGTATTATTATATATGAATCTCATGCAACTTGGATAAGCCTTTGTTGAGTAAAAAAAAAATCATCATCTTCTCTGAAGCTGCCCTCTATTTATCCATAACAATGGCTTAAAGATGAGAAAATGTGAAATGTCATTCAAGCAAGTACCTTGCTTCCATAACATGTTGTACATTTTCTCAACTGTAGAACTTCTGTATTCCTACACATAAGTGCAAATGTGCCACGCACTGTACTACACTGTACTACGCTGTACTACACTGTACTATGCTGTACTACGCTGTACTACACTGTACTACACTGTACTACGCTGTACTATGCTGTACTACACTCTACTACGCTGTACTACGCTGTACTACGCTGTACTACACTGTACTACGCTCTACTACGCTGTACTACGCTGTACTACGCTGTACTACGCTGTACTACGCTGTACTACGCTGTACTACGCTGTACTACACTCTACTACGCTGTACTACGCTGTACTACGCTGTACTACGCTCTACTACGCTGCACTACGCTGTACTACGCTGTACTACGCTGTACTACACTGTACTACGCCGCCTGCAGATCAGCTGTTTGGGAAGAAAGTGCCGTTGCGAGATGAGACTGAAATCAAACGTGCGTAAGTTCTACAATTGAGAAAATTTAGTGCCAAAGGAAAGGGCTGTCTGACAGCAAGGTAAAGCAGTGAGAATATTCTTTCTATAGCGTACACTTAAACTGATTGATTTTTTTTGGATTTTTTTTATGGCGGCTAAAATACTTTTTGCTGTTGGCCCCGTTCACAGCAGTAGTGTGCTGGTACAGCTGTCTGCTTCTACCAACTGCGGGCGCACTGACCGCCTTCTACTGTAGGTAATACACTTACTCTAGAAAAGGACCTCATATAACCCCACTTAAGAAAATCACAAGTACCCCTTTAAGGTAGTTCAATAGTTTTAAGGATTTGTTTACCAGACTTTGCTGAATACATGTATAATGTGAGTGTGGAAATGAGCTAACAAGGTAATAAAAAAAGGGCATTTTCATTTCAAGTATTTTAGCAGCATGCTAAATATAACAAAGGCCAGTAGCTTTCTGTGTCCTTAACTGGGCTATTGGAGCTGTGGTTTCTTTTGTGGGAATACAGGAAACCAGAGTTTGGTGTGTGTGTGTGTGGCGCTCGACCCCAAACCTAGCAGGGCACCAGGGTTTGGAATGTGGAGCACGGCTGAAGTTTCTGCAGCTTTCAGCATGGAGGCTATCAAACAAGACCAGCGTAGCAGCACGGGATAACCTTGCATAATAAGAGATGGACAATACTGTAGCTGAGAATATGCTACAGTAACATTGCAAAACGTGTTTCAAGTGTACACCACAAATCAAGGAGGAGTTGTTCACACTGGTGTTATATAAGTCAGTTTAACTTCTGACCTGCAGGAAGACAGTCTCAAGTTTCAAAAGAAGTAATACTATGGAAGGCAAACAAACTCTGGTCCAAAAACAACTATGTGCTCCTAAAATATATAACCAAATAAACAGAATACTCTTTACACTACTTTATCCTCATATTTTAAGAACAAAGAAGACATCAAAGTCAAATGTGTGGTCTTTAGTTTGTCGACTGAAATCATCACAAACCCTAGACACTGGTTCTAATCAATCTAATAAAAATTCGCTACAAATACACCTTTAAAATAATAATAATAATACCAATAACAAACCCATCATACAATATTCCCCCCTAGTTGCTCTACGGCTTGCAAAATGAAGTCCACTTGGAGAGAATAACTAAAGCCTTCTAAGAGAGAACAGGGATTTATGTGGAAACATACCTTACACACTAAAATGTAATAACCTTTGAGTCTCCCGGTGTTTTACTTGGCTGGGAGAAGCATGAGATCAAACAGAGACTTGGATCCAGCAGACTTAGCCAAAAATGTCAGAGCTAAGCACTGGGCTCCAACCCCAGGTATTTTCCTTCCTCTGGCACAGAGAGAGCAAAAGCGCGAGAGAGAGAGAGAGAGAGAGAGAGAGAGAAAGCACGCCTGGAGACAGGGAAGTGAACCCTCCCCAGGGTAGAATCTCTCAGCCTCTCAGCCACCAGAACGCATGCAGGCTCCAGGGTTTCTCAGCAGGACCGTGTGAGGAGGAAGTGAGGTCTCCCTGCTTGGAGGAGCTTGTCAATGACCACTCAAGTCCCGAGTGTGTCTCTTGCGGGCCAGGGAGTGTGTGTGTGTGAGAGAGAGAGAGAGAGAGAGAGAGAGGGGGGGACGGTTTCACTTGAAAGATAAGATTGTAGCGCGTGATTTGGCGATGGCGGACACGCAGCCTGTCATGCTTACAATGAAGCCAGTCTAGGTGGGTGTGAAATCTTGTAAACAGAAACGGTATATAGGTTTCTTTATGCAGCAGTGACAAGTGGTGAGTTACTTCAAAGAGCTGATGATAAAAGCCTGAAATAAATCCAAAGGCAACAAAGCCTTATTCCAAGATAAAAGCTGAAAGATGAAGCCAGTCAGGGTTTTTTTTCATGCCCTTGTCTCAACTCACACACGTCTCTCCTGGGTTTGTCTCTTATTCTCAGACAAATATGTGGTGTTTTCTAAACCAGTATCCTCTATGTGGTACAACAGCAGTTTGCATGAGCAGGACTGAGAATCCACATTCACGTTTTTACAAAAACGTGAATGTTCCACACAAACACAACACACAAGTCATTTCAAAATGTCAACTGCAGCCGTTTGTAAAGCAATTGCGGTGCTCACTCCATATGTTTCTTTGCCCTAATGATCACAGAATGCTTCCCACACCAGCACTGGCCAGTGGGCGATCAAGCTTGGAAGTAAGCAAACAACTTCAAAGTGCCTGGGAGACAGTATACATATCCTCAGATAAATCAACACTCCAGCCTGCCATGCTCTCATGTCTTCTTCCACCAAAAATCACACATACAAAATTCCCTTTAAATCATCATTCATCCATCCACATGCTGGCATACACACACAAACACACACATGCACACACTGACAAAGTAGAAATAAAAGGGAGATTGCAATAGCATGCAATAGACATACAGACAGGCGGACAGACAGACAGAGAAGTGACCTCGTTAGTTGACTTCTAGGTTACACTCTACGATTCAGAGACTCTTAAGGAGGAAAGAGAGGCTCGCAGGCATCTCCCGCTCGTGACAAGTGTCTGAGTTGACCAGCTGATGATGTTTGAGTAAATGTTTGCTTTGGACAAATGGCAAACGCCGCGTCACCAGAGACACATGCACATTGAGAGGCTGTTAAGGGCGTGTGCGCGTGCATAAGAGAGAGAGAGAGACAGAGAGACAGAGGGAGAGGTGGTGCGATATAAAGATCAATACTGGCTAAAACAACGGTATTGAAGGGGCTCTCCTGTGATCCCCTCTACCCCCACTCCAGGACCTCCCGAGGAGAAGAAACACCCCCGACCCTTGTCCTCCTCCTCCTCCTCCTCCTCCTCCTCCTCCTCCTCCTCCTCCTCCTCCTCCTCCTCCTCCTCCTCCTCCTCCTCCTCCCATTCCCTGCGCCCCCTTCCTTTCCCACCTCAGCCCCTCTCCCCTGCTCCCCTTGCTCCAGAATTCTGCTGTACAAACCAGGAACAGATGTGAGCCGGGGCCGTGCTGAAAGACCCCGCTGTTCTGGACGCCAGCCACATGCTTTTCATTCAGAGATGAAGGCCCACAGCTCGCCTTCTTGTGAAGCCAATTTAAAGGGAAAAAAAGAAGGAAGAAGAAGAAGAAGAAGAAGAAGAAGAAGAAGAAGAAGAAGAAGAAGAAGAAGAAGAAGAAGAAGAAGAAATGGCGAGGAGGAAAATAAGCAAACTCTCCAAATGCCTTTAAATCTTTTCAAAACCCAATACATACACAGCACACCTTTTCTTCGGTCATGCTGTGTGCACTCGTACTGGTGTTCAGAGAGGTTGGATTTTCTCAATTACCGTGGTTGAGAGTCGGATGTGAAGGGGATATCACTGTCAACAGTACTAGAAAATGAAGGACAGGTAAACGATATGGTTCTAAAACAACCTTTTAACACTGTGAGAGGAACACTCACTATACACAGTGACCAACCAGACTCCAAGGGGGACCTGCCTTTATCTACTTAACACTTTTTAGGTTGTTTTTTTTCAATCAGAGCCACAACCTAATTTTCCACAGTACATATGGTTGCTACACATCCGAATCAAATACTGCCTGACTGAAAAAGGTCAGGTAAAAGATGTAAGAACCATTCAAAGGCCGAAGTAGACAAACAAAACATCCATTTTAGAGTGCGCCTGCCAAACACATAATCTCATAAAGAGAATATCTCATCCACAAGGTACATTTCTGTAAAACAAAAAGGTTATTTGAAAACTCTTGAACATAAATTCATTATAGAAGAGTCAAAGCTGTGTTACTTCAAAATAAGTCAAATATATTTGCATCTTAAAAGCTTTTGGCGCATCTTAACATCAAACTGAATCTGTATATCCAAGCTTTCCAGTAAGTGTGATATTATTAACCTTTCAAAGTGCATAATAACTTGAGTCTTTGTTATGGGCTTCAAAACGTCGACACACTCCCTCCTATAGAGTCAGACTCTGGGAAGTTCGGAGACAAAGACAATGTGTTGAAAGCTTGAATTAGCCTGTCGTTGTTGACGGAGCAACGTACTTAGAGAGAGAGAGAGAGAGAGAGAGAGAGAGAGACAGACAGACAGACAGACAGACAGACAGACAGAGAGAGAGAGACAGACAGACAGACAGACAGACAGACAGACAGACAGAGAGAGAGCGATGGTTGCCATAGGTGGACCATCACAAATCTCTTCTGAGCAGAGGGAAATGCAAAACTGACCATTGCACCGTTCTGTTTTATTTTATGTATTCATCATCTAAACAAAAGCTGCAATTTTCTATCTTCTACCTACCTCCCTGCTTTTATATCGTGTCATTTGGCAGAGAGTGTGATCTTGCCTCTAGTGATGCGGCATGACACCAGGCGCATGGACAGGTAGTGCTTGTTCTCGCGAACACCTGTGATGAAGTGTCAGAATCTTGTTGACTTTTCAAGTTGGGCACGGGCATCTTTCTGAATTATTCTCACCTTTTTTCTTCTTTTTTCCCTTTCTCACATTATTGTTTTCTTTTCCCCAGACTGAAGAAG
Source organism: Merluccius polli (assembly GCA_030340625.1). Lineage (NCBI taxonomy): Eukaryota > Metazoa > Chordata > Actinopteri > Gadiformes > Merlucciidae > Merluccius > Merluccius polli. Next base: position 237,700 of record JAOPHQ010005697.1, read on the forward strand.
CTAAGAAAAGGGATATCAACTAACAATCTTGTTTTTTTTATGAACAACATTTATTGAATTTCTTTTAGATTCAATCACCACTAAAGCACCAAGATTGTTAGTGATTCATCAGAAGAAGATAAATGTTGTTGATTTCGCAATTCTTTACCACAACGGTTACATCCACTAAACTATAGTCATGTGAGCATTGTAACCATCTCCTCCTCCTTTTTCTCCTGTTCTCTTTTCTCTTTTCCTACCCATCAACCCATCCCCCAGGACACAGGGATGGAGGGGTGAGGGGGGCTCCTCTGTTATCAGAGGCCTTTTATAACTCCCAGCTCGGCTCTTTGAAGTCCCCGCCAGACAGCTCAGGAATCCCACTCCCCCGTTTGACAATGAGGAGGGGGATGGTAAAAACACAGTGTGTGTGTGTGTGTGTGTGTTTGCCAACCCCCCCCCCCACACACACACACACACACACACACACCACCACCAAGCCCAATATGAAATCATTCATAAGCACACACTGTCATGGGCTGAGCCATGTTATATGAGTATATGAGGAATTGAAAGGACATTTTGAAATGTTGAACCAATTGCTGAGCGGTAATGCACAAAACAGACAATGGATGGAAGAGAACAGTCACATTGAGTTGGTTATCTAAAACAAATGTAAACATTATCTATGCTATAATTTAATGATAGTGATGTTTTCATTGTGTACTGCTATTTTTACACCTACGCATACCTTTTTGGGTTTAATAACATGTTAGCTTATCTCATTATTATAATTCATTATTAATATACTCTGATGAATGGGTTGAAATCCAACACTGTCAGTCTATAGGAGAGCAACTCTACAGCACCAAAAGGTAATTGCCTTATTGGGTTCACCTGTAACTATATATCTTTATCTCACGTGACCTCTAGATTAACAGACAGATTTTCATCATGACGTATTTTGTCTTTACTGTATTTTTAGTCTGCTCAGCTTGGTCACATTACAGAACTGAACAATTTCTAATGTTCACGGCCACAGGTCTGAAGTCCTGCACTCTGTCAATGCTGTTATTGTAGCTGGATCAGAAACCGATACCCTCAGGCTGTAATGAAGTAGAAAATTAAGTAAAGTAGTAAAGTAAATGTCTTGTATTTTCACAACCAATATGTAAGGTGACTGCAAAGCATACAAAGAAAGGAATAGGTTGCTTTTGTAAGTTATCGTAGAAGTATCAAGTGCTTTGAGCTGGCAACTGACGATACAATTCATATAGAGAACAACTAAGACTGAATATGTAAATCGCAAAGATAAAAACACACACTACTATAATGGCTTCTATTTCATTTAGATTTTTTTCCAGCTGTAATTCGAGTAAATAGATATTTACTTTCATAGGCCTACATCACTTTCAAAGTGAAGAGAAAGACAATCTTCTCGATGTACTCTGGTCTGAATATGAAAAAGACTGTAAAACTCTTCACTATACTCTGTGTGATACTACCAGAGAGAGAGAGAGACAGTAAGCCAAGGGTGGGAGTTTGATAACCCAGAGAGAGAGTAAGGGACCCACCCACTCATAAAATCCACGTTTACATCTCAGCATCGGCCCCCTCGGGGGGGATGTGAACTAACCGACTCCTCTGAAGTAAAGGAAGGTTCTCCTTTAATTCACCACAAATGGATCCTTAATGACCCTGATAAAAAAAGGTCCATGAGTCTTTGACAAACTCCGCCCCCTTCCTCATCACAACAGTGATCCAGTTCCCTCAGTGTGTGAACTGGGGATGCTCTACTGTCGTCCACTTCAGAATGACACGCTAATTGAAGTGATGTAATGTTATGCCAGCAGTACTGCCCGCTGGGAGCAGCACTAAGAATGGGAGGCATTGAAAATAAGTCCCAGCCTTTAGTCAGCGGCCACAAGAGCAATCTTTATATCCCACAGTCTGAGCAGCAACTCTGCATCCAGCCTTGCCTCAAGATTTAATGAAAACTGTGTGTGTGTGTGTGTGTGTGTGCGTGTGTTGATGTTTGTGTACTATTTTTCAAAGAAAATAACCCTCACACCATGGCGCTATAGTGCCAGATATGACAGACAGAACAACAACCCACGATTTGGCAAAGACAGCAGCAGGTCATTGCACAAGCTTGTTACAATAAAATGTATTCCAGTAAGTCTAAGGCTATATCACACACACACACACACACACACACACACACACACACACACACACACACACACACACACACACACACACACACACAGCTACACATTTTGGCTTTGCCTGGTCCCAAGTAATGTAGTCTTAGTAAATATTTTGAAAACAAACACATTATTTAAAATTATTTAAAATCTAAATAGATTTGGGACAAAATATTTGGCAAATGTCTAATTTTACTATAATAACATTAGGCTATATAAAAGCAGGCTTAGTTTGAGGATATCAGGATATCATGACTTTATTACAATAACTTGTATTCGGAAAAGAGTAACGACGTATTAAATAAATACCTGAATGTTTTTCAGCTTGTGATCCGATGGACTATAACGTTCACATTCCTCCATCCCTCTCCTGAGGAAGGCATTGACAACAAAACTGTCTCCTACAAAAGAAAAGAAAACACATTTGTAGGTTTTAAACTTCTAAACATCCAAATAGCCCAACGTTTTTACCAGTCGTTGTAATGGCCTAATATTGTTTAAAGATGCAAGAGATCATTAAATATTCTCACCTTCAGGATTTTCCCTCCGCTTAGACACTATAGGTCCCAGTAACATGAGCAGTCGTAGAAAGAAGCCAGTCGTTAGTTTGAGGTATCATTAGAGCTAGTTGAAATCACTGGTATCTAAAATGTTCAATCCATACATCACATCACTTACCATGTTTAGAGTGAAGTTTCCCCATTCTTATATCCCTTAATCAATGAAGCTTCTTCGGCAAATCCGACCGCACAATTACTGTCTCAACATTGTCACATTGTATTTGATTGGCAACCACAAACTCCAACTTCGTCCAAATGCAGCCAATAAAACCGGAGAATCATTGAAAAAGATGTGTTCTCATTTGCATAGGCAAGGATATATCCCTAAACACACATTAGGCGATAACCGACATACGACCGTTGGAGTATCCCTCGCGTCCTGCCTCCGCAGCCCAGTCCGCCACAGTACCCGGAGGGAGGCTAGAGAAGCGAGCAGCAGCTCGACGGGGGGACAGCGTCCAGTGCAAAACTGCGCCGTCTGGTGGTCTACATTTCAATAGCATATTTGATAGGATCTCACCTTTTAAAATTGCTTAATCACATTTTAACACATTATTAATGAGGGTTGGAAACTATATTCTGAACAACCAACCCTGGATACATTGGACACATTCAATATACGACCCGGTTCATGTTTAACTGTATCATGACATTCTGCTATCTTTTAGGTCTGGTTCTCAACTGGTCTAACTCTGTCATTAGTCATTAAGTCTCAACCTAAAAATAACACTTATTTACTAATATTGCAGTAATCAACAATGCCTTCTTGTACTGTAAAAAATCAAAAAGCTGCAACAATTGGGGCTAAACTCAATAGTAAGCCATTGAAACATTTTTAATTTATGGGCTTCTTTCTAAAGATGAAGGTTTGGCATATGCTCTGTGGCCCATTCAAAATGCCCAGTGGGTCATGACCCACCAGGTTAGAATCACTGCTTTAGGGTAGCCTACCTATTTGTCAATGCACCCACAGTCTTTCTTAGTTTGTTTGCCATATGAATAGACAAAACAAATACATGAATGATTGGCCTTGAAAGAAAACCAGAAAGAACATACTGATCTGCAAGCAGACAAAAGGCACTTCTTTGAAGTGAACGGTTTGCTTATTTTGGCAAGGTGTTAAAAGACTAGGTGTTAGCCAAATAGCAAATAGCAAAGTATTTGCCTGCTGGCCTACTTATTGTTCAGAGTGATAAAAAATAATGGTGCTGTTATGCTTATGTAAATATTTGATTGATTTATTTTTTGCTTAGTACTTGGAAGCTATAAAACATGCTTTGTTTAATTAGGCCTATATAAACTATTTTCCTCCATACATTTATTTGTAACATTGTTTATGTCACATTGTAGGCCTATCTATATACAATACACACGTAATCTCACATTACCACACACACACACACACACACACACACACACACACACACACACACACACACACACACACACACACATATATATACCATTGGGCCCGCACGCACACACACACACACACACACACACACACACACACACACACATACCATTACGCCCGCCCGCCCGCCCGCACACACACACACACACACACACGCACGCACACACACACACACACACACACACACACACACACACACACACACACACACACACACACACACACACACACACACATACCATTACGCCCGCCCGCCCGCCCGCCCACACACACACACACACACACACACACACACACACACACACACACACACACACACACACACACACACACACACACACACAGTGCGATTTTGATCCCTGTCTGACAGGGTGAGCAGACATTTGCATAGCTCATTGATGGCAGTCTTCTTTGATCCTACTCGCTGTGCCTAATTATCACCATTTCGTTATGCCGTCTCTCACAAGTCCCCCCCTCTCGCTCCCCTCTCTTTTCACAAGGTACTTCTCTATCCCACACACAGCTCACACGTCAAAACACCAACGCTGTAAGAACGGATGACAACCCACGTAAGACACAAACATGTCCTACATGGGCAGCAGTCTTACACAAAGCTCCGCCAAGATGTTCATCTGGGAATACAGATGAACATCTTGGCGGAGCTTTCGTCAACTAGTGAGAAATTATTTTCTCTTCTTTACAAGGTTTTATGACACAATAATATACACAAAATACTCAATGTTCAGAACTTCACAAGGGGAAATAATGAAATTGAAGGTGTATTCTGACCGTAACATATCTTTTAATTGGACTTTACATGATACATGTCTAAAAGTGATGGGACTGTATTCCTTCCCTCCTGGCACCAGACAACAGCTGAGAGTATGTATGCGAGAGTAGCTATGTATGCAATTTAGGGCACTGATTTAAACACAAAAACAAAGCTTTTGATTGTTTTCCAACTTTATCTTAATTTAAATGTAACTGCTGTCTGTTTGGATAGATCTGTGCAAATATGGTCTAATTGAACTATCGGTCTTTCAGACAGCTATTATGTTTTCATTCTTCCAATTTTCTCTTTGAACCCAATTCAGTTTATTATTTTCTAGTATACACATTGCAATAGTTAATGAAACATGTGTCTTGAACTTAAAACCTTGAACCTTCTTTAGCAACAAATATTCAAAAGCACTTTAGGGCAATATATTTAAGCAGTTTTTCTACCTTACAGTGTATGGTGTGCCAAACGTGGCAAATAGGTGACACCGATGATTCTAAAGCCAGTAAAAACAAACAAAGCCACTGAATAAATATGAACAGCATTTACTATCCTTTTACACCCACAGATAAACAGTGCAGGAAAGGCCTTTGAAGTGGAGTTAAAAAAGTTGTTAGTCAAGTACAAACAAAGGCCACATTGTCTGGGGCCTCGAGCTGACATGCAAAGCAACACACGACTTGAGGAATGCCAAACATGATCATACATATACAAGGACTGATCTGCCACGCTGGTTTTTGTTATGCCAAATATATCATTAGTCCAACGTTGCAAATCATTGGGGAAGAGCTCACTAGTAAGAAACACTAATTAAATCAGAATTAAAGGTTGCCATCGGAAAGCTCCATCAGAATTCCTCATTTGGAAATCCCACCAAACTAATCGAGACGATCCAGGAAATTGAAGTGTTTGTAGTTTCCACTCAGTGTCTGGCAAGCCTACAGCTTCATGATATGTATTGTTGAAATCTCTCTCTCTCTCTCTCTCTCTCTCTCTCCAACACAAACACTGTGACTGATCAATTCAATGAATAATCATGTGAATGAACATCAATATTTCTCTCAAGGAATTAAACCGATCGCTATTTCTCGTATTGTTATGCTCTCTCTCTCTCTCTGTTCCAAGCCGTGTCTGACCCCCAGGCGCGTGTGTGTCACACACACACACATGGTGTGTGTGTGCGTGTGCATGGGTGTGTATGGGGGGCATTTTATGCCAGCGAACTATACTAAAACGCCTAAACCGCGTCGCCTACGCCTGCATAAAGACTGAAAAAGACGCGTGCGTACAGGCACGCGTATTGCGAGTACACTAAAACTGAAGGGGTGACGGGTGATAAGTGTCATGCCACGTGCGAACGCAGCGGACGCCTGTGTCCACGCTCGTTCAAATAACCCAGACAAAAAAACCCCGGAAAAAACGGTCTGTTTATTGTTTAAAATGTAAAAAAAAATAAAGACAAAAATCACGGTATTTCAGTTTTCCCGTTTTTTTTTGGTTAAAACGAAATATCAAACTGACAAAAGCTAGGCCTACATGGACCTGTTAGTCTCTCTCTCTCTCGCCAATAATTACCAGGGTACAGCGCCTTCTAGTGGTAGCGAGAGCATGCAACATGAGAAAAGCATTTGCTTTACAGAAGAGTGCTGGGAAACTTAAACAGTTATAATAAAGTTTAATAAAATGTTATATACAATAAGTAGGCACTCATTTAACACATTAGTACTGAGACAGAGTTTGAACAAGAGTTGAAACATAAAAGTAGTTTTAAACAAATGTGAACACATTTTTGTTACTTGAGAAAAACTGTGAGAAAAATATATATTGAACACATTTTTATAGTAGAACTATACAACCTCGGATTTAACCGTTTAGAACATCTCAATAGTGATTTAACCTTGAAACAAAACTCATGCACAGCAGCTACTGTGAATGTGAAGTGTTTAACCTTTAAAAAGGTCACAAACCCAAAGATAAAGCCATATCAACACATTCTTCATTTATTTTTCCACTGCAGCATGTGCCATGTTCCAAATACAACATCGCTTGAAATAAAACACTATAAAATAGTAGTATGATTTTGTAAACAACGAACCGACAAAAAGCATTGGTAACACAAGACTAACGCAAGACTGCATCAGCCATATAATACCAAATATCCCTGCAATAGTCTCAGACACTATTAGCTAAGTTTGCTTTCTCCACCTTCTGTTTGGCAACCGCTTGGTCAATAGCCTCCAGGAAGCGCTCCAGGGTCACCGTCGGCGTCTACAGGCACAACATGAATATATCATATACAATATTTATCAAAAGCAATATTATATTATTGGCACTTAAAATAACAAAGGAGATTTTTTGCATACCTTTACAAAGAGGGCATGGGCCAAAAAAGGCAACTTTCTGAGTGTTCTTCCACTCAACCCTTTGCTCTTTCTGAAAATGAAGGTCACAATTATCAATCGAGTCTTATATAGACATGCTAAACATTATTCAGAAATGACACACAAGGGTGGAGCACAATACCCACAGAGCAATGTTCCTCAGGATCAGACTGTGTTCAGACACCTCGCTCTCTGCAAAGCCCATGGTCTCAAGCTCAAACATGTTGAACAGCTGACGTCGAGGGTAGATTATCTGGCACTGTATAGATACATGCACAGCAGGACAAAGTTGGAGCAATACTGCATATAAAAAAATAAAAGTAATGTATAGCCTTTATAGCATCACAAAAATGCAGTTGACACATTTGTCAATAGTCTTTTGGTTATGTTTGACCTTCATGAGCTCTTCCAGACAGGAGAGGTAGATGTTATAGATGCCCTTCGCCGACGGGGGGCCAATGTACTGCTTGATGTCCGCCCGGTCCACGAACGCCAGGTCAATCTTCTCTGTCACGTTGGAGGTAGTCAGGATCACAACGTTGGGGTGTCTGAAATGGAAGCAACGGAAAAAAATGGGAAGATGTAATTTATTCACCAACAAATGTGGGTGTCACAGCTGAAGTACAGGACAGTAATACGAATATCCAAAAAAGGAGCAGAATGAAGTGATAAAGTGATGTGATGAGACTTGTGATTTTTGTGATTGTAAACATTTGGCTTGTTGCTCATTAGGAACTGGAACAGAAGAGATTCTTTTCCAACCGCTTTATTTGGTCCAGTTGAGTGAGAACAGAGTTGACTACTCGGATGGCATCGGAAGGCTCCGTTCCCGCTTGGCTAGCATTCCTCGCCGCAGTGAGACTCTCAACCTGGGTGAGTTTTCAACAATACAGGCAGTTGGAACTGGATCTACTCTACAGTGAAAAAAAAATGGTGATGTCTAATGTATAGACTATATTGAATGACCCCCCCCCTCATATGGGAGCTCAAAACAATTGAGCATAACATCCGATCCGTACTCTTATTTTGTAAAATGTCATTATTTTAATACAGAATTCGGTGAGTATGTGAGTATTTGAGACATTTGTCTCTGTGTCAGTCACTGAGTAAAAAAATAAAAAAAGAACAGAACAATTGAATCTGTTGAATAAAGGCAGATTAATTTACCTCATCAATCAGAACAAATACAAGAGCGTCTTTGTCGTCGATCAGTTGCTGGATCTTCTGGAACATCTTAGTCACCAGTTTACCACTCTGCGTATAAAGAAGACACACTACCAGTCCAGCTCCAAAAAGAACATGCAACAAAAGATAACATGCTTTAATAACACAAGAGAAGATTTCAGCTTTACCTCCGAGAACCACTTTGAGAAAAGGCTGTGGCTGTTTATCTCAACAAACTGCCCATAGGAATACCTGCAGGAGATTAGCATGTGGATAACTTAAAAAGAGCAGGGATAGAGTTAGTAGTGCCACAGTAACTTAATCTGAGAAGAGGCTTTGCTTACCGGTTTGAAAGTCTGATGGACAACTTCTGTGCAAGTGCTTTGCATAAAGATGTCTTCCCTGTGCCTGGGGGTCCTGAACGCAGATCATAATTATCATTTTAACATTGTCTGATACTTATTGACATAGTAATGATGAGTCAAAATGTATTTACTGTCATATATTACAGGGGTTGAATAATTCATGAACCTTTGCTTACTAAATCATATCCGATGTGGTTGTAAGTATTCATGTAAGCCATTTAAAGCTGCTCTGGTAACTTATGTAACGTTTTTATTGTGAAATATGCCAAAATGATCCCCATACTGGGGACAAGTATCAGTAAGTCAAGTGGTCTGTGAGAGTATCTTGCGCTGGTGTCCGTCCCTGCCTCTGTAGGTGGCTAAATAGGAGATAAAGTTCCCTGTAGCCTGTGACCAATCAGGCAAGCTCTGAGGCTGTGACCAATCAGGCAAGCTCTGAGGCTGTGACAAATCAGGCAAGCTCTGAGGCCTGTTCATGTAGAGCTTGTTTGCTGTATACATTGCAATCCATGGAAGGCTGAACATTCTTTTTTAATTCAAGCTCTCTGGGTCAACTAGCAAAAGTTTAGCCTGGCTATTGCCAGACCAAGTCCAATCGTAGATTGGACTTGGTCTGGTAAGGGTGCCGTCATTTTCTCCTGCACAAGAGGCGGGCGTAGTTCAAATGGCTGCAAGCAATTGTACAATTGTCCTTCAACCAATCAGACCATGTAAATTGTAAACACAAAGCTGCTTGCGACGCTTCTCTGTCGTCATCATGTTTAACCAGCCAATAGCGCGCCAGGTGAAAAAAGCCAGTTGGTGATTGGTGCCAAATGGATTGGGATAGGAAACAGGAAGATTAAACATGTTCCTTGACATACCCATGTGCAGGGCGAATTCCAATCGCCGGCAGATGGGGATGGGGATACCCAGTCTAGCTAAAGTTACCAAGAGCAGCTTTAATGTTGAGCATATATCCAAATAAAATTAATAATAAAAAATAAATAAAAAGATATTACCATGAAGCAGTACTACGCGGTTCCACGCTATTAGGTTGCTGTCAACATTTTTGTCTGAGAAGTAAATTGTCGTAGAGACATAATCCAAAAGCTAAAGGAAAAGAGAAAACAGGAAGATGTAATGGCATAAAAAAATCATCAGCTCCCAGTTGCATCAATGATCTAGTTACCGTACCTGAGTTTTGACTCCATCTTCATATACTAGACTCTCCCAAATCCCATTAAATTCAGCTGTTAAAAAAAAAAAGAAGAGTCAAACTGCTTTATTCAAGGTGACCAAATGCAAACCCACTGCATTATACACAGATTTAAGATACAGCCTCTTGTTTATACCAATTTACTGCCCTGAAACAATCTTGCCATTATTTTACATGTCATAACATTACTTGAAAAATGTATATTTACATTTGCTGCTTAACATCTTATATGGTTAGCGTCATTGTGTTACTTCTGTGAGTATGATTAACTGTCAAGTTCTTACCTGCTGGCAGTAGCCAGTGATTGGCTGCTGAGAGCTCTTCATCTTCCTCCAGGTTGAGTGTGCTGGGGCCATCATCATTAAGAGTGAAGATGTGCAGGGAAACAGCAGAGCTCTTTAGGTCAACGGGCTTCAAGAGAAATAGGGTTAGGGCTAACAGTATAGTAATCATCCACATGTCAATAGTGAACTTGCCGTAGTGGTCTCTGTAGTGTAGGCTATCTTACCATCTCCTCTACATCTACAATAGCAACAGATTCCACATGCTTCTTTAGGAAGTCTTCGTCAAAATCTGTCCACTTGTGATTTCCAAAAACAGTGCAATGACGATTCAGTAAAGCCAGGACATGTGTACGCACATCTGACCGCTTTGTTGTGCTGAAATGTGAATATGATGTCGTTGGATATTAAAAAGAGCAAAGGTATCACAATCAATAATAGTCACATGCAGATCAACTGCATTGTGATTGTACAGGTTTAGTTAGTTTGTGGATGTGGATACTTTTCGAGTCCCGACTTTATGCTTTACACACATACAAAATACAGGTCATTGCATTAGCCAACTGACCTACCTGTGAGATTTAACATGTACCTCCACATGAATACTTTGGTTCTGATTACTGACATCCATACTGTCACCTTCCATGTCTGTAAAACGGTGAGAATATATATACACACATATATACACGGGGGTTGTCAATGTTCAAAATGGATTATGAAATATATAAGACACTTTAGCATCCCTATGATCAAATGTTTAAGTGCTAGCAACGTCAATGTTAGCATGCCAGGCTACAACCATGGTCTACAAGCTAGACACATTTTCATGCAGTTAACAATTACTTTAGTGCTATATTTAAACGTTCAACTTCGTGGTTGAGAAATAATTTAGCTCCTACCTATGAGTTGCTGGGCTACAATCAGCGATGGCTACATGAACCATTTATAAATCCGCTCTTTAATCTGCGCGCTATTTTATTTAACCGGAAGGACATCGCTTGTCAATGGCGTCATTTCCGCCCGTGGGGGTTTGTTGTATCGATTGTTATAGCTGGCTAGCTAAGATCAACAAAGCTATCCAATTGGATATTTATAAGTCACAAAATGGGGAAGAAGCATAAGAAACATAAACCGGAGTGGAGAACAGTTGATGGTACACGACATACTGGCTTTAGTTCTCTATGTGTTCTGCTTTATATCTGTTTGTATGGGTTTACGGAGGCTGTTTAGTTGTCCAGCTAGCCAGCATTAGCACATATTATAATGTTGTGTGCCTTCCCAGACTAAACTAAACTGTCTCGAGTTAGATTCAGGGTCAAATCGGTATTTGTATGTATTTTATTCTGCAGGAATTGTTTTACTCGTAAAAATTATAATAAGTTGCGTTATTAGAATCAGGTAATGCAAATATTTGCATCATAAAAGTAAGCTCTGGTTCATTCATTCACAGTTATGTATATATCACACACGAAGGGGTAGATGCGTACAAATAGATTCATTAATACAGCTGTTTTAATTATAGTTGCATATAATAGTATTCTTATCAGTGACTATCGTGATTTTTGTTTTTGCTTAGACTACGAGGACAAGCCTCACGAGAAACCGTTGAAGCTTGTTCTCAAAGTTGGTGGCAGCGAGGTCACAGAGCTGTCCGGATCAGGACACGACTCCAGCTACTACGATGATAGATCAGACCACGAACGAGAACGCCACAAAGAGAAGAAGAAGAAGAAGAAGAAAAAGTCTGAAAAGGACAAAGACAAACATTTCAACGACGAGGAGAGGAGACGACGCAAGGTTGGATATTTAAATCATGGAATAGTGCATACCTGCATACACTTGTTGTCAATAGACTGGTGCTTCTAGTCACAACTTTAATTTCCCGCACAGGAGGAAAAGAGGAAGAAGAGGGAGCGTGAGCAGAATGAATCAGAGGCAGCAGCATCAGCATCCTCCGCTCCTAATGTTGGTGTGGCTGTTGAACCCTTTACATTGCCAAAGAGTATAAGCATTTCAATAGAGGTGAGAAATAATTCCTGTGTCTTGGTAACATGCCTAAAACATTTCTCATGATCACTGATGACAGAAGTTTTAAAAGAATGAAAGTTTTGTTCTATATTTTCCAACAGCCAGAAGAGAAGAAAAGAAAGAAGGAGAGGTTTGAGCACGAGTCCGAGTTGGATGACTTTCACCCTAATATAAACATCAAGCTGGAGATGGATCTGCAGGGGGACAGGCCAGTGAGGGCCTGCAGGACACAGCAAGGTAATAAGGACCCTGTACTCTGGATTGATTCAGTTCATACCAACCAACCCATTCATGCCTCCAACTGTATTTCTAATGTGTAATATTTCAATGCAGAGAATGAGTGTACTCCTCGTCAACAACTCCTGGAGCACTTCCAGCGCCAGCTCCAGAGGTGAGGAATGCTGACTTTATTTCTATATGGATTATATTATTAATTTTGAATTGGTCTTATGTTGAAAACAGAACTATAGGGACCTTCAGGGAGACTGTCTTTGTAAAGGTTTCGTTACATGAATAGAAGGGTTTCATGTTCTTCACAGAAAAGACCAGCATGGGTTCTTCGCCTCTCCGGTGACTGATGCCATTGCCCCTGGGTACTCGACCATCATCAAACATCCCATGGACTTCAACACCATGAAGGACAAGATTATGGCCAATGAATACACGACTATGACAGAATTCAAGGTGAGGCTACTATTTTGCATATTTTGTTATTATTTAGTGTTAGGTAATCTGTACTTGGACAAATCCAATTATTTGTTGTTTGTCCCCCCCCCGCCTACTAGGCTGACTTTAAGCTGATGTGTGACAACGCCATGGTGTACAATAGACCAGAGACCGTCTACTACAAAGCTGCCAAGAAGCTGCTCCACACAGGCTTCAAGATGATGAGCAAGGTAAACCCTTACCATCAAGGAGACTTATTTTACTTTTAATCTGACCATTATTGTAAGTGGGCTGGTACAACCTATAACTTATTGTATGGAATTTCCTCTTATTATAAAAAACTACTTTCGACATCATAATCATCACTATTAATTATTCACGATTACACAATGGTTGTGTAATCGTGTTAGTTTTGTTATTTTTAAATTAATTTAAAAAAGTTTTATTTTTTTAACTTATCTGTGATGTGCCCACAGGAGCGTCTGTTAGCGCTGAAGCGCAGCATGTCTTTCATGCAGGACATGGATTTCTCCCAGCAAGCAGCCATCTTGGGAGACGAAGACCTTGCGGAGGAAGCACCTCCGCCAGAGATAATCCCCCTTCCCGTTGAGTCTGCCAAGAAGTCTAAAAAGCAGCCAGCTAAAGACCTGAAAGAAGTTATAAGGTATGCAAACAGATTTAGTGTCTACACGGTGTTAAAAAAGATGAGCTGTATAAAAGGCTATATCAGTGCTATGTTGACCTAATCATGATTTTAATAATGGTTTTTAATAACCTAATCATGAGCTATTATTGGTTTTTTACTGTTTGAAGTGGATATGATGACCCAGCAGACCAAAACAATTAACTGTCCACGCTAACGCTAATTGCATTAATATATCATCTGTAATTGTGCAAAAAACTTTCCCCTTCGGTCTACAGCTACTTGTACGAGCCAGAAGGAAACGCCTGCAGTTTGACTGACAGCACAGCTGAGGAGCATGTCCTGGCCTTGGTGGAGCATGCTGCAGATGAAGCCCGGGACCGCATCAACCGATACATGCCCAACTCTAAGGTGCTTCGCTGGTGGGGGGGGGATTCAGGTCACGCGTTAAAAACAGTGGCTGCTGCCATCGGTAGCCTTGTTGCAGTGTGGCGAGCCGCTAGTGTAACTAATGTAGTTGACTAGTATAAGTGCTAGTGATGCCCGATATTTATCGGGTCTGATAAATTATCGTCGATAATGGGACATTTTTATTATTTTGTATTATTCCGATAAATAATTATAGCTGATAAATAGAGCTGATAATTCCAACATTAACCATAGGGCTTAATGAGCACTGCACGCTGGTGCCACACTCATGACATCAAACTTCTGCACCTGAGCCACGCGGTGTGGGCACATTAAATTAGGGAGCAAAACAGCAAACATGTCATCGCTGGTTTGGATGTTTTTTTACAGTCGAGAGTACGACAGTACAATTGCTGCAACTTGTGTTTACAATTATTAGTGAATAGTGATGTCAGTTGGTTGGTCACAAACTACAGGTTATTAACGTATCGGTTATCTTATCGCTTATCGGCCATGAGAAGCAGGTAATTATTGTTTATCGTATCGGGTGAAAAACAATCGTTATTGTAAAATGTAAAACATCTGAAGAGTACTATTTTGAGGATATCTTAGTGGTGTGCTGTTCGATTCAAAGTACCATTTCATACCTTGTTATGTTATATCTTGACTAATAAAGTGCATCATGGTAGACTTACCACCCAGCCCTAAGCGTGCTGCACCTGGCACCTATAAAAAAAGCAAACGTGCTGATCCTAAAATGTCTGCCTTCTGCAGAACTGGTATTTGAAAACATAGTACCATTCATCACTACATTCTACCCATTTGTATGAGGGCTTGAATTCTCAGTGTCGTCGAGGTTTGTTACATGCCATCTATGCATCTTTGTTTTCAGATGGGCTACTTGCGTAAAGAAGCTGACAGCTCTCTAGTTTATACTGTTGTGAATCAGCTTGACCCTGATGCAGAAGGTTTGCCATCACAATTCCATCTCTCTTTTCCTATTTGTACTCCCAATTGCAGTTTGTTCCACAGTGTTTCCAATAAGAATATATCATGTTTCTCAGATGAGGAGACCCACACAGTTGACCTTAGTTCCCTATCCAATAAACTGTTGCCTGGATTAACAACTCTGGGTTTCAAAGACGACCGGAGACACAAAGGTATTGCATTGTACTTTTACATTTTTTTGTCATCGACATTGTGATTACATCATTTGAACATATTTATTTAAATGAACAATAATCACAGAATGTCAAGGCTGTTGCATAATATGTTTTGTCTATGTTTTGTCCAACCCAATATAGTTACATTCCTCAGTAGTGCCTACAACACACAGAGCCTGCAGAAGAACTCCATCTACCCAGACCTGTTCCCCGATGAGATGGACATGCTCTACTCAGCCTATGGAGATGACACAGGGGTACAGTGTGCTCTAAGGTACGGCTTGGTCTTTATGATGGGATTGGTAAAATGACAACACTTATGGAAGATGGTTCCTCTAAGCTTATAACGTGGGTGTCCTTACTGCAACCAATCAATGTGTTTTATATTACTGTGTTATGTTCAGTGTTGGGGAGTAACGGAATACATGTACCGGCGTTACGTATTCAGAATATGAATTATGAGTATCTGTATTCTGTTACAGTTACAATTTAAATATTTGGTATTTAGAATACAGTTACATTGTTGAAATCAATGGATTACATGATGATACTCATGGACGTCGCTAGCAATTGAAATGATCCGGGGCTGTAGCCCAGAACACGTCGGACTGGGAAAAAAATTCGGCCCTAGCAATTTTCTCCTGGACCGGCCCACAACCCCCCCCCCCCCCCCCCCCCCCCCCGACGCCCGACGGGGGGGCGGGGGGGGTGGCGCGATCGTAACACACCCCGGACCAACCGACGAGGGGGGGGGGGGGGGGGTATTTTTTTATTTATTTTTTTATTTTATTCAAATTCTGTACAGAAACAGAATATTTTAGGTTTCATTCATTGTGCACCTTGGTTTCACAGTATACAGGAGTTTGTCAAAGGCTGTGGAAGTGTCACCAAGCGCTTGGTGGATGGCCTTCTGGATAAGATGACTGCAGGGGATCACACAAAAACTGTCAATCAAATCCGACAGGTACCTTAACCACTCTCTAATACTCCAATGTTTCTAATTGTATCAGGTGGATGAAAATGAATGAATTAAAAATAAACATTTTCAGTCTTTTCAGTTTTGCTACTCTGTAGTCTGTTCTCATGCTTCATGATTTGTAGCTAAAGATAATCATGTATTGATTTTTATTCCACAGAAAAGAAACATGACCCCTAAATCTGATGAGACCAAAGCAAATATCTGTGATATGCAGGTGAAAAATGCTACATCCTACTTGCATACTTTGAATTTGTTTTCCAATCCAGAGTCATGTGATTGACACTGTGCATGTGCTCAGATCACAGATGGAGGTGGTCTAGGAGAGAGCAGTTCAGTGCTGGACTTCATGTCGCTGAAGAGCTACCCTGACATGTCTCTCGATATATCCATGCTCAACTCCTTAGGTAATACAACTTTTTGATGGTTGTTTGCCTCAACTCAGTTTCTTGGTGTAATTTTTTCGGAATGTAATTCTATTGCCAAGTAGGTTACCCACACAATGGATGTCTTGTTTTCAAGGAAACAATACCATATATATATATATATATATATATATATATATATATATATATATATATATACACATTTTATAGTATTTGAATAGAATAATATAGAACAAACATTTGTAACAATTATTATTGCACACAATTTTAATTTTGTGCAAGTAAAACATTTAAAATTAACAAAGAAAATTGCCATTCAAAATATCTTTAAATGTCACATTAAATAACAGATATTTCATATGGTGTGCAAAAAATCTGCTACCCTTTACCCCTTCATCAGGTAAAACTGTGAAGAAGGAGGCTGGCCACGAGGAGGGCCAGCAGCACTTTGATGATGCCAACAAACTCCTGCAGCAGGAGTTCCAGGAGGGCCAGGCAGACCGTGTGGGCTCCAGACCCTCCTCCAACCTGTCCTCGCTCTCCAACGTCTCAGAGAGGGACCAGCATCACCTTGGTACCACATCACATTGGCTATTGTCTCTTGTTGAGCGCGGCACTGGGGCCTCATTTATAAAGGTCTCTGCGCACGAAAATGTTGCGGAAACAGGGATGAAATGTGCGTACGCATCTTTCACCGCCAACGTCGTGATTTATAGAAAAAAACCTTGCGGAAAAGAGTGCGCAGTTCTACGCATCCTTTCACCCTGGAGTAAAGCTCCCGCAAAGTTTTTCAAACAGTGAACTCCGGAGAGGACCACAGGAAGAGGGTGGCCGGTGGCGGTAATGCACTATATGCGTTTGCAAACCGACAATAACGCCAAAAGAAGAAGATGCTGTAACCCCCGGAGCTCATTGCGGACCCAGCGCACATTGCGCACCACATATGAGTTATTTATTCATTTATATATTTATTTTATGAAAAGCACCCATTATGAAATATGAATTAAAGCAAAATTATGTTCAACACACTACAGCCCTTTCAAATCACAATCCTCGGCCAGACCAACTGCATCACTTAAACATTTAAATAATGAGCTTGATAAATAAGCCATAAAATAGACTTGCGTTGGTCTACTTCATTTAGAAGCACTTCGATCTCCGAATCCGAAAAACGCGCTTTCTTTTTAAAAGGTGCATCCATTTTCCGTCTAATGATTGGTCAGAAAAGGCTCCTTTCTACTTATAAATATTAAGTGATTAATTAGCATTGACCTTTTAAGGACTATTAAGGGATGGACTTGGGAGGAGCAGAGCGCTCGTGCACGCACGCCAAATTAGACGCACGTTGGTATTTATAACGAGAAGAGTGCGTACAGGTGTGCGCAGCAAGGTTTTATAAATCGGAATGTTTTTGTGCGTACGCACATTCTGAGGTTTGGGCGTACGCAATGTTCTACGGAGGGTTTCACGCAGAGTTTTATAAATGAGGCCCCTGGTCTGCAATGCAAGACATAACGTACAAGGATGTACACAAAGATGTATTGATGATGTATGCATGTAGATGTATTTTGCAGTTCCATGCTTGTTTATGTTATACTAGTTACTCTTGGTAAAGAGTAAGGGGTACTATTTACCAGTTAACTATTCGGTGTGCTTTATGAATGTTGACTTTAACAGACCATACCAGAGTAGGTTTGACCTAAACTCTATTATGAATCTACTGAAGCAAACATATTCAATACTGGATCAATTAAAAAAATATATATTTCTAAGGCCCTGTTCATACCTGCCATTAACATGCGTCTTGGACAGTGTTTAAGTGGACAGCTATAAGTACAGGTGTGAATGCACCCAAGATGCATTGAGGATGCGTTGCGATCTTTCGGAGGTGGTCTGGGCCGCATATATCCACATTCTCTTAGCAGTGGGAATGCAAATGTGATCCTGGCGACATTGAAGGGCTGCACACTGCTCTGTGTAAGCAAACTTCGAAGAGCCCGTGGAGAGAAATTGCGAGTGCGTGGTCAAACATCTTGGTCGATTTGTTTTAAATGATCTCTTCTTCTTTGTTGAATGAGTGCATTGCTGCCTCCCACCACGCATTTGGTGGCCACCAAATGGCGTATATTATTATATCATTTTCTTTTTCAAGCAGAAATTATGTATGTGTTTATTTGCATATAGGGCGGGGACGTGAGATCCGATCTCAGACGCGTGTGAAGTCACATTTTAATACCAAGTGTGGACTGACGTACTTAGAGCTGTCTGTTCGTGATCGAATCTCCAAAACCACATGTTAATACCAGGTGGGAACAGGGCCGAAGAGTTGCTCAAATGTGTTGTTTTTCTTGTCCTCAGGGAGTCCATCACACCTGGGGGACCAGTCAGAGATGGTGCATGATCCCTACGAGTTCCTGCAATCACCAGAGCATGGGTCAACAGCCAACAGCTGATCACACACACACACACACACACACACACAAAGCAGTTGGTGCAACTTTGAAGGAAACGTAAACCGTAGAGCATTTTTTTTTTTTTTTTTACAGCCAATAGCAATTGTACAAACTGTATTTCATGTTTTATTGTTGCTTTTTTATTGATTGTAACTTCGGAAAAATAAATGTTTTTTCTGAACCATTGCATTCCTGGTGCTAAATGTTTGACATCAAGCTGCAATTTGGTACAAGCAATGCATAACGAGCTGTATTGATGATTTATTATATCATCACTACTGTTTAGCAAATAAAAACCAGTAGGCAATAGAACAGTTTTATTATGCTACTGCTTTAGGTTTTCTGTGTATGGTTTGAGTCTTTGCATACAGATTAGTCAGTTATCTTTCCATAAATGTTCAGATGTCTTTGTAGTTTTATTTGAGAATCCAAAGATGTGAAACTATGAAACTAGATCCACAACACAACTTGTGTTGTGGTCCTGACTATCTCAACTGGTAGAGCACGGCATTAACTCTGCCAGGGTGGGGGGTTCGGTTCCCACCGGAACCACCCATACTACACATGTATGCACTCCGGTCTGGATAACAGGGTCCACCAGGACGGTCTACTTAGGGGCCAACCTGTGGAGACAACCGAAAACTGAGCCTATCAAGAGCCGCGGTTTATCCACTTGAATGTAGGCTACCAGGCATGCGCAAAGTGGCCGCTTTATTGTTTCCATAGCACTGTTTCGGTGACGGTGGATCTGACTTCTGATTTCCTTTCTTTGATGTTGGGAAAATTGATTGAGAGCAATTGTGATGGGCAGTTTCTGTACTGCGCGACCATATTTTTCATTTAATTTGTTTTAAAACACCATTTGTCTGCGAAATGAGAGTTTATTGAGAACACTGCAACATATCTAATGGGAAGCGAGTGGATTAGGAACTTTATTGTGAAATTCAACGACAAAGGTAAATCAATTTTAAGGGGATATTAACCTTTATTAATTCGCACTTAACCCGTTTGTTTTTGTCGTTTAGGCAAAAAACACTTTTGTCTTTGACTCTATTTTTTATTTAAACCACGGTGTTTGAAAAATAAATGATGAATGTGTATAATTCATATCAAAGTAAAGGGAATGTGTTCACGAGAATGTATTTCGGTCGTGTTTTACTGCCGTGGGATTCACGCTTTTGAGTCAACATTGTGGACGCAGCAAAACCGTCTGCAGCAGCCAACGATCGAGGAGCTCCGGGGACCGTCTGCTAATTTGCTTGGAAACAAAATTCAATTAAGTAGCCTACTACGAAACTAGATATTTTAGAACCCAGAAAGCTCGACACATATCCCTTAAATCACAGGCCTATAGACTAGGACACATTATGGATAATTCTCATTGTTTTGTTTTTTCATTCAAGAAAGCTGAGCCCTTACCTACATGAAGACCAGTAACATGGCAGTTTTCCTTTTTTTGTAGTGGATGTCCTTATCACTACTCATTAGTTTCCTAAGCAAAGTAGGGCAAGTAGGCCTACGCGTGCAAGTAGACTATCGCCGTCCTTAATTTGGCCTGTTTTGTTAATTTATGGTTGTCTTTTTTCGATCCTCTTCCGTCTCATTTCAGATGACCCGCTGTAACTATGGGATGAGGCGCATCGCTCCTACGGCCAGCAGCACCGAGCCTGCTCCCCACAATCCCACTCGGGTCAATGGATGGACGTGCCCTCCTGAAGTCAACCAGGTGACCGGCTGGCTGGTGCTCAGCTACCTGGCCATTGTGAGCCTGGGCATCTTCATCCCTCTTCTGCCTCTGCCATGGAATTATGCTCTCTACACCGTATCCTAAACAAACGTTTAAAAACTCCATTGGTTTAAGTTGAACACTGCCTTTTCATAGTGGGTTTATTTTTCAAGCTTTCTGTGTTGGTGCTAGTCATGTCAGAGACAAGACATCCTTTGTCTCATGTAGTCCTCTCCTTGTATAGCCTACAATGATTTATCACTGCCCTCTTGTCCAGAGTTAAGTATGGTGTTACAGCAGCCACCAGTAGTTGATGTCGTGCTCGATCATTTTATTATTTTAACGGGTGAACATCATTTCGTCAGACTACTGTTTACATTCAATACTTTGGGGCTATATAGGGTTAGTCCTTTAATCACATTTGTGGATCTCTATACATCTAGTACAACATGGAATTGCAACATGATTCCCTGACCATTGGTGTGTGTAGCTGACTGGAGTATTGTTTGTGGTCCACATGGCGACTCACATCGCTGCAGTGACCATAGACCCGGCGTGTGACGCCGTCAGGACCAAGGAGTACTACTCCCAAACAAAGCCCATTTTTGATAGGAAGAAACAAGCTCATGTTATCCAGAACCAACGCTGTTTTCTGTGCGACGTCAAAGTGTATGTACATCCCAAAAATAATTCAAATGCAATATGTGTGCATTTTGGTATTAGGTTGGGGCAGGAGGATAGTAGTCAAACATCTTAATAATTAATGGTGACAGTGTTTGACTCAGCTGAAAGGTTTTCAGTTCAAACCCCACTGTAGGCGTCCTTGAGCAAGATGCCTAAGAAGAAGCCCTACCTGCTCATTAATGACCTAGATATGAAAAAAATAATCCTAAGTGAATATATAATATTAATTTGCTGTTGCATGATTATATTCATGTCACTATCTCTTCATGCAGTGGGCCCAAAGTGAAACATTGTGGCATCTGCAACAAGTGTGTGGACAACTTCGACCACCATTGTAATTGGCTGAACAACTGTGTGGGTGACAGGAATTACTGGTAAGAGGAAGTGTGCATATGATGTCCAGTTCTGCTTCTCATACTGGGAAGAATATGAGGTTGATTTTCCAGGGAAAACAATATTGAAAACAACGGGAGTTGTTGATGTGCTTGTCTTTGCCTTGCATTCAGGTACTTCTTTGTAACGTGCCTGTCTGCCACAGCAGGGGTGTTGGTGATTTTCATTGTTGTCTTGTTCATCTTCATTCAACACTACCTGGATCCAAACAGCCTACAGACAGCCCCACAGTTTGATAGTAAATACCAACAAACAATCACTCACTTCTCTTGTGACCATATATCTGATCAGTGTTATTAATATTATATATTGATGTTTGTTTGTGGTAGTGAGTATGCATGTATTCATGTTACATCTGATGTCTCTTCTTCTAATATATTTTATGCAGATGTACGAGGCAACAACACCTGGCTGATGTTTTTACCACTAGCACCAGTTAAGGCCAGTTCCACTAGTCTGCTGGTGTTGGCCTTCATCACCATCCTGATCTGCCTCATCTCTCTGCTGATGCTCCTTCATTTGGTTCTCTTCCACTTCTACCTTCGTGAGTTTCAACTTCAGTACTGAACTACTCCCATGTGTCACTTAAACACTTGAACAATATATGATTCAACAGGGTTGTTTTTGTTTATTCTCATAAGCTTCCTGTGATGCATCTCCTCCCTCTGGGTAATGTAGTTCACAAAGGGATCCGCACGTTTGACCATTTAAAGATGCAACGCGAGGAGGAGGCTAGGAACCGAGACTTCGAAACCAGAAGCGTCCAAGCTAACGACACACAGGTAAGGCCAGCCGATCAAATTGCTTTGAGTGTATACTACCTGTTCAATACTGTGCTCATCAATTTAGTTCAATTTATTCAATTTAGTTTTTTATTTTATTTTAAGTTAACGGACACAAGGAGGTGTACTGACTGCAAGTGGACACACAGCTCATGGTACAGTAGATACATATAGAGTAAAATGTTGTAAAGATATTATTTGCATTTGTCTCACATGATAAGTGAATGGCACCCTGTGTTGATTTGACAGTTCTTGCAAATGTAGAGGACAATGGACGGCCTCTCTTTCAGAGTTTATCTGCAACAAGGTTGGGGAGTCTTCTTTCATCGCCAGATGTATTTTCCTTATCCTTTAACAAAACGGTTAATCTTATATATTTTAAAAATGTATTCCAGCGGGACTTTGTTAAAAAGCCTTTAAAAAAGGATGGTGGTTTACACAATGACATGGAAATCCCCCAAAAGATAGTTATAGGTAAGTTATTATTTTAGATGACTCAATTCTATGTGACTTGCTGTAGGCAAGGTAAGGTAATTTACAGTTTTTTATCATAAATTATTTTTTTAAATTTCAGGCGCCTCAAAGTTTCAAAGCCGTACGCTGATACTCTAATGAAACTCTGGATATTCAATGTGTTACAGTACTAACCTACATGATATGTGTGAGCATAATAGCGATTTAATTTGCAGTCAGTAAACAAGTGTCCCCTCTGCGTTCTTCTTTCTATATTTTTCTTTTGGCCTTTGATTTAATGTCTAAGGTGGAATGTCTCTGAACGACATCGAGAGCTACAAGTTTGAATCTGACATAGACGCACAGAGTGTGGACAGGGCGAGCGTGAAGTCTGTCGTCGGCACCCCTGGGTTACAGAACCCCCTGGGGAGCTCCAGTGTGAATACGTTGTCCACACAGGACGGCCTGCCGTAACACCCAGCCTGAGGCACAGTGGACGGCCATGAACTCTGCATCATTCTTATTCTCATTATCATGATTCAAAAGGCAATCATTAATGAAATAATTTCCATTAAAGTTGGTCTGTTATTATTTACTTGACTTGCATATACTATTTGACATACATCATGAAGGGATGCATTTGTTATGTGTTTGAAATTTAATTTAAAACTTTTGTATAACTTTTTGATTGCATGATTGAAGCATTTTAATTGCTTATTTCATAATCATGGAGTGATTATGTTACCATTTAAAGACACATGTGATAGTAGAATATATAAAACTATTAGGCCTCGTGTTTTTTCCGAGGCTATACTTGACCACGCAGTGGCACTATTGTTGCAAAGTAGTTAGGGCTATAGCCTATGATGACATCACGTTTTAAGTATAACGGTAATAAGCCACGTCTTTATCATTTATTACGGTTTCCTAAACATAAAATTAAGGCATAAACTCTGTCGGTGTCTTCCAGGCCCTTATGGACTCAAGGGTTATATAATTGGTTTCCATGTTTTGTACCCATGGTTGTGTAATGGCTCATGCACTGCACTGGTGATCATCAAAAGGGCAACCACTTGAAGAAAAGCGCCGCAAAGATAATAGCCCTTCCCTCGAGATTTGACCGTGATGTTCTTGAATCTCTGCCAGGGTAAACTTCCTGGAAAATGTTTAATTAT
This sequence comes from Merluccius polli, assembly GCA_030340625.1. NCBI lineage: Eukaryota > Metazoa > Chordata > Actinopteri > Gadiformes > Merlucciidae > Merluccius > Merluccius polli. The sequence continues at coordinate 261,963 of JAOPHQ010005697.1, forward strand.
TATTTAGATAACAATATATTTTATGGTAATGCACGAGCATTTCATATAGCCTAGTAACAGTGACATGGGGGACCTGAAAAGCCTTGCTGGCACAATAACATAAACAAGGGTAGGCTACAATAATATGCGTTTTATTTTACATATCTTTGTGTTGGCTTTGTATAGGCAGTAGGAAAAATATCACACTAACTGCTCATTTATCAACGGTCCAAAAGAGGGACTATATTTCAGGACCTTTTCCTCCGACGAGGAAAGAAGAAAACCTTTGGTCGCTGCAGGCGGCAGCCAATCAACGGTCTGGTTTTGCTTTAGCAGCCAGGCTGCAGCCTCGGAGCCAGAGAGCAGCGGGACCACAACAACCTCGCCGCTCAGAGACGCGCTCTCATGGCTCTGTGGATCTGACTCTCACCCAGGGGAGGTGGAGAATTACCTTTACGGGTAAATACACATTTCATTTTACATTTTATATCAGGTCATCCGTATACACTTCCGTGTGTAGAGAGACGAACGCTTGATCCTCTAAATTATAGGATAGCCTACATAATATTGTATGTATTTGCAAAACAGATTATTTAAATACATTGGGCTAAGATAGGCCCTACTAACATCATCATGGCAAAATCATTATCGTACATTATCAACAATAATGTACGTCTATTTTAGACCTTTACTGTACATTGCACGACATTGTTATTATACGCACACTTCCATTCAGCAATTCTAAGCAATAAATGAATACAGAATATAATATAATATTTCATGTCGGCCTGCTTAGTGGTGTTGATGCCATCGTTGTTGCATGACACAATGTGTAGTTAAATGGTGATAATTGTCGTGCAGAGCGCCTCTAAGCAGTATGTCCAACAATAACAATGATCACGTGTCTCCTCCTCCTCTGCGCCTGCACGTTTATGTAACATGATGCACCGCCACTAAACACTGATGCTATTAGGCCTATAGGCTATTTGTTCATTTCCCGTTTCATTACAGTCAATGTTTGTTTTTTATTGTGTTACTACGAATGAATGCCACACTCCAAGTATAGGAGTGTACATCAGAATGCATCATGGGATTTCTTTGTCTAGAGATAAGTGTCAAATCCTAAATCAACATAAATATAGCCTACCGTAACCTAGGCTCATGAAAACTTAGTTTCGTATGAGAAACGCTGTGGCAGTTTCTAACACAGCAATGTCTTCCCATAATGACAAATCATTTCACGATGAATTACAATGACAACAAAATAGCAAAAAAACATTATTACAATACTGTGGCGACCGGTGCGGGAGGAATGAGACAGGAGCCCAGGGTTACATGTTTACGCAACTCCCGTGCCCCATACACCGCACGACCCCGGGAGTTGCCTTTATTTGTACACCCATACACACAGACAGAAACACGTCACACCTGATAAACACAACTAGGACCCTCACTCACGGTCCAACCCCTACCCGAGATTCACCATAGGGTCCAACCCCTTGCGCAGGACCCCCATAGGGGGCATGGCCGTGATCGCCACAATACTAACATAATAACCTTATTGGCGCTGGGAAATTAATGGTAGCACATCTGCCCTGAGCATGACGCTTTTGCCAAGCTGTGGGGTTGGTTGAACTTGCAGGTAGTTACATAACTATGTGTGATGTAGTGTTGCTTTGTACTACTTAGTACTACCTGAAGCAAATACAGATTCGTCCTCTTTATTTATCCTATTAGTTTAAATGGCCTCAATTTCAGATACTGAATGCATTATAACACCCTGGGAGTGAATGTACTTGTGTAGCAAGTACATTGATGTACAGTATGTATGCCACTATTTTGACAACCAGTACAAGAAGGAGTGCATTTCAACGGTGCCGTTCAAATATTGTACAAATATTTGTTCAACTGATACCTTGCTGGCGTTATTCGCCCCATATGTAGTGTTAGTCATGCATGAGAAGAAGACAGAGTCATCGTATGACTTTGTCCCAGATTTCTCTGCTCACAGTGCACTGGAGCCTCAGAGCTTCTGTCCTCCACAATTAACCTTGATGTGTAAACAAGTGGACCTAATTTGTCATACATGTTCATTCATATTCATGTGCGGTTGGACAACTGAAAGGTTGGAAATAGCCTGTATTTTGCACTCCATATTCAGGCGTTTATTCAGTCATGAAAGAGAAAGCGACTTTTGAAGTGAATAATTGCGCTGGCATATTGTGCCATAATAAATGTTTGGACCATTTTGGCTGTGGGATCAGTTATTGTAAATTAATGTCTCGAGACACTAAGCTTCCACTGCCTTATTTCCCTGTTGTTATTGTTACAGTCAACAGAAACAGTAGGCTTTGGCTTGCTTTATACATTTTCTATAGCCAAAAGTCTTGACTGGGAGAGCAGAGGGCAGGGGGAAGCTATAGGACCAATAGCGGAGGCTTGAATGTTGATGTAAGGGTCTTTCTCAATCTCCCATTCTTTTCCTTATCCTCTTTTGTTTCTTTGTCTCTGTATGTCAAGCTGGGTCATTTTAGGGCTGGATGGTGGTACAGTTGGGTTGCTATTAGGTCGTTTTGAAAATGCAGTGAGTGGGAGTGTTGACGAGTGATGAATGCGTTGCTGTGGATTTCACCATGGTTCTGCAGCATTATCCTGCCTCCATCTTAGTCAATTAGCAGAAAAGGTGTTGCTTGTCCGATGGCAGACAGTTGTAAGCAGATAGAGGTAGTGGTGGAGCGTGGATCTGATTGGCTGTTGGTTATATATCTGCCTGCCCAGGGCAGCGATCCAGATAGAAACCAGATGCTTCATGCATGCCCAGCCACCATGATGGCTTGATGGGGTAGTAGGCTTGGGTTCAACGCGGTTTTAACATCGCATACTGCTAATGGCACTGTCATCTTGTGTGGTTGATCTGCCACACTGATCTTCCAAACGAACAAGTTATCCACCAGGGTTCAAGGTGTATTTTTTCTGAGTGGGTTCCTTGTCTTGCGGATGATCCGCTTGCTTGAGAATGTATGAAATGTTCCATCCACCGTGGTGTCTTGTTGCCATAAATAGATCTGGTTAAAAATAGGTCAATTTATAGTAAAAGCATCCAGCTGTGCAGTGTATGGCTAGAAGGCCAAGCATGCTGTCATCCAGTCAGACTTGTTTCTGTGTTTCTTGAGATCGAGCTGAAGACAAATTTGCTTCTCCATTGTGGGTGAGACGGGCCCAGAGTAGAAATATTGTGAAACCATGGTTTCAGACCATGTTTATTACCATGGTAATTCAAAGATTAGTACCATTGTTATTCAATATACGTTTTGATAGGGCATCATCAAAAGGGCATTTGATAGCAATCAAACTAACAATTGTACAATTTGTTAGTTAAATCCCGCAGTATGTGTTTTAGTCCCATCCAGAGCAACACACTTAACACAGTTTTAGCATTATTTTACTAGCTCTTTATTAGTCTTAAGAGACAATGTGATCGCGGAGAAGTCTTGTTATACAGGAGACAATGGCACTTGAGACGGAGGGCTATAAATTCCAACGGCAGTGTGAAAAGATTACTTTGTTTCGTATAGATTTTGCTTCACTGAATGGAGCCCCCCAAAACAGCAACACAAAGCTACCACTCTACTCTGTTGAAGATGACAAAAGAACACTACAGTACTCACAGAACATCATTATGCAGCTCTCAGAAGAGACTGTATGGGTTATTTTTGTAATGTTTTAAATGTTCTTTTTTATGTTTTTATAATTAATTTGTTGTCAGATAAAATGGAATAGGCATGCGGTATGGCATGTTAGTGGAAAATGTACTATTTTTCTTGGCTATACTACACAGGGGCTCAAAATATACTGTACTCAGAATAGACTTCATCCTTTATCTTGACTATCAACATACTGAATTTGAACTGAAAAGAGATGGGTCACTTTAATAAACTGAATTGTGCCATCTTGTCTATCTTGGCTTAAGCTCTCGATGACACATGCCTGTCACACAGAGTGGTACTCAGCGATGTCACTGTGTGCATGTGTGAGAGATTGGCATGGGTCTTACACACACACACACACACACACACACGCCACTTGCTCATTGGACAATGGTCTCCCAGTCTCCCATATCTGTCAATGACATTATTCACTAATTATCTCCCCCCTTTTGTCCTATGAATTGACATGGCAAATGGCAATGGCTTTGGGCAGTTTATGCACATTTGTGGGTCAGTCACATTCAAACAGGTTATAGTTGTGATAGCTGCCGACTGTCCCTTATATACAAAACTCTTTGCTTTACATAGTGCCACGGGAGTTAGTGAAAGGCGTATGTTTGTGATGTGAGAATAATTGAGGTTGTTGAAACCCTAACCAGTTGGAGTTGAGAGGACAGGAACGCAGCTTTCACATCATACCTTTTTATATGAAGCGCGTACGACTACCACAAGGCTATTCTGGGCAGTTGATGACAAAGGTAAATTAAGGATGCCGACTTAAATTATGGGAGCAGCTGAAAGGTAAGATATTTTTGTGAAGTCTACGTCTCATAAAGGAAGATGTAAATGGAGCTATAAAACCCCATTTAATTGATGCTATTGATTGTGTCTTTTTTACCATTCTGAAAAGTGGGTTATATGCTTCTCATGGTGGGTTAAAGGAGAGCCAGTTAATGGATGGAAAATGTTACTAGTGTGTGTAGAAATACAATTAGTATGATGATGTGTTCTCATGCTTGGCTTAAACTGTCATCTAAAACAAGTTTTGTGGTGTATGTGTGTGTCACAAAAAAGAATGCCTTTAAGACTGAAACTAATAAATTCCTGATTTTTTGATTGATCTTTGTGTAGTACTTTACGTTATTAACAGTACATGTGTGGTCCTTCTCATTGCCATGCATTTCTCAGTCTTTTGGGTGACTTTACATATGCAATGTCAATGTTTTTATTCATGTTGTGTGTAATAGAGTATTAGATGTTTTTATTTTTACATGGTTTAAACCTTAAATGCTAAAAATTTCACTTCTACTTTTTCACAGCAAAAAAAGGAAACAAGGGTCAGCTAATCCAAACAGTGTACACAAGGAAGTACATTCCCACCACAACAACATGGCGGATCAGAAGTAAGTCTGTTTAGTGATGTGCAATTTGTGAGTGTATGTGTGTATGCCGAATGTACCAAACACGTATGTGTTATGTTTGAATAACGGAGACTGAAGCCAGAGCTTACTTTGGAGCGTGCTCTCCGTTTATTAACCAAGACGCAACTAACTGAAAAAAGGTACGGTCACGTGAAACGCACATTACCGTAAAACACATTGCACTGACGCAGCAGTGCCAGATGTAACAATTCCCCCCCCCCTCACAGAACTAGGAGTGATACTCAGTCACAAAGTCACGCAGGTGCTCGGGCCTGCCGCGTGCCCGAGCTGGACGGGGTTCAGGTGCAGCAACAACCACTGGCCCATCGGGCTGGGCCGGAGGAGCTGGGATTGGTGCAGCCTCTAACCATGCAGCCGGCAGAACTCTAGCAGCGGGCACCACCAGGTCTGGGCTCGGGGGGGCGTGTACCTTGCCCAGGCGGTTAGCATGCCAGCGTGTGCCGTCGGCGAGCCTGAATGTAGCCGGGCCAAGCTGTTGGCTGACCTGGACCGGGTCCGACCAAAACGACTGGAGCTTGTTGTCCCGATGAGGTCGACGAATCCTGACCCAGTCCAAGACAGCGATGGCAGGTGGCTTAGCACGTCGGGCCCTGTCGAAACGGTCCTTCATCCGACGCTGGCGTGCGTCGACGGCGGGTCGAACAGGGTGGGCTGGGGCCCAAGCTGCTGTAGGGCGGAGCCTATCCAGAGGCAGCTGAAGCTCCCGCCCCAGCATAAGGGAGGCTGGGGAGACTCCTGTGGTGGCGTGTCGGGTGGCCCGGTAATGCAGCAGCGTTTGGAGGAGGCTGGTGGTGAGTGTGCACCCTTGTGCCAGATGGGCCCTGATGCCATTTTTCAATGACTGGTTCAGCCGTTCCACCCCCCCATTCACAGCCGGGTTGTAGAATGCTGTGCGAATGTGGCGTATGCCTTTCCCCTCCAGATAAGAGGACAGTTCGTGGGAGACCATCTGAGGACCATTGTCGGTCGTGATCCTCTCGGGCAGGCCCCACCGCGCGAACAGAGAGTCGAGAATGTCAACCAACACCTTGGCTGTGACCGAGCCCACAGGCGCTACCTCTGGCCACTTAGAGTGGAGGTCGTAGACAACGACGAGGAACCTCTGGTGATGCGGTACGCCATGCAGCTCGCCGCAGATGTCAAGTTGTAGGTGCTCCCAGGGCTTGGACGGCCAGTCCAGTGGTTGCATGGGCGGGGGTGGGGCTGGGGCCCTGGTCTTACCACTAAGAAGGCAAGCAGTGCAGTCCTTGACCAGGGTCTCGATTTCCTTATCGATGCCTGGCCACCACACCACGTCGCGACACCGCTGTTTGAGCTTGACTATGCCCAAGTGGCCCTCGTGCGCCATAGCAAGGGCACGCGCCCGAAGGGCACTCGGGACCACAGTGCAGAGCCCACGAGCGATGCAGGTGTCGTTCCAACATGACAATTCGTCCCTGACCCTGGAGTAGGGGAGCATCTCATCTGGTACCCTCGCCGGCCAGCCCTGTCTGATGTAGGTCGAGAGTGTAGAGAGGGTGGGGTCGTCAGCTGAGGCGTCCTGGATCTCCCTCAGTGACACTGTCTCCTGGAGGGGTGTGTGGAGGAGCTGGACGAGGTCGTGCTCGGCCTGGTCCTGACCGGGGGCCAAATATGGATCTGGGGGTGAGTTGGGGATTGCACGTGACAGCAGGTCAGCCACCACGTTGTCCCGACCTGGCGTGAAATGCAGGCGGAAGTTGTACTGCTGCAGGCGGTCGGCCCAGCGATGGAGACGGAGTGGTTTGTGGCCGGTGCCAGACGTGGCTAGGAGGGTGGTGAGGGCCTGATGGTCCGTCCTCAGTGTGAATGCGCGTCCGTAAAGGTACATGTGCCAGCGCTCACATGCCCAGAGGCACGCTAGGGCTTCCCGCTCCCCCACTGAGTACCTCTGTTCCGTGGGGCTGAGAGCCCGCGAGGCGAAGGCAATCGGCCTCTCCACACCCCCTTGCAGCTGGGACATCACAGCACCGATGGCCATGGCGGAGGCATCACATGTGACGAGGGTGGGGCTGGCTGGGTCGAAGTGCGCCAGGACCGGTGGTGTGGTGAGCTGGGACTTCAGGAGGCGCACAGCGTCCGAGCAGGCAGACGTCCAGAACCAGGGCTCACCATGTTTCAGCAGCTGTCGCAGTGGTGCAGTCGTGGCCGAGTACTGTGGCAGGAAACGTAGGTAGAATGCTGTCATACCCAGGAAGGAGGCCAACTGAGTGGCTGAGGTGGGCTCCGGGACACGGTGGATGGCCTCTGTGTTCGAGTGGAGTGGGTATATGCCATCAGCCGAGAGGCGGAACCCCACAAACTCAATGGCCGGGGCAGCGAAAACACACTTCTCGCCGTTGAGTGTGAGGTGGTGCTTGGCCAGTGCACTGAACACTCTGTCGAGGCGCTCATCGTGGCTCTCGACAGTGGCCCCGTGAACCACGATATCGTCCAGGTAGATGGCCACACCCGGGATCCCAGCGAAGATGGAGGCCATTATCTTTTGGAAGCAGCTGGGGGCAGAGCTTAGACCAAAAGCCATGCGTTTGTAACGGAAGACCCCTTTGTGGGTGATAAACGCGGTGAGGTTGCGGCTCTTAGGGTGTAGTGGCACCTGGAGGTAACCCTGGCGGAGGTCTAATTTGGAGAAAGTGGTGGACCCGTGGAACTGGGCGGTGAGCTCCTCTATCGTTGGCAAAGGGTATTTGTCTGGGATGATGGCCTTGTTTACCGCTCTTAGATCCACGCAGAGTCGTAGCCCCCCGGACTTCTTCTTTGCCACCACAATGTTGGAGATCGAGGGCGATGCGTTCACCTGCTCGATGATGTCGCCGTCGAGCATGCTCTGTAGCTCAGAGGAGATGTCATCGCAGAGGGCCAGAGGAGAGCGGCGGAGGGGCTGGATGGCAGGCGTCACCTGCGGGTCTAACAAGGGCTGGTGGGCAAAAACATCAAGGCAGCCCACACCGCTAAACAGCATGGGCCACTGTTGCTGCCAGGGGATGGCAAAAGTGTGAATCTCTGAGCCAGCGGTGTCTAGCAGAGTGAAACCGAGGCTGTTTTAAAGGTCGAGGCCTAGGAGGTTGGTCCCGTGGCGTGCGATATTGAACCTGAAGAGGGGCAGTGTCTTCTCTCCGTATTTCACAGGCAGCTGAAGGGAGCCCACAATGTCAATCTTTGAGTTGGCATAGCCACGCAGGGTGGTGGTGGGCTGCCCCAGTGGCTCGCGGGAGAAAAACTGTGTGTAAGTCGTCAAGTTCAGGAGGGACACCGTGGCTCCACTGTCTAGGAGGAGCGGTAGAGTAACATCACCAATCATCAACGAGCATGTTTTAAATGGCGCCCGTCCTGAGCTAACATTGTGGATGATTGTGGTAGGTGGCTGGGAGGCTCTAGCTGGGGCAGACCTACAGACTTTGTGAAAGTGGTTGAGTTTCCCGCAGTTGGAGCAGGTTTTACCACGGGCAGGACAGATCTGAGCTCTTGAATTGTGCGCAGAAGAGCCACAATTCCCACATGGCTGGTGTGGGCGATCACGTGACTGAGAGGCTAGTAATATGTTCTCCTCGCTGCTGTCTGCACTCACGTGGAGGAGGGGCACCCGTGACTCGAGTGGGCCCGCTGCCTTGGCCAGTGCTAGAGAGTTGGAAGAGGTGGATAAACTAGCTGCACATTCCAGAGCAGATTCAACCTGAACTGCAAGGTGTAGAGCTGCTGCTAATGTTAAGTCATCATTTTCCAGTAGGAGTCTTTCCCTTATTTTGTCACAGTTCGTGTGCAGTATCAGGTGGTCCCTTATCATTTCGTCCTGTAAAGCCCCGAACTTGCACAAGCTAGCTAAACCTCGTAAATCAGCCACGAATTGCGTCACTGACTCACCCGACCGTTGGTGCCGCCGTCGGAATATGACGCGACGGAGCAGAGCACTTTGTGGGGCTGCGAAATGTGCTTTTAGTAGCTCCACGGCATGTGCGTAAGTTGATGCGTTGCCGAGAGTTCCAAACACACGCTGTCCCTCCGCTCCGAGGCAGTGCAGCAAGAGCGCACGTTTCCTCACTGCCGAAACATCTTCTAAGCCGGCAGCCAGAATATAAGTTTCAAACGAGGAAATCCAGCGAGGCACCGGCAGTTCTCCCGGTAGGGCTAGGAAGGGGGAGGGTGGTGGTAGGGAGCAATCAGCCATCTCTCGTCGCCAATGTTATGTTTGAATAACGGAGACTGAAGCCAGAGCTTACTTTGGAGCGTGCTCTCCGTTTATTAACCAAGACGCAACTAACTGAATAAAGGTACGGTCACGTGAAACGCACATTACCGTAAAACACATTGCACTGACGCAGCAGTGCCAGATGTAACAGTATGTACTGTACATATTATGTTAACAGTCTAAATGTCCGAATTAATGTAATGTTCCTCTGTTTTCCGGGCACTTGGTTTGCAATGCCCTTGCATTTCACATGCTCCTATGAATAACGTTCACCATTGTGCCAGTACACCGTTCGGTGTAACCCTAAAAAAACTGTCAAAACTTGCCCCTAGCAAAGAGCTACCTTACAAGAGCTATGCGAGTATACATAAAATAACACAAGCTACAGCTTGACCTTTAGGCAACGAGCCCTGTGTTCTGTGCTTGTATGGAGCAAAGCCAGAAAACAGGTCAGAGGGATCTACATCAGACCAACAGAATGAACAGTGGTGTCTTTCTGTCCTCCATCTCAGTCCAGGTGCAGAAAGTAAAAGTATTCCCTTTGTTTCATTTGAACCATCTGGATTTGCTAATGAGCACAGCCCAGAAGTATGAACTGAGTGAAATCAAGTGTCTTAGGGCCTGATAATAAGATGTTTGTGACTACAGAAGAAAATTGGACATATAATGACCTGGATGCTTAACAGATTTCTGGTTTCTCTCTCAGAGATAACGTGCAGGACTTCAAAGTTCAGATGGCCAAGCACCCCAACATGAGCACAGCTTCAATGCGACCACCTAGTGAACAGTCCAGGGACCGGGCGTCCAAGAGGCTCTCGTCTGAGTCCAATGGGAATAGCGAAGGCGGCATTGGAGCGTCTACTCCCGTGGAAATGACTGCACTGGAGGAGTCCTTCCGCCGCTTCGCCATTCACGGTGACACACGTGCGACAGGCAAGGAGATGCATGGCAAAAACTGGTCGAAACTGTGCAAGGACTGCAGTGTCATTGACGGAAAATCCATCACCCTCACTGATGTCGACATTGTCTTCACGAAAGTCAAGTAAGAGGAGCCAGTTCTTTACTACCCTCTAGCCAACAATCTAGCCTCTAGCCAACAATCTATTCACGCTACTTTTCAATAATTGATGCATCATTTGCTTCCTATAGCAACATAATTCTGCTATTTTATAGTCCTTAAAATCTTTACAAAGGGTTAGGGTTAGGAAAAATTGTAAGACATGTCTTACTAGCTTCTGTTTCCTGTCAGAACAGACCAAAGCAGAGGGTCAGGGTGTGTCATCCTGTTCCTCCTCAGGCCTTATAGTATCATCTGTCTCTATGGTGATTCAGAGTCTCATAATAAGCAATGGCCTAAAAAAAAAAAGTATTTCAACACATTAACCCCGCCCCCCTTTCTTTTTTTGGTGTATAGCTTAATGGAAGTATGGAATGTGCTGAATGTCACTGATGTAAACAGAAGACACCCCGTATGACAGAGGCGAATATCTAGGCCATTATTTATTATGATAAATGGCACAGAACCAAATAACGTATTAGTTTAATTGAGGGCATTCAGCTTTCATATGGTTGGGTATATTGTGCATGTTTTTTTGTGCACTGTCATTTCAAAACTTTTCATTCATGCATGAATCAGCTTCTTCATCGTGGCTGAACGCAGAGAATAAAGATTATTCTGCTTGACAGCTCCAGAACTGTGGCTAAAAGCCAGTCATCAACTAGCCTCTGCTGAGGAACATACAGTAGAAGAACTCTCTGCTCTGGAATCTCCCATTGATTTAGTGGCTTTTCCATCTTTGTGTTTGTATACTTCTACACAGAATGTATGGAACAATGTATGAAAGTAGTGCCGTCTTTAAACAAGACAACTCTTAGTAAGGCAAAAACATTCAGTCAACATATGTTATATTAATATCATAGGCCTACAACATACCCCAAACGAATGGTGCATCTATAGTACAATGGTTTTGAGACCATAATAGTGTCACAGAATTATTGTTCCAATACAGCACAATACTTTGTTGTCCAATGTACCAATACAACACATCTAAGTTACTGAGTCTACACTGTACCTTATGTATAGCCTCATTACATTTAAATTGATCCCACTAAGAAAGACATGAACTGTAAGTTGGATTTGCATACATCGACATAGTATAGTAAATAGTATATGGTGTGTGTTCAGTTCAACAACATCCTTAACAAAGCGTGTGGCATGTGTGTATATTTCAGAGGCAGGCAGCGGAGAGCACTAGAGGAGTGGGAGGAGGAAGGGGGGATGGGGTCCATGTTCCAAGCCGTGTCTGACCCCCAGGCGCATGTGTGTGTCACACACACACACCCATGCACACGCACACACACACACACATGGTGTGTGTGTGTGCGTGTGCATGGGTGTGTATGGGGGGCATTTTATGCCAGCGAACTATACTCAAACGCCTAAACCGCGTCGCCTACGCCTGCATAAAGACTGAAAAAGACGCGTGCGTACAGGCACGCGTATTGCGAGTACACTAAAACTGAAGGGGTGACGGGTGATAAGTGTCATGCCACGTGCGAACGCAGCGGACGCCTGTGTGCACGCTCGTCTCAATGTACAAATAACCCAGACAAAACCCCCCCGGAAAAAACGGTCTGTTTATTGTTTTTTGTTTAAAATGTTTAAAAAAAAAAGAAAAGAAAAAAATCACGGTATTTCAGTTTTCCCGTTTTTTTTTGGTTAGAACGAAATATCAAACTGACAAAAGCTAGGCCTACATGGACCTGTTAGTCTCTCTCTCTCTCTCTCTCTCTCAAGGTTTGAATGATATCGAATTGATATTTAATGATAGTAAGGGTGAAAGGGATAGTTAAAATAATTTCAGCTACTTAAAAATAAAAATATCCTGACAGCTTTGATGGGGCTTGGGGTTCATCTATAACTTATGCTTTCTTATAAACAATCCCGTATGAACCTGAGACTGTGTAACAGCTGATCTGTGTCGATATGCTGCAGAACATAGAAATGAATAACTGTCAGGTCCTGATGATCCAGTGTACCTCGTGCGTAAATGCGCACAGCCTCTTCATCAGTTTCGCGCCTGAGCAATGGTACAGTCCCTGATATACCTCAACATCCTTTTATAGGCGTGCGCACGCTATAGGCGTTAACGCGTGTCACTATTGTACTAAAGCCAACGCTTCAGACTGAAATAGCCTAAACTGTCACATCGTCTCTCTTGGTAATACATGGACTGCTTGAATTGTGAAGCGAAGCAGCTGTTAAACTCAAAATTCGTCATCATGAAGTAAATGATTATTTGTACATTGAGACGAGCGTGCGCACAGGCGTCCGCTGCGTTAACGCGTGGCACGGCACGAATGACCCGTCGCTATTGGATTTCCACAAACACTACACAGCGTGTGCCTGTACGCTCATGTAGAATTGTACTTAACAGTCACGCGTGGTATTCACGTCACGTATTTGAGGCGTAGTTCACCCGTCACACACACGTCACGTAGGCGTATGCGCAACAACGCGTGTGCAGCGTCTGCGTGACGCCTACGTAACGCTCGTCTGTCCATTGAAAGTGAATGAATTTACACGCGCACGTTAGAGGTTTGATGTCATCGCATAGGCGCTGTACACGCGTTTTAGTATAGTTCGCTGCAAGGGCGTCACCAGCTTTTTGAAAGTGGGGGGGACATATTTTTTTGGGGGGGGTATGGGGGTCCTCCCCCAGAAAAATTTGAAAGAAGTAGATGCAATTTCCCGCATTCTGGTGCATTTTACCATGTTTTCAGATTTAAAATGATCTCCCTCTTTCATTGATTTTCCTTGGAGCTGGCATGGTCTGCAATTACTGACTACTATTATGTTCTGGTGTAAAACACAGTAGTGTTGCACGGTGCACCAATACTTAAAAAGTACCGCGATTCTCGGGGGGGGGGGGGGCGGCGTCGCGATCGTAACACACCGCCTCCTCTGTGTGAAACGATCTGGGGGTTCTCATAAACCCGTTCGCGGTGGTAAGAGACGAGCAGAGTCTACTGCCTAACCCTAACCCTAACCATAACCCTTTTTGGAGTGAATTGTTTCACAGTACACTGCGGACGCTGTAGACTCTGCTCTGTGAGCGGACGCTGTAGACTCTGCTCGTCTCTTACCAACGCGAACGAGTTTAAGAGAACCCCCAGATCGTTTCACACAGACGCGGGAGGGTACCTTTTGTGTCAGTATCAGACATCTGGCGTGACAAATCGTCGGTATATTACGAGTTGGGATGAGAACGTGTTGGTTTTGCACTTCACGCTGCCGCCGCAGCGCTGCGGTAAAGCACAACAATGTTATTCAAGAGTGTTTCTCTTTGTCCAGGAAAAGTATCGAAATCGCAATTCTCAACTTGGTATCGGTATCGAAGCGATAATTTTGGTATCCTGACAACACTAATACACAGAGGACTGAAGTGACTGTGTTCAGCGTTCAGTCTGTGTTTCTGAAGTCTACCGCTGTCGTTGATCCGACTCTCAACATAGGCGTGCTTCGGTGCGTGTTTTGAATGCGTGCGTGATGCTGCTTTGTGTGTTAAAAAAACAGGAAAACGCGGAGTGGATTTCTATTTATATGGGTATTCCCCCTACTGATAAAGTGGAACGGATTTGATTGTGAAGCAATGGAAAGAACGCTGGACTAGTAGACCATGCACTAATATTTTTGATGGCAAATGTGGGGGGGTCCAAACGACTTTTTTGCAAGGGTGGGGGGGACGTGTCCCCCCCCAATTATATTATGGTGACGCCCATGGTTCGCTGGCATAAAATGCCCCCCATAGGGTGTGCGTGTTTGTGCATGTGTGTGTGCGTGTGTGTGTTGGGAAAGGGCTATCATGCCAGAGATGTAGATCTCTCAATTTTACTTAGCCAGTGCAGGAATAATCAAACACGTGAGTACTGTTTAGCAGTGTGGCTCAATCACTGGCATCAAGTCAGGGTGGAACGGTCTACTGTACTCTACCTTGTGAGAGTGGTCTATCCCCCTTGAGCCATAGACCCAGTACGATACACACAGATCAGAAACAAAGGTTGCCAGCATGTTTTTCTCTCCAATACAGTGGGATTTAGCATTTCCTTGACTTCAGCTCCACAACAGTGCAGCTTATGTAGATAACCATGGTACGCCTCTGTTCACCGCTTTGGTATGTTTAATTTCCGTAATTCCGGTGCATAGTTGGACCAAACACACCAAACACAGATGCATTCCATCTATAATAACATTTTTACAATAACATTACATTTCTCACTTTTCTGTAAACTATTGTTATTCTATATCATTATTCGTCACCTCAGAATAGCAGAATAATGCATTGATGTGACGAAAACCATTTACTTTCTTCCCAGAGTCCGGTGCTTTATTGTGATGGATTTACAAATGAAATATTGTTGTATGTCGGACCATCTGCAACACGCCAACTGGAAGTCCAATTTCCCGCTTGACATAAGACAGCATGGAACAGACACAGAGGAATGTAGCCCTCCAATGTTAAACATGGACGACGGAGTGCCCAAACTATCCCTGTCATTGAGGCAGCCAAATTAATAATAAACCCAACAGCCCTGTTTACTGTAGCTTGTTGCTATGGCGGCAAGTTGCTCCGGGAGACAGCAGGTTTTACAGGCCGTTGTTTAGTTGATTTATCACCAGGGCAATAGCTTGTTTGTGTTTGTGTTACTATGCTCTTTTAACATGGAAGTGAAATGGGCGGGCAGCCAGTTCAACAACTCTTTGGGCTGAGCTTGAGCTGCCCAGCTGTAGTGACTGGTAAGGCCGGTGTGACTCACGACTCAAGATAGTGAACTGCGATATGCTTTTGTAATGAGCAACAATAAGTGTTGAGTATACGTCTCATAAACAATGTAGCTAGTGGTATATGGCAACAGCGATGTTGTTAGCCACAAGTTTAAGCCTGTGAAGCTACTTGAAGAACCACTGAGGCACACTGGGAGACGAGGAATCTAAACAGTTCAACCGCTTTCACATGGTTTATTTTACAAGGTGGACACCATCTCTCCCCTCTGTGACCAATAAATCTGCCACAATGAAGCGATCACGTATCGCTTTGTATTTGTAACAAATTATGGGATAGTTTGCTATAAATGACGGCAATTATGGAAGCCAGAACCAAATCAAGAACCATTAAAATAAAGCACAGGCATATGGTGGCTTGGTCATTATTAAAGTTGTACCACCCAGCAAAAATCACCTCCAGGCCTGACATGTTTCTCTTGCACATTTCAGGAAGAAATCCTGCCGTAACATCACGTTTGATGAGTTCAAGGCGGCCTTGGGAGAGCTGGCCAAGAAGAAATACAAAGAGAAGACTGCAGAGGAAGCTGAGGCTGAGGTCTTTAAGTTGATAGAGGGAAAGGCGCCGATTATTTCCGGAGTCACGGTAAGAATAGACTCAGCGTTTACACGATAATGTTTGAGAACGATGTTATCAAGGAAAGACATTTTTAAGTCAAAACAACTGTATGAATGTCTGTATGTCTTTTATAAAATGTCCACATCCACAGAGAGCTGTGGCGTCGCCAACAGTGAGCCGTCTCACAGACACCACCAAGTTCACGGGGTCGCACAAGGAGCGCTTCGACAACAGTGGCCGTGGAAAAGGTAAGGCGGGACGTGTGGACGTAGTGGACACGTCCGGATACGTCTCGGGATACAAACACGCCGGCTCCTACGAGAAGAAACTCTCCAAACCAATGTGAGGGAAGAGATATAAACACTAGATTGACATGGATCATTTTCTATAACAAAAGCACAAACACACACACACACACTCGGAAAGCACAAAAAGATTAATGTTTTTCCCACTGGCCATTTTTTTTTGTTTGTTTGCCATTTTGTTTTGTTTTTAGTAGCGTGATTTCTTTTTGAAACGTGAGAAAGACTGGAAAACTGTTTACACCTATTTCATCACCAGCTGGTACATGTGAAAGCAAGGTACTGCCAAACACTGAACAAAAACAACAATGAGGGAATCTTCTATGGTAGCCATAATAACTTTGTTATTATGATATGGCCGTATAGTATTTTAAAGCACATTGAATAATACACCAAGAACCAAAAAGGAATAAACCTTGCACTTTTCATGAAAAATAGCTAGTTTCCCCCCTATTTAGTATTACACTATTAGTTTCATCTTTTTTTTTCATAGTAGTATCCGTTATTAAAAGTCATTGTTCAAAAAGATGAACTCTTATATCTTAAATTGATACTTCCATCCTCAACATTTTCATATTTGTCTGCCATATCTATAGTGAAAGAAAAATCTGTTGTCTTAATATTTTCCCAGATTTCCTAAATCCTATACGTTTTGTCATATAAAATAGTTAACCGTTTTCTTGTTTTAAACCGCTTATAGAAGAAAAAACCTATAACAGACTGAAACTGTCTATGGCATCCCACTCACTTCATTAAAATGATATTGAATTCTATAAAAAGGTAGCAATTAAAGAGGCAACAAGTATTAGCAAATATATTTCAGAACATTTTAAATATCAAGTATATTTTACGACATGGATTACTTGCTTCATATTCCGATTGAGAAGTTTTTACCAATAATTTATTATTCAGACGTACCTACTGTATACACATACCATTTTTATAATACACACAGAAACTCTATACTTCTAGAGAACTAATGAGCTGGGTTGTTTAAGATTGTATTTTTAACATTGTACTTACATTATCTCTGTCAGAGTAGCATACTGTGGTTCTAATATATTTGTGGTAAGATTGTGTATATTTATTTTGAATTTATAGCGTTGTGGCTTTATTTAAAACACTGGTTTCCTACTTTTCTTCTTTAATTGCTGTACCATGTATACTGCATCTGGTTCTGAAGCCTATAAACTATAGTATAGTATAAAATAATGTTTTGTCATTTAACATTTAAGAAGAGAGAAGTGTTTTTGAAGAATGGTGGACATTGAACTATATTAAACAAAACCTGACAATAGTGTTTAGCTCAAATTACTTTGTGGCACTGTTGTTCAAAAGGCAATTACACTACAGTGTAACAATTGAATACCATCAAATATAATTATTTATCATTAACTATTTCTGTACGAGGGAAAAGGGAAAACTGTAACAAAGCATTTCTAGATGGTCTATTTTTCCAACATAGTGCTGTTCCTCTCCCAGTATTTACAGCTTCAGCTGATGAAGAATCACGCATTTGAGTAGAAAAACCAGCAGCCATTGTTGTATTAGTGTTTGCTGTAGTATTAGCTTTAGTATCTCCGGTCTGATCTGTGATGTATGCTTCATGCCAAATACAGTGCACCTTTTACATGGAGGAACAATAATGTCTTATTTTTTATTAAGCTCAAAATAACATATTAATGTTAAGTATTGTGTCCTGGTGCATGCTACACATCTTTGTCCTCTCTCTTTATAACTTGTTGTGTATGATTTGTAGTGAATTATTGGAAAATAAAAAATAAAACATGCTAGAGGTGCTTGTGGTGGTGAATGTTTTTAATTCAAATTTCATTACATTTATAATTTCAGTATACATTCCAAAATTGAGTTTCAGCCACTCTGACCTGAATATTCAATAAGTTACTATGTGGAGCATTCCCACGGATTGCAAACAAACTAAAATCACACACACACACACACACACACACACACACACACACACACACACACACACACACACACACACACACACACACACACACACACACACACACACACAGCTCAGGCCACCATAGTACCTTTCCAACTCCTAGGCAGCAAGCTAAACTTAGAGCTGAAGGTGCAGTTTGACTCCAACTAAAGTTCTATGTGCAGATGGATACACAGCTGTACAAAATACAAAACTAAAAGATAGCGGGTTCTTTATGGTCATCTGAAAATACACACTAGCCTACCCAGTTTCTCCTAACCAGCCTCCCCACATTTAACATGCTCTTCACACGCATAAGTAAACATGCAATTCACTGTATGAATGCATTGCTGTAACTCTCACAGCTGTTTAAACAACGAGGAAAATAGAGCAGATCTGACCGTTGATGATATTCTACAAATCATACATGTTTTCATTGTATAAATACAATACATTGTACAATGACATTGTCAACCTAAATAAAGAAAAGCATTATCATATCGGTGTAACAAATTGCCATACAGCAATGTTAAAAAGCATGAAGGCTTCAACATTGATCCAACATTCAATAATAGTATAGCTTGGAACTAATGGATAGACTCATGCAGATATTGTGATACCGATCCACACATTGTATTTTGTTTAATTTATTTCTACTCTTTTTTATTGCCAGCTTTTTTTCTTTTACCATCATCCGTGTTCCAAATTCCCATTCAGTTCCCCCAGCAATCTCTGGTTCGTAACCACCAGCGACCTGTGGCATCCAGAAAATGACAAAGTGACAAATCATATCCAGGTGAGTACAGGTGAGTACGCTTTTTGGCAGGAGAGGTGGAACGTTAAACAACATTATTGATCGAGGTTATTTAAATTAGATTACGAGAACAAGAAAAGGGTGTGTTCTCTTTGTTGTTGTGTGTATAATCTAATCTAATCCAATTTCAGTGGTCATGGTGATGGCCGAGTGTTCGTGGTATGGCTCTCTCTCACCTGTGGCTCTCCTGCAGCATGTTGGTCAACTCCTTCACGTTCTCCGCCTCTTGGACCTTCTCCCTCAGCCCCTCGATCTCCCTCCTCAGCTCCTCCACCTCCGTCTGTGCCTCTGTGCACAAAATGGATAGATATAATTGGTCGACGACAAGAAGTAAATAGCTACAGATGGAAATCAGTTTGAGAAACTCAAAATGATTGTATTAACCAATTAGATGACTATCACCAAAATGAGAATGTTTAAGATTTTTTAAATGTTAGGATCATTAAAAGATCATCATTTTTATCTCAAAGGCCACAAATGACAAGGACTTCAAGGATAAACTTCAAGCAAGATCACTTGCTTATGGGATTTGTCATGTAAACATGTGTCATTGCTAGTTAATTGTAGTGCCACAATAGGCTCAAATTATAGTGAAATTACTACATATGTACATTATAATATTTTGTTCATGCGTTTTTTTTGCTCATACCTTTTATCTGTGTGATTGGTGAAACCTTCATCAGAGATTTTAGGTATTGTTGTTCAAGTTTGATCAACTGCTTCTGCAGGCCCACATTCTCCTCCAGAACGACCCTCAGCTGCTCATTGAGCTTGCCCTGCGTTCCATCAGACCCCCACCACAAGACACATTACGCAGACCATCAACATGATGACCCAGCCAGCCCAGCAGAGGGTGTGTGTGTTGTTATCACAGAGGCACCCAGAGAAGCGGTGTCCCTTACCACAGCGCCGTGAGCCTCCTCCACTTGAGACGAGAGCCCCAGGACTTCCACCTGATGCTCTTCCTCAGTTTGCTCCGCCCCATGGCGCAGCGCGGCCATATCCCATCTCAAGGTCGTGACTTCTGCTTCCTGGACCGAGAGGTCATCCTCCATCATGGAGAGGATCTGGACTGCCTGAGCTGGAATGGAAAGTGATTTGTTTGTTTTGTTGTTTGAAACTGAAGATGATAGAGGAGATATGCAGGGGCTCTCACTCACACAGGAAGTTGTTGTTTTGATGAAGCGACCTCTCCCCTGCCCAGTGCTTGTCCACAAGATTAAGAAGCATTTCGAGTGGTTTCCTGTAACTACCCTGTGAGAAAGAGTAGTTATTTGTTTTATGTTTATACAAATTAACAAAGTGCCAAAAACAATTTCATACTTTTTGTATTGAATAACCAGTTGGCGGAATTGCAACTGATGGGACTATTATTTAGTAAGATACAGCAACACCTACCCTTTTCTGCTTGTTAGCTTTCTGTGGAGAGGCAGCAGCGCCCCCTGTTGTTTTGTTGATGCCAGAGTAGGATATTCTTGCTGGGTGCAGGATGGGGTTGGAGGGATCAGAAAGAAGTAAACCTGAACTCGGAGGGCTGGGAGGCTGGATGGTGTGTAATGGAGAACTACAGCGCTGAGCTGGATCGTAGACAAAATGTAAGACATTGAAAACGAAGTGTTATCAAACATGAAATGATTTCTAATTATTCTGATTATATGAAAAGAGGATTACATATGGACGTGGACATACGGTTCTCGCTAGGATTTGGGGTAAAGTGGCCTTTGGCTTGGAGTCTCATTTGTCTCGCGTTGTCCTTGTGCTTTGGTCTTCCAGTGACAGATCTGCATTTCTTCTCTACGATGGGGCCAAAAGAAACCCTAGGTTTTTCTGTCACTTGAAAGGAAGTAGGAAATGGCCATGAGTTATCTTTTATCATTATAAATGTACAATGGGTTTCACTTGTTCAATATCATTAAAGAACAAGTCGATGTTTTCAATAACAGGCAATCAAGAAAAACTAAATGAGGCATTGAGCTTTGTCTGCACCTTGTGGCAGTAAGGTGTATTTATAGAACTAACGTATTGTTGGAGAAAGGATTTGTTTAGGACATACCAACAAGGGAGCAATAATTCCTGAAATATTACAGTGAAAACAAAAAACCTACATGAAGCTAAGTTAACTCAATAATTGCTTGTCTTTTTCTCATTACTGGCAATCAAATATTACCATCAAGGATTTATAAAGATGATTATCGATATGTTTGGTTTGCAGGCTTACTATATTTGGTCTTGTTGAATCTGAGGATGGATTTACCCATTTCCTACAAACAAATAATAATTAATACAAAGTAATGGATCACTTTGGCTCTTATCCTTATATGGAAGACTTGAAGTTCACCTGAGAGGATGTCTTAATAGATTCAGAAATGTTTTTTGATGTTCCTTCCTCAGTTTCTAAAACAGAACACAGTCAAAGACAAATGGCCAATTGCAAATAATGTACAAGTAAGGCTCTCCTTAAACAACATTGAATAATAATAATAATAATTAAATAATAATAAAAATAATAATAATAAAATAATAATAATTATTAATATATATATATATATATATATATATATATATATATATATATATACACACACCTTGTTTTAAATAAGGCTGAGGCTCAACATGCTCGTGGAAAGTGTAAGACAGAGTGTTACTTTGGCCAACGCTACTCTTGGCAACAACATTCAGCACAATATCATCAGGGACGCCCATGTGAGAAAGCATCTTCGTCAAGCGTTCAACTGAAGTCAGTCTTTGATTTCTGCTTCTGCAATCAACAAACAACGGCATACAGCACTTTACAACTAGAGAGCAAAAAGTTGTAAACATTAAACACGAAAAGTTAAAAATGCATTATATTTATGTTGCCTAAAGTCTAATGTTCAATTTCTCAGGTTATAGCTTTAGATAAAACACGATGAGTAGCTTCGGAGCTAGGATAAATGACATCAAAGTATCCACATAAGTACAAAACCCTTATTACCAGGTAACATCTATGCTGTGGATACATACTTTTCTATGAATACCTTTTTAAGGCTATGTCCTTAATAAAGATCCCAACCATCCTACCTCTGCTCAGTTTCCAGATGTAGAGCGAGGCTGCTCTGCTGAGGTAAACAGTCAGAGGGAAACTGCATGATTGCTACTTTCCTCTCAGTATCTCTTACTGGACAATCATCTAGAATAGAGGAAATACATCATTTTCCAGGTCAGTCTGAGATATGACAAGATGATATATACTCATTGGGGGAGAAAACTGTAACTTGCCTAGTTTCCGCAAGCTGGACATGGCATGGATCAGACACAGGCGATAGTGTGGCTCACTTCTTGTCAAAGGGTTGAGTCTGAGGTCCAGCTCCTTTAAAGCTGGCAGCTTACTAAGCACCCTGACCTCCTCCGTTGAGTGGATGCGGTTGTAGTAGAGATTCAGCTTTTCTAGCATCTTCAAGTGTTGCACCCCCTAGGAGGATAAAGCAAGCAACTGCTGGTGAATTTGCAGTGGCTCTGGAATAAAGCTCACACTCGCCACTTTTTTTTGCAACATTGACCTAGTTTTACCACACAATTAGACACAAAGACAGACGTACCTCCACAGAGACGAGTGCATTGTAGGAGAGATCAAGGGTTTTCAAACGTACTAAGTTTTTCAATGCAATTCCAAGATGTCTGATTTTTTCCTCATACGTCCCTGGAAGCCGTAGTGATCGGACGTCACCTATTAAAACAGAACAGGCTAGTGATGCATAATTTAACATCGGACACATTTTAGTTTTGACTCTTTACGTCAAGGGATTAGCCGACTTTAGCATATCTATTCTCCAGGCAATAGCTCCACATACTCCAAGAGAGATAACTAAATGATAGTTTGACACAGATGTAACTTTAAACATCGCTATTTGAATGTCAATACATGCAGTCTATGTATATTCTGAAGTGATAGTGTTTCTCTTTTCGTTAACTAATTACCCAGGTAAGGATGTTTTAAGTGTAATTTATCTCGTATCCATTGCTCTGTTATTGTTGTCAAGCACTCCGCCGCCATACTTTTTGAACATCCGCGCATGCGCAGTTTGCGCACTTTAATCTCCTGAATCAAAACAAACTGCAGTCCAAACCACATACAAAGGTTGAAGTTTCACCAAATGGCTCAACATTTGCCGTGTCATCGGAGACAATATTCGACATAAAAAGTCAGTACGTACATTGAAGTGTATGATTTCACTTTACAACTGAATAAACGCTTAGCAATTTGAAGTCGTCTGCTGCCTCTGCTAACGTCAGTACTTTCATACATCCATTAGTTTTAATCATTACTATGCTGCGAACACCAACAGCCCAAGTGTCCTCATAAGACTACACTCACTGTGTTGTCCGTCTTCAATGGCCGCTACTGTAGATGCTCTGTCTGTCTGTCCCAACATCGTTCTGTGTGCCATTGCCTTGTTGTCCTCTTATCAGCTTTTCAAGGTAGGATACCATCTACAATGTAGGCCTATGTGATATACATTGCATGTGGGAAACAATCTTTGTTTCCCAACTATCCACTGACATTTCTGTAAGTTATGCCTTTTATCTCTTTCTCCAGGATCACAGAGCACCATCATTAGCCTTCTTTCTACTTGGGCTCTCTGCAGTACAATGTACACTGAGTCCATTTTGCCCAGGCCTGGCTTACCTCCAAAACGAATTGGAATGGGCAAGTGAGATTATGGTGTCATCCCTAGTCGCCTTTGACTTATTGTGGCTCAGCGAAGACCACAACACGGCCCATATTCTCTTGTGTGGCTCCTTTCTCTTCCTGGGACTCAGTGATTGTCTGTCAGCAGATACACTGGTGTTGATGACTCACTGCCTGGGTCTCTCCTCCCTGTCTTGCAGTCTGACTGTGTGTCTGTTTTCTAATAACGGGTTAGGGGCCGTTGGCAGTTTGGCCCTCAGCCTCCCCTCACTTGTGGGCATCAGGGTTGGAGTTGAGGTTCTGAGTCCTCTCCTCTCCCCAGTGGCCAGTGAGGGACTGATCAAGTGGATTTTAAAAGGATCATTGTCCTTAGGATGCTGGGCCGCCACGTGGGGCCTGAACCATTTCCTGTTGGAAGTGAGGACATGGGACTGACTGAGAATGTGGCACATTGGATAAATCCACATAGTCTATCATCACTGTTACCTGGAGGTCTCTTGACCTGCTCACTATATTCATAGCTCGAAGGACACAAAGTGAAAACATGTGTAACTAACTTCTAAGCGTCTCAGGGTTGGAGAAGCTAATTTTGTTCATATGTTCATATTACTGCTTTTATGCTTATGGTCACAAACAATTACATTTCCCCAGCACATAAAGACCTGATGTTAGCTATTCTGTGACCAAAGCAGTTTATGAACAGTGTCACATCTCAACAAAGTACAATACACTTTAGGTAATTGACATTTACAACACTTCTACATATAATACAAATAACCTTATGCCAAAAGGTTTTCAGCGTTGGTCACATCGTACATACTTCTTTTTATACACTGTCACTGAAGCAGCAGATGGCCACTGACACACTGAATCAAGCCGTTTCAGTTAATGCTGTTTTCTTTGACTGTTAATGCCACCACAGCCACTGTAACTAATTGGGTAACCCACTTGCAGTGGTCTTATTTAGTGTTATGGATTTTAGTTTATTGCATTTATTTGTAATTTGTATTAATTGCCAACTGCCTCTGAAAAAGTATGTATGAATTGTATGTACTGTATGCATTTGGCCAGCATTGATTATGTAATGTACAATATATCTCTATTTATCCTTGAATTTCAATTGAGAGACTGCAGAGTTTGAGGGTCAGATCTAGAAGTACCTGCCTCCCTCATACTGCAGTATACAAGTGCCCACATATCTGGAATGGTGCCACAAACCTCGCTACTCACCGTAATGTACTTGATGTAGTAGTTTGTTTCTATTGTTTGCAATTTATGTCATTGTAAGGGGAAAAGTAAGTTGTGCAGTTATTTAGTCAATAATTATAATTCTTTAACGCTATTTTATTAACCAAATAAATTAAACCTGTATTGTCTATTAAAGCACAAATGATCATGTCATTCTAACATACAGCTTGGCAGCTTGTGTATTCACTGCTACGTTTATATTTTTTACTATTTTAACTTTTGTCTATGGTATTCAGTCACATTATCTTGGCCCATATTCACATCCGCTTGTTGTTTTTTTCTCCACATAAACATGCATATCGATTCATAAACATATAGCCTTCTGGCTACATGTCATCTGAACCTGGTTCCCCTCTCTGACTAGACCTGCTTCATGACTGCTGCTGCTGGGGTTCACTGTCCGCCCAATAGATTCATGATGCTCCACCGCCACTGCAGAGGAACAGGAATCTGCCACTGAGCATGCTCAGTGCAGTCTGGAGCCCATGGATCCAGTGCAATTGCAGGAGAGGAGGAGGAGGGGCAGAAGGAGGAGGAGGAGAGTTTAGACACTGGACGGTTTCAGCAGCACGGGGGGCTGGGGTTTTTGGTGGAGTGCTGAGGTGGAAGGATGCACGGTGGAGGCTGAGTCAACACAGACACACAGGGATATGATGGAAGTCACATTGATGGACTGGCTGTTGTCATCCACTGACGTGAAGATATGTGAAGGGTAAGCTTTGTGCATTATGAAGAGGAGAGACGGTGAGATCAGGGTAAAAAAAAAAAAAGATGGAGTTAGTTAATCGCACCATACCGTCTAGTAATTAGTCAGTTAATATTTCATTGCAATAACTATCACAAAAAACATTTCTTTCCTCTATCTGCAGTGCAGGCCGTGGTGCTGAAGACAGCGAGACTGTCTTTGTTCTCATTCAGTCAGGAGGTCACTAGACAGTGACTCTGGGACAGATTGGAGGAAATGTATGCTTTCTATTCCCTTTTAGTGTACATCTTCTACACCGTCTTCAAGAAGGAGGATGTGGAGGAGGTAGATGCCTTAGAGGTATGTGTAGACACAATTTAACATGTCTTGTGTCGGGGGGTTTTGTGGTGTGAGAGATCCAATACTATCAAAGCCCATTTTTCGATTTGTGTCCTTTTTGTACCTGTCTTGGCCCATTTAAAAACAAAATGGTCTTTAAAGAGATAGCCTGTATTTGTCATGCATACATACAATATTGGATGGCCAGGGTATTGCCACACTGGTGCTGTACATGTGTGCTGCGTGTTTCTGCTGTGTTGTGGGATTTGCAGTGTGAATGTAAATATTTTCATCATGTATCACTGTCTGGCCATCATGCCATGAGCAGGAGCCAGCACATGTTTCCATGGAAACAGGCAGTAAGAGGAGAGATGGCCACGCCCCCAAGAAGAAGAAACAGGCTTGTGCTAGGCTTAGTGATTCGAGTGAGTGCTCCTTAATAACAAATGAATACCATTGTTGTATTTAAACTCTGATATAGTGGTAGTGATGATGTATGGAAAATCAAACCTTATACACTCAGTGATGAATATGCAAATTCCTCCAATAGTTCATGACACTTTAATATTTTCTGTAGGCAGTGACAGTGACGGGCTGTCTCCAAGTGACGAAGATGAGGAAGATGCTCCAGACATCCCAGCATGCACTCCTCTCGCTGCCTTTCTGTCTTTCAAGCAAGAGTCTGAGAAGAGGAGGGCATCACAAGTACAAGTGGACACAACAGAAAAGGTGTCAAGCCAGCTTCATCATTCAATGTCACAATGTCCAAACTAACACAACAATAGACATCCATTCACAAATCAAAACCCCAATTGTTATGTATATATATATATATATATATATATATATATATATATATATATATATATATATATATATATATATATATATATATATATATATATATATATATGTATATATATATATATATATATATATATATATATATGTATATATATATATATATATATATATATATATATATATTTATTTTTTTTCATTTTTGCCCCCCATCCCCTGTCAGCTTACAGAGTCTCCCCTTGTGGCAGTAATGTCCCACTTGCTGAGCTTTCTGGAGCAGTACTCCCACTTCCAGCAGCTCCAGCAGCAGGTGGCCCAGTACCGGGTTCAGCTGAAGAGGCATCGCGTCCAGCACCGCCGGCAGATGAAGGCCCTGCGCACCTCCTACCGTCAGCGCCTCCATGACAAAAACAGCATCATCTGTAGCCTGGAGGAGGCCATCAGCCAGCCACACACACCCAGCCCCTTGACCCCCTCGGAGGGTGAGTGGAGGAGGGAGGGAGCGGCGAAAAAGGACAGGGGAGGAGAGGAAGAATAGAGATTAGAGCTTGAGATAATGTGTATGGCTCTAAAGGAGGAGGTGTGAGAATCGGTGAGTATTGCAGAATGGGGGGTGGCTACTAGTAATGGCTAACAGAGTTAATGTATTACCAATGAAGCTGTTGGTAATCATTAGTTAACGGTGAGAGATTACACACTATGAGTAGTAAAGGAAGACATTTAGGGGAAGCTATAGGAAGGAAGTGGCTTCTGTTTGTTTCAGGAAACCTATAGCAGATAAAGCATTGTATTTATGGAGTAAGTTATAGTGTTCTCAATCTATAGAAACTGTAGCCTGTCAACTTGGTTTCATTTTTTTCCATTTGTTGTTCCTGCAGTGGGCTTGAAAAGTGACAGGGAGATAGATTGAGGGTCATCAAAGCCCTGGTAGAGCACTGGAAATAATCTGTCTGAGACCATACTGATTGGATTAATGGGGCTGCTGGTCTAAATCAACTTGCCATTTCCATTGACTTCACCAGTCTCATTAAGGCCGTGTATGTAGTCCTCCGAAGCCTTAGATGTTGGGTGATCTGCCCGTTTCAGGCTTGAACAGATACTGTGACATGACACATCCATTAGCCAATAAAAATGCTGCATGTTGTCCAGGTTCATAGGCTGATGAGTGTTTGATTGTCACAAGTTGAGGCCATACTGTCTCAGCCATGATGCGTAAGATAAAGTTACAGCGTTAACTCAGCAAGAATCGACAGGCACTTTGTCGCTATTGACCGTACATAAAATATCCACCAGTGGGCTGCTTTGTTCCCCAGCCCGTGTACTTACAAGCTCTGGCACATGCTAGCCTCCATGACACGTGCACCCATGTTGCACTATAAATAGCTCTGGGTGCACGTTCTGGTGTTATGGAGGTAAAGAGTGTGGAAGGCTGTGGTTGTTTACTGGGATGTGATGTGCAAGTCTGCATGCAGGGCGTTTGCTCTGCGTCTTTTGGATTTAGTCTAGATCCAGGGAGTTACTGGTCAAATTCTAACCGTGGTACTCTAACTGGTCTACTCTAACCTTGTGCAATAAGTCAGGAATTTTCAAGACTATGCATGTTCATTTTCCTCCCACATTTTCCTGCCGTCACGTTTTTCATCTCTGGCCTGGACCCAGAAAGACACATCCTCCCCTCCAACACAGAGGCCATTTAGCATCTCCCTTTTTTTCTTGTCTCATTCCCTCCTGCACCATGGTGACAATGCAAATGCTGTTGATGTGATTAGCATAAAGCCTTGCGTAAACAATCCAATGTGACAGAAGCCAATAAATCATTGAGAGGAGAGAGGATTAATTAAAATGAAATTTTGATGGTTGCCAGGTCTCCTACGATTTATATAAGACATGATTTGTAACAAATCATTTCTTCTCCCAAATGTAAATGGTGGCCAACCAACTCCATCCAGAAGAATGGGAGCAGCTAGACGTGGGAAGCGGAGGTTGCTCCACCACGCTAAAGTGAACATGTTTACTTCAGAGCTTCACTTCAACCGAGTCACTTACGGATGTCTGTACTTAGGGGGATGAAGGCCCGCAAAAGCTTGGATCGGGGAAACACGGAAACAAGGACGTTACCATGACGGCATTGCTCTACATGGCCGCATGGTGTGCAAAGAGCCATAAGTGCATATTTAATGTCCCCCCTTTAATATCTACCATGAATAAATAACATGGTTTCCAGACTGAACTTTTGCAGCCTTTAGGCAGAGGTCTAGATTGATACCAGTGGTTGATGTGGTGTTTCTAGGTGGCTGGGGTTAAAATTAACCCTGTAATATACAGTATAACAATGAGAAATGAATGGGGATGATTCTGCTGACTCAGCTGAGCTGGGCCAGTAGTATAGATGGGGGTGGCCATGATGATGATGATGATGATGATGATGGTGGTGGTGGTGGTGGTGGTGATGATGATGATGATGATGATGATGATGATGATGATGATGGTGGTGGTGGTGGTGGTGGTGTTATGGATTCCTCCCCAGATGTAGGCAGCAGTGAGTCAGGGGGTCTTGTGGGGGTCCACAGTCTGGTGGCGTCTCTGTACGGGCTCCAGGGGGAGAGAAGCAGGCTGAGGGGAGAGCTGCGTCTGCTGCACTCCCAGCTGGAGGAGAAGGAGCAGGACAGACACTCACGAATACTGGACTTCCAGCAGCAGGTGGGTGTGATGTTGTCAATATCCTCCTCTGCATTTCATTGGCTTTGTACCTGTACTCTGCATATGACAATAAAGTTGAATCAAATTGTCATTATCCTATCATAACACACACCTTTTCCGAAATGGGATTTTATAATATTTAAAAATATATATACTATACAAATCTTATTCTGATATTAAGCAAAGAAAACAAACCTATTAGGTTTTGCTTTATTTTCCATTCTGTTTTTTTAACAATATACATTTTAAGTGGAGAATATAATAACACGTGATTTGTATCATATTATAATGTGATTATTCTATTATATATTTTATACTATTACACTCGGAAGTGTGAAAATAAGGCTTGAATATTTGCATCAACATATTAATAGCGTCAATATTTTGATGCTACCTCTGGTTTCTACTACAGATTGACGATCTGAAGGGCTGTATTGAGGAGCGTGAAGAGGAACTGTCCAGATTGAGAACTGCCTCAGTAAGTCCGAAACAGTATTGTCCCTCTTCAGCATCAGCAGTATTGAATGGGCTTTCCCCCTTGGCAAGTCATCAATAAACCTGCCACAACGCATTTTCTTTATCTGAATCCACAATCCACAATTCATCGCTGGTAAAGTGTCCAAACGCTAGAATTGATTAATCAAAGCTGTGTGTTTGTATATAAATTATCTTTACATTAACATTGAACATACATCTGTATACATTCTCCTTGTATTTTACCTCCTCAGGGGGCCACCGACTCTGAGAAAAGAGTGCTGTGTCTCTCTGTGGAGAATGACAGTCTGAAGCAGAACTTGAGTATGACTCAAGGCCTCCTGCAGCAGCTGTCAGCCATCCCCTCCCAGTCCAGCAACATGCTCATCAAGGTAAGAGCACACAGGAAACACAGGAGGCTAACACACTAGCACCTCCTGCAATTAAAGACATGTTTGTGGTTAACTCCCATGGAAGCATTTTCATCAATAAGATTTGAGAGTTGTAAAAAGAGAAAGGAGCAGAAAAGAGGGGAAGAGAGCAAGATTTTGAAATTAAACAAACAAAAAGTCCCCTCTCTCTCTACTCCCTCCCTACATTTCTCCCTACACAGAGGCAGGCACAGTTAACTCAAAACAGATATTCTCACAATGTATTTCACTCATTATTAGCTGATGCCATTTCTAACAAACTACACAAAATTACTATTAAATCTTACCTACAGCACCTTTAATAGAGAGATGTTCATTTTGAGATATTCTCCATATTTCCCTGAAATCAGTGTTTAGGAATATCTTTAAGATGTTGTCGTTGTTGTAATGGCAGCTATGTGAAAAATACTTACTAATACTACTAATTGTGTGAATGTGGAAAACACCTAATACTATCTAGAAAAACAGAGTCAGTAGATTTTCCACATAAGGTTAGGACCTCAATGCACTTCCTTAAAATGCTATAGATGCTCACAGATGCTATATCCATGTTTTTTTATAGAATCTATGGTATAGCAGCATCACACCGTTTTTAGATTTAGCTTTTTAAACATTTGAAAACGTTCTAGAAATGCTTCAAAGCCATTTCCAGCAATGTATTATTGATATGAAAAACCCACATTAAAACAAATGGTTATTCAATATAAAAATCTATTTCCTCATGGGCGCTCCCAGGAGAACGAGAGCCTGCGCAGCCGGGTCCAGCAGCTGGAGATGTCTCTGCAGGAGCGTGCTGAGCAGCTCTCCTGCATGGAGAGACAGAGTGAGAAGAGCGAGTGGAGGAGAGGAGAGGAGCTAAGGAAGCGAGAGGATAGAGTAAGGGAACTGCAGCTCGAGTTGGACAGAGAGCGAGGCAAGGAGCCCATGGTTAAGGTTAGTTGTGATTTGTGTGAACTTTACATAGCATTTTGTGTGTTTATGTTATCCATGAATCCTTGGATCATAACAATCCTTGACCTTGGACTAAGTGTCCCTCTGCCAGAAAAAAACCTGCAATAACTCCTTTATTCCCACTGCCATTAGCATCCTCAACTAAAAAATAATCAAACATTCTCCATATTGCACTTTATCTCATTCTATTTTTGTTCTTAACTGGTTGGTGTACATTTTTGTATTGTTGGTTGTTTTTTAATGTGAACCCCGTCAAAGACGATCAGTGTTGATGGACAATAAAGTTTTCTAATACAAAAAAACGTTATAATCCAGTATGTGACCCAGACGGTGGAGGTGGAGTCACCCTCCATGTTGAAGCAGCTGTCGAAGGCCAGGCAGAAGAATGAGCTCCTGTCTGAGAAGCTGTCCGGGCAGAACGAACAATGCAAACACTTGGAGGAGCAGATCCGAAAGTCTGACGAATACAGTTGTAATCTGCAGCACAAGGTACCAGGAGAGACATAACATGGTGTTGTAATTGGCTTTTAAAAGAGAGGTGTCACAGTGATTGTGTTTATTTAGTCATATGATCAATGAGCCGGCAGTGGAACAAAGAGAAATTATCACAAAAATATTGTACATTTGTTATATTTCAATTATCTTTCCAGTGAGACAACTGATGGTTGATGGTGGCGGTACTGTTAAAATCTTATTTGCTTATGTTAAGCTATTCAATTAGTGCCCAATTAATGTATTTTAGCCATTGGCTCCCACAAGGCAATAAGTCACAATTTCAAGTCAAGTCAAGTCAAGTCAAGTCAATTTTATTTGTATAGCACAGGTGACACATTTTACAACACCCCCTAACCCCAGCCCCCCAATGGGCAAGAACAAAAAAACTCCCTTGATTACCATGAATAAATCTTGAGAAGGCACACAGAGTGGGGGATCCCTCCTTCCAGGGATGGTTAGGAGTGCAATGGGTGCCATAAGTGAAACACATAGTATTACAGCAGGCATTTAAAGTACACAAATAAGAAATTCATTTTGTCCATGGTGATGAGGTGCTGGCTTGTGAGCAGCTGGTAGCCGTCCAGTGCAATGGCCGGACATCCAGTCATGATCACAGCAACACCCTAAAACAAAGACAACATTGTGGTTAGATAGGGCAGGCAAAACACACACACACACACACACAATCTAGTCGGCAGCAGGGGTAGGCTGTCGGCAGCAGGGGTAGGCTAGTGCTGGTTAACAGGTCGATTTAGCTGTAATGAGAGCTGAGAGACACTCCTAGGAGCCAAATGAGTCAGCTAAGCCATTGGAGGGAGGCGACAATAGTGGTATGTGGTCAAAGACACCAAGATTTTTGACACATGAACTTTAAGAGATAGTAGAGTCCTCAAAACGCAGTGTGACATCTTTCCAGCTCTGTCTTTCCTGTGTTAAGCTGCTTAAGTAGTTTTGGGACATCCATCTTTTAATTGCAGTCAAGCAGGATTCAACCTGGATCTGGGAGGAGTCGCTGATCCAATAGGAATATAGGTTTGAGTGTCATCGGCACAACAGTGAAAACTAATTCCGTAGCTGTGAATGATATCACCAAGAGAAAGCATGTAGATTGCAAAGAGCAGTGGACCAAGGACCGACCCTTGGAGGAGTCGAAAGCTTCGGTTGCAGTGTTGCGATTGTGAGTCTTCACAAAGAATGAATTGCATTCTGTTTGTCAGATAGGATCTGAACCAGAGAAGAGCCGAGCCTTTAATGCCAACATAGTGTTCAAGACGATCAAGAAGAATGCTATGGTCGATTGTGTCAAAGGTGGCACTAAGGTTAAGCAGCACCAGCAGAGAGCTTGCATTGCTGTCCATGGTAAGAAGAAGATGAACTGATGAATGACTGATAAATGATTGGTTCCTGGTTTATTTCCAGATTGCTGCGTATGAGTGTGAGATCAGTAAGCTGAGAGAGGAGCTGCTGAACGAGATCGGCCACCTGGAGGAGAAGAAGGAGGAGGCTGTGAAGGCCGCCGCCTCCTGCTCAGCAGAACACTTCCAGAGCCTGCAGGAGCAGTTCTTCAGTGAGTTACTGTGGAAGAATATCATAATATAAAGTGAATTGTATCATCTTTATTGATTCATCTAAATGTACTCACGTTAACTGTATGAACTGTATTTACTGTATTTAACCACTTACCACTTTATGGCCGACAGCCCTAATGTAAATGTACCTCCTCACCCCTACTCCCCCTACACAGTTCTTTGTTTTACTGTCCTGTCAACTATAAATACTTGCTGGTGCTTTGTTATCCACACGGACTGTATAGCTCTTTCATAACACATATACTCAATGCTCATGCTGACTGAAGTTACACCCACACCCAACAGTATCAAAAATCATACCAGTTTAATCATACTGGTACCTGTTCTGCTGTATGACAATAAAGAGACACAAGGTAAGTGTGTTTGGTGTTCGGTGTTGTTGGCTGCAGGCCTGCAGAAGCGACTGACGGCCCTCCCTCCCACCCTACGCTCCATGAAGACCGACTACGCCAGCCTCAGGAGCCAGGTCCGCAACTTCTCTGACTTCTATGGAGCAGCCATCAGCGATGCCAAGAAACAGGTCAGCAGGTCTAACGTTAATGGCCAAAATCATCCTGACAGCTCTCATTGATTCTATTGTAAGACAGCATGAAGAGATGTCGTGTGCCCTTGATGCAGATCACTGCAGCGATCCATGAGATGTCCGAAGCCAACAAAGACCTTTTGGAGAAATACAGGAAGGAAGTTGCACTGCGAAGGAAGTACCACGAACAACTGGTAGAGCTCAAAGGTGACGGAAGGAGACGAAGACGACAAGAGAAAAACTGCATATTAACTCTGATTCTGCATGAGTCAAACATGTTATGGACAAAACGTCCACTACCTCTCTATCCAGGTAACATCCGCGTGCTGTGTCGTGTGAAGCCCGTGCTGAAGGAGGACCAGCATGAGGAGGGCCAGTCGGTGGTGGTCACCACAGACCCTAACAACGAGTCTGCCCTCTCAGTGATGAACAAGGGAAAGGGTCGCACCTTTGAACTGGACAAGGTCTTCCACCCCCAGGCCACACAAGAAGAGGTACCCATGTTGAAATGTCTGTCGAGATAATTGTGTAACTTTAGTGTCATTATTTGGTCGGAAGAAATGCATACAGAAGTTATTTAACCCTTAGTACAGGCCAACTCTGTCACTCTTCATCCCCAACCTCTCCTTCAGTGTTCGCCAGCGGGTGAAAGTCAACCACAGATTAACTCTTGATTGTCACAGCTTCCTCTTGGATGCGTACGTATGATCTGGGACCTGGCCGCTATGTTTTTATAGAGTCCTGCCTCACATCCAAAATACAGGCAGAGGGCAGTCTGGGTCTGTCAGACACCGCCACACACTTCTAGTGTTATATGTTATATGTGATGATTGAGAGGGATTATTTTTGGAAGAGTCTATGCATTGTTTTCCTAGGAAAATCCTACTCATTGTGCGTTTAAGGTTTTCCAAGAGATCGAGCCTCTTGTGACCTCCTGCATCGATGGCTATCACGTGTGCATATTCGCCTATGGACAGACAGGCTCTGGGAAGACTTACACCATGGAGGTAAAAACCTCTGCATCTCCATGTATTAAACACTTTACAGCAATGAATGAATGAATGGCCGAACCTTGGATCACAATTTTTCCCCCTAATTTTTTTGTCTTGATTTCCAGGGCTCGGTGGAGAATCCTGGCATCAACCAGCGGGCTCTGAAGCACCTCTTCAATGAGATAGAGGACCGCAAGGACATGTGGTCTTACACGGTGAACGTTAGCTCTGTGGAAATCTACAACGAGGTGCTGAGGTAAAGGCTCACCCTCATGGGAAAAAGGCATTCTGTTGGCTTGAACACGACCACACAGCGGTTGCTGCTGTTACTTTGGTTCACAGAGATCTGCTCAGCAAGGAGGGAGAGAAACTGGACATCAAGATCAATCCCGATGGAACAGGGCAGCTGCATGTGCCAGGCCTCAGGGTCACTGAGGTCAAAGGCTTTCAACACATCAAGAAGGTGACAGACATTTCCCCAGTCGGATTGAAACGATCAGTGACATTAAGAGGAAACAAGAACAGCTTTTTTCCAAATGCAATCAACATACTTAATATCTTTCATAATTTCTTCTTTGTATTCTATTTGTTCTTTATTGTATTTTATTCATTCATTTTTTTTCTATTCTTCAAATGTATTTTTCGCTTTGTAGGAATACATTAAACAAAAGAATTCCACCACATTATGTTGCATTTGGCAAATAACACATCTTGAATCTTGAATTTCAAGTTAGCAGCCCAATACATTTTCTCCTGTGGTTCTCCAGATCTTGGCCAAAGCCCGTCGGAACAGGATCACCTTTGGAACCCAGATGAACCAACACAGCTCCCGCTCCCATGCCCTGCTCTGCATTACCGTGTACGGCACCGATCTGGCCGGATCCAAAACCACAGGCGAGACAACCGCTTTACGCGTGGCTTGTTACTACAGAGTGAATCATTTATGTTTTTACAAACAACTTACATTAGAATATTGTGGAGTGTGTGTGTGGAGTGTGTGCTGTTGATGGCTGGTTTACAGCCTCACCTGGCCTGAGTCAGACTGATTAAACTCTGGGGCTGGGGGGGGCTGCACACCTGTGGTGCATGAGCAATCATGGCACCCAGGATAAACCAGCTATCAACACACTCAGGGGGAAGCCACTGTCATGGCAGCACGTTACATCTGCTCGGCGAATACCATCTTGCCATCTCCATTAAACGCATACTTTAACCAACATCTACCCACGTTTGGAGTGCCCCATCAAAAGCGACTGATGTGGCATGTCGTCCACTGCCACACTGTGGCGTGTGGTTAGATTCCACTGCTACACTGGCATGTGGTTAGAGTCCACTGCTACAAATATATTTTAATCCGGGATTACCTTACTTGTTTCATCTGTAGCAGTTTCCGAAATAGAGAATAGATGAGGACAGCATTTGATCATATTCTAGTAAACACCTCAACCATCCCCTTCTTTCTCTAGGCAAGTTAAACCTGGTGGACCTGGCTGGATCAGAGAGGGTGTGGAAGTCTGGCGCAGAAGGGGAAAGGCTGAAAGAGGCCCAGAATATAAACCGCTCCCTGCTGGCATTGGGGGACGTGATCCAGGCACTGAGAGGCAACCAGACCCACGTCCCATTCAGGAACTCCCGTCTCACTTATCTCCTTCAGGACTCCCTTGGGAAAGGCAACAAGACGGCCATGGTGGTCCAGGTTTGTGTTAACTCTCCAGTCACCTTCCTGTACAGCATATTTACATCCATAATTCTCAAGAATGACGTCAACATTTGAAGATCCGATTTGAGTAAATTCTTCATCTGGTGTCTTCAGGTGTCTGCTCTGGAGAGCAATGTGGGCGAGACCTTGTGCTCGCTCAAGTTTGCCCAGAAGGTGTGCAAGGTGGAACTTGGTCCTGCAGCCAGGAAGATTGAATCGGGTGCAGGCCAATGCGATTAGCAGGTCACAACATGGGATGCAATGCCTACCGAAACAAGCCAGAAATGAAACATCAACCCACAGCCAGGGACCTACCAGCTGTAATGAAAACTATGCAGCTTAAGGGCTATAACTGTGGAATTATGCATGACACCAGAATTACACCTTGAGATGGGATGTTTTGGGGGGTTTTGTGACAAGTGCTAGCTCTATATAATGATCGAATCAGCATGTAGCATTATTTCTCCACAACCGTTGCCAAAACAATGTCTGCCTCACCCTTGGAATAAGCTTCTCTGAAACCCAGCGGTGGTTTCCTGTAATTGATACTGAATGTTACCTCTGTTAGGATTGTTAGCATTTTGAGAAGAGAAGTATGTATAGAGATGTGATGCTTTATCTACTTCATTAGTGCAACATCTTATTTTATTGGTTAGCGATATAGTTCAGAGTAGACAGTGACTGCACTTCATGGTGAAAGATTAATGTGTTTTTTGCAACATAGGTGCTTATAGTTGGTGCACCAGCGATAATTATACCAATGTTAGTTGTTATCCGTTATCCGTATCCCGACATATCAGCTATTGCAAAGTCAACTTGATTAATTTGAGTAGGAAGCAAGATGTGTTCCATCAACTGCTGCTGAGTTGGAGGAGCCACTAATATGTAAGGGAGTCAACAAGATTTTCGGAATAAATATGAAATAAAAAATATTTTTAAAAAGGTGTCAAAGACAAGCTACATCCTTGGGCAATTAAAAAAAATCAGATTTTATTGGAAAATATAAAAGACACCTAGTATTAATCACATTGACTTAACAAACCATGGGAATCCAGGATAGTTCAATATTCACACTACATGTGTCTGGTCATCTTTATGAGCAACCTACCACACTTGTCATGACTACATTTACAAATGACAATATGACGTAGAAAAAAGTAATTCCAGTGACTACGGTGAGTCTCTACACAATGTGAATGGGGCTGTACAGAGCACAGCCAGATCCCTGATGTGGCACTAGCGTGTCATAGGTCCAGTTCAATCTGAATCTCCTTCCGTCACGCCAACTGCTCCCACTGCGTCCGCTAGCTCTTCCTCGCTGCCTCGAAGACGGTCCCCTGTAAAACACACAAGACACTCGCTATAAATAACATTTTCATAGCAGGTTTGGCAGATGGGCTGCAAGGCCAACTGTTGCAGCTAAGCATACAGCGAGCATAGGTCTAAGTTTAGAATATCCAATCATCCAGTATGTTGATGATTGGATATGTGGCAATATTATCAGACAGATTCAGGCTCCTTCAGGGTTTAGAATCCATAAAGCAATTAGCCTGATAACGAAGACATGGCCCAGACTAGGGATGCAAGAAATAAAAAATATATATAATAGAAAACCCGGTCTTGGCCAAAGCCCGTAGTTTACACTAATTTACAAATCGAAAGTCGGTTATAATCTGTATTTTATACAGTCATCGTGCATTATACCCACAGTAGAGCTCGGCTGGTCACGCATTTTTTTACCTCCTTTTCAATGTTGTAGAGCTAGCAGGATACACTTCTTAACAGGGATTTTAATGTTATATCCATTGGGGAAATTTTGAAACATGACGTATCCAGTTGAATTGCGTTTTATTCAGGCTATTGTTTAGGGCAGGGTACTTTGTAATTTACCTATTGTGAAGAAATATTGGCCAAAGGACGGCTCTATAGAGGAATGCTGCTGCCCGATGGTTACACGTCTCCTGGGCAGGTATACCGCTAGATACATACTGGTGATCACGTGTTGAATTCACCACGTCACATCGCTAATTCAGCACGTGAATATCCAATATCTTTTTAACTCGCACATCTAAATAGTAACTTATGCAGTTTGAAGGTCTTTAAAAAAAAAAAATTAAATACACCACCACAGCAGCGCTATGCATTTCACTTTTGGTTTTTAAGTCAGACTTTTGGTTTTTAATGCCTGCAACCCACTGACTCCGACGCGGGCGTGTTGGCTCCGACGCGGTTTTGTTCCGTCCTCCGCGCAGCGCCATACCCCACCGGGAGCATTTCAGAAGCGGAGCGCTGCGAGGCGGCTGGATTCGCAAGATCATGCGAGAATCACAAGATCATTGCTAATTTGTGGATGTAAAAAGAGCACAAAAAATAACATTACTTTGCCTGTCTGAAGTTGACTTGCCATTACATTGTCTGTCAGTGGTTGACTTGCTGTTGATTTGGTCATTTTTCCTTGATTTTTGTGCTTCTACCATGATTAAGTAGGCTATAGTTCAATGTCTTTTTTTGTCTGGTTTAATTGTGTTTATTGTTATGTCCTACCTTGTTGTGCTGTAGCCTACAGTTAAAGTCCAGTTATGAACATGGATCAAAGATTTGTGGCTGTGTTTGATCGGGAGGGTGTTTTATTTTGAAAATTTACCAGATGCTCTATGGCTTTTACTATCCGACTTCCTGCCCCGCTCGATCTGCTCTGTGCGGCTGGACGCGGCTTCCGTCAAAAATAGACTAGGCACGTATCTGGAGCACCGCTTCCGGCGTGAATCGTGGAATCACAAGCATTGACTTGAGTGGGCATGATCAG
This sequence comes from Merluccius polli, assembly GCA_030340625.1. NCBI lineage: Eukaryota > Metazoa > Chordata > Actinopteri > Gadiformes > Merlucciidae > Merluccius > Merluccius polli. The sequence continues at coordinate 301,165 of JAOPHQ010005697.1, forward strand.
CTCCGGCGGCCGCTTCGCAGCCGGAAAGCGTCCAGAACCATCCTGCGTTGCATTCAGTGGAATTTAGGCATGAGCCAGCTAGTAAACGTTTGCGAACCAACCTATTTTATACAGCCTCTCAAGAACATTGCATGTTGCAATGTTGAAGGCTTTTGACTATTTAATGATATATCCTACTTCAAAACTTTGCAAAAATACATAACATAATATATAATGTATTTGTATGATGTTGGCAAAATGACTACGAAACGATTCGCGATTACAATATTGTTTGTAATCGTTTATGATTTGCTTGACGAGTACTCTTTTACAAATTTACACATTTTCAAATTACGTACATGTTTGCACCCCTAGCCCAGACACGTTTGTGAATGCAAATCATGACAAAAAGCTTGAAGACTGATACTAACTAATGAGCTCTGCGATGGCCCTCTGCGTTCTTCTCTCCAGTTTCTCCAGCTTTTTCGCCACATCTCGCTTCAGATCCCTGCATTAGGAAACATAACGTATTACTTTGTTGATCCCAGAATTGAAAATGAGGAATCACAATGGAAGAGGTACAGTGAATGCATATTATGATTTTTTTTAAAATAAACTACAACGTAGATGACCGACATCGGAATTTTAAAAAAGCCGTGTTTGAAATGTGCAAATATGGTTAAATATGTCAGTCACCAAAACAATAAGACAAATGTCTGCAATGGAGAAAAAAAACATGTGCATGAGCCATGAACAAGACAAGTCCTAAAGCCCTTACCAGTCAGGTTTTCTTGGGGCGAGATTGGCCAAATCCTGTATGAACAGAAAAGGGCAGAGCTGACTAACAAACAATTGACAACAATAAAGGAAAAACAGACTACACAAGAGTACCTACCACTTCTTCAATGATGGGCTCTGGGTTAGCGGCCTCAAGCTGGTCTTTTACTTTATCTTCCACTAAAAAACATTTAGTTTATGTTATTTCATTCATACATACATACATACTACATCTGAAGTCGTCAATATCAAAACTGCACAGAAAGTCCCGTAACACAAACCCATCAACTCAGCCTCCCCTGACTTTGTGTGTTTTTCCCCAGGACTGGTTAAATGAGGTGGTGTTCTCACCTGAAGCAGGCTTGGCTTTGGGCACCTGTCTGTCCTTCAGCTCTTCATCCTCTGGGGTGTAGTTCCTCAGCTTGATCTCCCTTTGGTGATGCAAGAAGAGAGACCAGATCTAAGTCTACAGGGCCACACATAGGTAATGACTACTAATGGTAGTAGTTAGCAGTAATATTATGGATATATAGCAACTAGAGCCATATATCGTACTTGGATACTCTATAATAATATAGCTGCATGCAGCGATGGGGGGGGCCTAGCAGAATAGCAGCAAAGCAGGCAAGCTAATGCCTGCTCAGGAAGGTGTCATGAGTCCATATACCAAGTTTCGTGTCGATACATCAATGCATCGCAGAGATATTGGGCCACTTCCTGTTTGGCAACTTCGCCGCTGAGTTTGATTAGCTGTTACAGCAAAACAGTTTGAAGTTCAGACATGAAACTTGAACCATCCACCAGGCATGGTCTGAAAACCGTATCCACCAAATGTCATGTAAATCAGTCAAAGTATGTGCCCTCTGTACTTACACGCATATTTTTAACAAAAATCAAAATGGCCGCCAGATTTTTATGCAAACGCACACAGGCCTTTAGCAAATGTACTGGGATGTCTGAGAGTATCAGTCAACACTGGAATTAAGGACAAAGTCCAAAGCAATATGAAGATATGAGCAAAAATGCATTTTTGCTAATTATAGCGCCCCCCAAAGGTCAAAGGTCACCAAAATGATTGGGCCTCTCAAAGAAGGGGTCATTAGTCTGTGTTAGAATTTGAAGTCAAAACTAGAGATGTTCCGATACCATTTTTTCCCTTCCGATACTTGTGCTGTGGTTATCGGCCGATACTGAGTACCGATCCGATACCAGTATGCTATAAAAATAGCATACATGCATGACTGTGATATGATTATCATAGTGGTAAGGCCTGGCTCAGGTTAAACTCTTTGTAAAACATGAATAAATAGAGCAAATTCAAGCCATTTATTTTTAAATAGAACAGTTAACAGCTAACCTAGCTAGCCCTTTTTAGTGTTGGCGTTTTATTTGATTTTAACATCTGAATGTTAGTGAGAAGAAAAGATGGATGAAAAAAGAAAAGAAAAAAAAACAGCGGTAAAAGCTAGCTTGTGTGTCCGAGAGGGCTACTCTCCTCGGACACATTACTCTGAAGCCCCGGCGACGGTCTGGAAGTAGGGTGACCATTTATGAGTTGTTGAAAAGGAGGACACCTCAGCCCGTGGGGGGGGGGGGGGGGGGGGGGGGGGGTGGTGCGTGCCTCGGACCTACGGCCGGGGGGGGGGGGGGGCGGGGCGCGCGATCGCAACACACCGCGGGCCGACGGGAGGGGGGAACCGGACAGTCCGGCCTAAAGCCGGACGAATGGCCACCCTATCTGGAAGTGCGGATTAATAAATAAAATAATGTGAGCGCGGTACAGCGGACCTGAACCGGATGTGATGAGACCTGTTTCGCAGAATGCAGAAGTATGTTGCGCATAACCCCTATTAGATTACTAATTGAAAACATTACGTGGTATCGGATCGGTGCCTGGACTCCAGTAGTCGCTGATACCGATGCCAGCATTTTCGGCAGTATCGGCGCAGTTTCCGATACTGGTATCGGAATCGGAACAACTCTAGTCAAAACATCAAACGGTTGCCGAGATATGGCATCACTTCCTGTTTGGCGGTGTCGCCGCTGAGTTTGATTGGCTGCTGCGGGCAAACGGAAGCGAAATAGAAAAATCCACATGATAACTTTTGTGCGGCTTGGTCTGACGATTCTACGTGTCAAATTTCGTGTAAATCACACGATCTGCGTGACCTGAAATGCTTTTTGAAGGTTTTTGATAAAATTCAAAATGGCGGAAAATCCATCATGGCGCAAAATGACGTCATAGGGTGCGTTGAACTCGTCTTGATCGAAGGATTCCGACGGTACCTCATTTGTGAAATTTGGGCCAACGGGTCCAAAGTTATGATGCTTAATGCACTTCAAACTTTGACATGTTGGTGGCGCTAGAGAGTTTACTGTACGGGCATGATAATTCTTGAGGTTGACCATGGGACTGTCCTGAATATGTGTGCCAAGTTTCAAAACTTTTCACCATGGCGTTCAAGGGGCTGCCATAGACTTCAATTGCAGCGGAAAGTAGATCAATAATAAATATAGCTGCAAGCAGCAATGAGGGACCCATGCCAATCGGGCGATCAATGGAATAATAGATCCGTCAAACCGTTCCCAAGATATAAGCTCACATCGAAATCGGGGCCTTCGCCGCTGATTTCGATCGGCTGTAGCGGGCGCACGAAGTCGAAATTGAAAACGCCACTAAGTAACTTTTGTGCGGATTGGTCTGAAGATAGTCTGTGTTGATTTTCATGAGAATTACTCAAAAATTGCGACCCCTGAAACTGTTCTTTCACTTTCGACAAAATCAAAGATGGCGGCCGAATTCTTACAATGACGTGAAAAGTTTTGCAAGATCCTGAAAGGGGACATTCCACAGTATCAGCAGACATGAAAATGTAGTGTCAAATCCAAACACGTCAAGAGAAATGAGCAAAAATGCAATTTTGTTAATTACAGCACCCCCTAGTGGACAAATGACACCAAATTTGTTTTGCCCACTTTGGACGGAGTCTCGATGCACGTGACCAAGTTTGGTCTTCGGAAGTCAAAGCGTCGCCGAGATTAGGGCTGGACCCGAATATTCGACTATTCGGATATTCGTTCGTTGGGTAGGTATTCGGTTTTCAATTTTGGGATTCGGATATTCGTTTTTTTTTTTTTTTTTTTTCTAAATGTAGGCTATCACTAAAGGCGAACCGCAAAATACATTTTGTCAGCACATTCTTGTACTATATTTATACTTGACTGTTAAGATGTGGAAATATATACCATCTCAGCTTGGGCGCGTGACATCACTCACAGCAGTGAACGTCAGGCTTCAGTTCACCTTGGCCGTTAAAGGGAAGACAAAATGCCGAAGACCTCAGCTGTGTGGGAACTAGGGATGGGCATAATTAATCGATGATCGATCATTGATCGTTAAGAAATGTGTCGATCAATTTATATTATCATCGATCAAAAGGACGTTGTGTTGCATAGCCTACTGTGAGTCTTGAAGCGGTGCGGTGATCGCGGCTTTAGTTCCCCGTGTCTGATCACTGTAATTCGGAGCGTGAATATCGGTTGAATATCTAATATCTTTCTAACTTTAAAAAACACTTTAGTATTTTTTAAGACGATAGTCGCACATCCCTCGTAACTACGCCGTGAAGGTGAACCCTCCCGGACTCCGCTATTAACATGAACCGCTCCGCCGGAGGAGCCGCACATCCACACGCACCGGACACCACAATACAAACACACATGTTTTACATTTGATTTTAAATAAAGTTGTGTGCAGTTATACGGATAAATACGATTATTGATTAATGACCGATCGCGTACTGCGGTCAAGACAGCCGTCTCTCGGTTCGCGTGGTCAAGCCAGCCGCTCCAACATTTTCAATATTTCCATAACTGTGACATTTTAGCAAAACGTTCAGGCTCATATATGTTTTCTGACTAAGGTATTACTTTTAGATAGTTCATGCAATTGTTTCTAAATGTGTGGCTCATCTTATTGTCGCAAGCCTTTTCCGAGCGCCGGCTGCATATTGTATGGGCATATGTCGGCCTTTTCCCCTTTTTTCAAAACAGTTATACAGTTCAATGCCCACTTTTACTGCCTTGTTTGATTATTGTTGGCCGATAAGTAGGCTACTTATTGTGATTGGAATACAGATTTAGTCTTGTTGGATCGTTTCCAAACCTTTAAGAGCGCATGTAGGCGCATTGTTCGGCTTTTACGAGCGCCGCATAGGCCTATAACCAGGGACGGGCTGCCATAGGGAGGTTCGGCCGGACGATTTCAGGCCGATTATTTTTTATTTTTTATTTTGTGTATTGTTATTTTTGGGCCGGTCCAGATTATTGGGCCGGTCCAGGACTGTCGCACCCCCCCCCCCCCCCCCCCCCCGTCAACAATCCCGCCCGCCCCCCATCAACAATCGCGCACCTCAGCTTTTATCCGCCGTTTAAACAGTAACGTTACACATGATAAAAACGTGCACTTACTTTGCTTGGAAAATAGTTGCAACTGATCCGAATAGTAGCCTACCAAACCTCACACCAAACCTTTTGCAAAAAGTTTTTTTTTTTTTGCCCCCCCCCCCCCCCCCGAATATTCGAATATTCGCTGTCGATTACTACCGAAGCTCCGGAGCCCAAAATATGGTATTCGGGACAGCCCTAGCCGAGATACGAGCAAACTTCCTGTTTGGCGGCATTGCCGCCAAACAGTGAAAAGTTGGCATAAACTATCAATGGGGCAACCCACAGTATCTGCAGATATCACAATTTCATTTCCAGTAAAAACACATCAAGAGTTATGAGCAAAAACAATGTTTTGCTAATTACAGCGCCCCCTATGGACCAAATGACACCAGATTTTTTTCCTGCTCTTGGGACAGAGCCTCGAAGCATGCGATCAAATTTTATTTCGATACGTCAAAGCGTTCCCGAGATATGAGCTCACATCGAAATCATCGCCGTCGCCGCCAAATTTGATTGGCTGTAGCGGGCAAACGAAGTCAAAGCTGAAAACGCCACTAAGTAACTTTTGTGCGGATTGGTCTGAAGATAGTCTGTGTTGATTTTCATGAGAATCACTCAAAAATTGCGACCCCTGAAACTTTTTTTTCACTTTCGACAAAATCAAAGATGGCGGAAAATCTATTATGACGCATTATGACGTCATAGGGTCCGTTGAAATCGTCATGATCCAAGGAATCCAACGGGTCAAAAGTTATGTGCACAATTGTACCTGAAACTTTGACCCGTTGGTGGCGCTAGAGCGTGTTTAGTGCCGACATGTAACTTGGTGAAATTAAACATGCAACTGTCCTTAATCAATGTGCCAAATTTCACAACTTTTTTCCTTACGGTTCTATGGGCTGCCATAGACTTCCCATGGCAGAAGAAAGAGGAATAATAATAATAATAATAATAATAATAATAAGAAAAGGTAGAAAAACAATGGGTTCCCTGTAGCTTCGCTACATGGGCCCCAATAATAAGAAAAGGTAGAAAAACAATGGGTTCCCTGTAGCTTCGCTACATGGGCCCCAATAATAATAATAATAAGAAAAGGTAGAAAAACAATGGGTTCCCTGTAGCTTCGCTACATGGGCCCCAATAATAATAATAAGAAAAGGTAGAAAAACAATGGGTTCCCTGTAGCTTCGCTACATGGGCCCCAATAATAATAAGAAAAGGTAGAAAAACAATGGGTTCCCTGTAGCTTCGCTACATGGGCCCCAATAATAATAATAAGAAAAGGTAGAAAAACAATGGGTTCCCTGTAGCTTCGCTACATGGGCCCCAATAATAAGAAAAGGTAGAAAAACAATGGGTTCCCTGTAGCTTCGCTACATGGGCCCCAATAATAAGAAAAGGTAGAAAAACAATGGGTTCCCTGTAGCTTCGCTACATGGGCCCCAATAAGAAGAAAAGGTAGAAAAACAATGGGTTCCCTGTAGCTTCGCTACATGGGCCCCAATAAGAAAAGGTAGAAAAACAATGGGTTCCCTGTAGCTTCGCTACATGGGCCCCAATAATAAGAAGAAAAGGTAGAAAAACAATGGGTTCCCTGTAGCTTCGCTACATGGGCCCCAATAATAATAATAAGAAGAAGAAGAAAAGGTAGAAAAACAATGGGTTCCCTGTAGCTTCGCTACATGGGCCCCAATAATAATAATAATAATAATAATAATAATAATAATAATAAGAAAAGGTAGAAAAACAATGGGTTCCCTGTAGCTTCGCTACATGGGCCCCAATAATAAGAAAAGGTAGAAAAACAATGGGTTCCCTGTAGCTTCGCTACATGGGCCCCAATAATAATAAGAAAAGGTAGAAAAACAATGGGTTCCCTGTAGCTTCGCTACATGGGCCCCAATAAGAAAAGGTAGAAAAACAATGGGTTCCCTGTAGCTTCGCTACATGGGCCCCAATAATAATAATAAGAAAAGGTAGAAAAACAATGGGTTCCCTGTAGCTTCGCTACATGGGCCCCAATAATAATAATAAGAAGAAGAAGAAGAAGAAGAAGAAGAAGAAGAAGAAGAATGGGTTCCCTGTAGCTTCGCTACATGGGCCCCAAAAAGGTAGAAAAACAATGGGTTCCCTGTAGCTTCGCTACATGGGGCCCCAATAATAATAATAATAATAATAATAATAATAAGAAGAAGAAAAGGTAGAAAAACAATGGGTTCCCTGTAGCTTCGCTACATGGGCCCCAATAATAAGAAAAGGTAGAAAAACAATGGGTTCCCTGTAGCTTCGCTACATGGGCCCCAATAATAATAATAAGAAAAGGTAGAAAAACAATGGGTTCCCTGTAGCTTCGCTACATGGGCCCCAATAAGAAAAGGTAGAAACACTATGGGTTCCCTGCAGCTTCGCTGCATGGGTCCCAATAATAATAATAATAAGAAAAGGTAGAAACACTATGGGTTCCCTGCAGCTTCGCTGCATGGGTCCCAATAAGAAAAGGTAGAAACACTATGGGTTCCCTGCAGCTTCGCTGCATGGGTCCCAATAATAGGAAACAATACAAAAACAATGGGTGCTTCGCAGCTTTGCTGCTAGGCCCCCAATTAAACATATCTTGTGTACATATAAAACCACTCCAGGAGGTGGCAGTACAGCCAAATGTATTCCAAAAAGTGAGAAAACAAATCAGTGGGCCTAATATTTCTTTGGAATAATGGTCTCTTTATTATAATAGGTCTATAGATGCTTCTTCAATAGTAGAACATTCAACCTCCCATGTCAGTCAGTATTAAAGGAGAGCAGCCAAATGGCGAGGAGTGCCTTCCCCTTTCATTTCATCACCTTTCAGCGTGGTTCTACGCAGGGGGAATTCCTGCAGGGCTCGCCTGACATGACGGCTCAATACAAAGTGATCTTAAAGCCTGCAGGCTCTTATTAAAAATACAGTACGACTGTCCCGTGTTGGGAGCCAAGCAATAGAGGAAAAAACAAGATTCAAGATGGTATGTTCTGGATACATCTATCAAATCAACACTGGACAGCAAGAGACAGACCAATGCCTTGTATGGGCATCATCATGAATGCTAGTCATGTTCTGCCTCGGACCAAGTGTGGCCCAGCCTTAGTCCACGCATTTTATACTGCCCCTTCATTCTCTGCTATAAATAGACCTGCCCATATGTATATTAGACACATAGAGACTGTATATTACACTCACCACTTAAACTGCACATATTAAGAACAGTACTTTCAATTACTATGTAATTGTATCCAATCACTGTTTGATACATTTCACAATGTACTTTCACATGTAGTGAAATGCTGGGTTGCCACTTTTTCTGACTGCATGTATTCATGACAAATAAGTCAGATAGAGTTACCTTAATCAACATATAATGAAGGGTGAGATTAGCCTAGAACTCTAGACACCCCCTAGCGGCAGCAAATTTATTTGGCAGCTAGGTAGGTCTAGCACGGCTCCGTCGGCTTTTTGGTGCTGGAAACACAAAGTATGTCAGACATATCACAGCGTGAGGGGCGGAGTCGAAAGCCGGGCTACCATAACGACAGAGATGCGACGGTTCCGTGTTAGAGTTAAACAATGGCTGCCGCTGCTGGCGAACGGCTGTCTTTCGACTTGGCTTTGGCCGTGACTCTTCAAGACTTGAAGTTAACATTTTATTTGAGAAAAGAACAAAGAACGGCACTGAAGTCTTTCCTCGAAAATAAATATTTATTCTGAGTTTTGATTAATTACGTAGTCAGAGCCGTCGCTCTGACTACGTCACCTTCTTCGTTGCTCTGATTGGTTGTAGCGCTATCCTATTGCGTGCAGAGGGAACTTGAAAGACAACCGTTTATCCCGCCCACACTGCCAATGGAGCTGAGCCAGACCTTACATCTTTCTGATGTGGGTCTGGCTTGCCAGGCTAGGGTGAGATATGTTTGACTTGACAATATAACTGTAGTGGATGGCACACTAGATCATTTGTATATTACTACACAAGATAAAAAAATAAGCTTGTGAAGGAATGTAAATAGTGTCAAGAATGTGCCAACCAAAGTTTCTTAGCAAGGCCAGTCGAAAACCTTGGGAACATAACATGATGCTCATCACAGGTCTGGCCATTTCCAGAATCTAGCCTGGACATCAGTGTGACAACAGTTTTACTGCTTTGGCTCGTCAGCACAAGACCAGAACCAACCCTGACATCCTCAGTAAAAACAACTGCTTGAGACAATGGTTCAAAAAAATATTTACAAGGGATCTCCAAAGGTCCATTGTCCATTAAACAATATCATGGCTATGACTGACGTCACAGCTTCCCTGTCTCTCGCTCAGTCTCTTTCAACAGCAACTGTTCTAGAATGACCAACCTCTACTCATCATCTAATGCACACAGATGAACATATGAAGGCCGAAAGTGTCAAATGGTGATTTCCTATTAACTCATTGGCTGCCAGCCATTTTCAGTGCAGAGAGCCCCATACTGCCAAGCGTTTTACAGCATTTTGACTGATTTCCTAAGACCCACTTAACAGTGAGTTCTATGACTATGTAAACACCGAAACTATCAAAAGAAAGAGTAGACTCTCTTCTTTAATCAGGAACGAACCGTTTGTTTCTACCTTTTTCCGTTCTTTAGTAATCGGCAGTAGAACATACGTTGGTTTCACCAAAAACACCTGTTTTTGACCAAAAATGGAGAAAACAAGCTTTTTGTGTTACTCATCTCTCCCATCCTATTTGGCACGGGGCCCACCTAGTGGGTCAGTTCGGTAGTACATACTATGTTTACAAGCCTGATTTTTTGTGACAAGGTCCTCTAGATCGCTCCCCAGTCAGCCCCGTTGAAAAACATAATTGACGTCTATAGACGTCATTGGCAGTCAACGGTTGTATTTCAATTGACGTCTATAGACGTCATTGGTAGCCAATGAGTTAATTATTGATTCTTTAAAAAAGGTGACTTGAAAAGTAATCAAATGTGTGAGATCAAGTAGGAACTTAAAACATTACCAAAATCTCTTGGTAAGGGTGGGACATGCTTTGTACACAAGAACCTTAGATAGCAGTGTGCTGTGTTGAGTTAGACATTGTTGTAGAAAGGAACAACTCATTTAATGCCATGCTATTGCCAACTGATTTAGACTAGCCAACACATTTAGACAGTTTGGGCAGACATACATGTTGCCCATAAAACTCTTTCCTCATACGTGCTGCATCCTGTTCCACGGGAGGGGCGTGTCCCAGAGCGCACATGTCATTAAGTATAAACAATGGAAACAGGTCCTGCAGGACAGAAGAGCAGGCTGCTGCTTTCCTGAAAACAATCACGTAAGCTGCAGGATATTTGAGCAGCTACATGAACAGGGTTTTTGGTCCAGCCCAATGTAAATATACCGAGGTGTGTCACTGAAAGTTATCCTTTCACATCGTGCGATGTAGCCATACACATGCAGCCAACCACTTAGAGTTCCTAATTTGTAACAATAGCATTCCTTGTCTCATCACACAACGAAATTAAGCAAACCATGTACTTAACCAACCTGTGCCTCTCCTCTGCCTCTTCTGCCAGGGCCTTTTTCTTCTCAGGTTCTCCTTCGTCATCGTCGCGGCCCTGTTAAGAGCATCACAAAAATATGGGATTTGACACCATAGTCTCAGAATTTGTCTATAATTTGTCACCATGTCTATAACTATGAAAATGTCATATACATATATATGTATGTATTATATATACACACACACACACATAAATGGACTGCATTTATATAGCACTTTCTCATAGGTATGACCAATCAAAGCGCTTTACAATTAGTATTATACACCCATTCATACTCCGACGGCAACAGCCAGCTCGCCGACTAGCAACCAATCCAATTACTAGGCGCCTGCCGCCCATATATATATAATATATAAAAAAGCCAATATCGGACATCCCTAATATATATATATATATATATATATATATATATATTTACCGATAACCGATATTGTTCAACTCTTAATTTCCGATACCGATATCAACCGATACCGATATATGCGGCCACGTGAAACCTCCGCTTTACACTCATTGCAATAGGCTTTATGCCGAGCGGAAGTGTGGATTAATAAATAAAAACAAAAC